>OU015758.1:17440944-17489750 GCA_907169655.1 Acomys percivali | reverse complement strand
TGGTTGAGATGACACACTCTAGAGGCAAAAGCAAGCCCACCACAAGCCAACTGGCTGACCTGGATCTGGCTAAGTAGCTTCTGTCAGTCTATTTCTTTGCCTTCCACAGAATCTGACCCATCAAATGTGCTCAATGCATTTGAGCAAATGCAATTATTGTGTTTGTCACATCTTCCTTGATTTTGCTATCTCTATCTTAGACACTTCTTGGCTTGCTTTCGATTTCTATATTATACAATGATTCCTCCACTTGAAGAGGTTAATCCCTCCCAGCACTCGGGAGGCAGAGGAAAGCAGATCGCTGTGAGTTCGAGGCCAGCCTGGTCTACAAAGGGAGTCCAGGACAGCCAAGGCTACACAGAGAAACCCTGTCTCAAAAAAACAAAAAAGAAGAAAAGAAGAAGGAGGAGGAGGAAGAGAAGGAGAAGAAGAAGGAGGAGGAGGAGGAGAGGTAAATCCCACTGATTCTCTATAAGGTCAAAAAATATCCTTATCAAGACCTTTGGAAGAAGTGTTCTTAACCTCTGAGCCATCTCTCCAGTCTCTGGATAGCAAAGTAATCTAGTCATATGGCAAGGAGAAAACGGATGCATTGTTTTTTGGAGGCGGCCTATGCCATCCTGCCCCCTGGGCTGGTGCCAGGTGACTTGGGTATCAAACTCTGTAGTGTAGAGTTGAAGATAGCTGTCCTGTGAGTTGAACATCAATCCACTGCCTGGTCATCAGCCACCTCTGCCAACTCCAAACAGGGAGAGTGAAGCTTTCATCAAATTCAAGGTCATGTCACCAAAGGGGCTTTCTTTCCAAAGAAACTTTTCATCTGGGAATCTCTGTGTGTTGTTGGGGGGGGGGGTGTTTACTGTTTAGTGTCCAACACTCTCACCCACATGCTCCTGGGACAGGACTGTTTTGAGTAATGGACATATTCTTTGGCATCAGATGACTATAAATACAGCTTGAGGGGGCCTCAGGAGGAAACCATTATGAGAACAGAAACATAAACCAGAATCTGTCTTTATCACAAACAAAAGAGATACACCTTGGCCAGCATGCAACTTATTACTACCTTTTCCTTGACCCCATAGAATAAAATTATCCATCACACAGTACTTCATAAAATGTACAATTTGTATGCTCTTATTTGTCAGTTAAAACAATAAATTTACATCTAAGACACAGAAATCTTTATACATTTCTGCCCAAAACTTCTGCTTGCAAATTCAAAATGTATGTAACCATCTGGTTAAAGAATTATATACCTACACTTTAGAATACTACCTATGCAGATTCTTATAGTATGACTTGGAGAGACCCCGAAATAGCTTCAAGGGGAACAAAATGAAAAAAAAAAAGTAATGATAAATACAACCCCACTTATGTAAAAGTAGATACCCATGTATACCAGACAAAAAGATATATTTTTCTTATATATATAAAAAAATATATTCACAGACACAAAAGTAGGAAGTGGGGCGGGAGGGATAAGGATGGTTTTGCAGAAGAGGGTTTTTTTCCTGTATTATTTAAGTTTTTTTTTTTTTTTTTTGGTTTTTCGAGACAGTGTTTCTCTGTGTAGCCTTGACTATCCTGGACTCACTTTGTAGTCCAGGCAGGCCTCGAACTCACAGCGATCCGCCTGCCTCTGCCTCCCGAGTGCTGGGATTAAAGGCGTGCGCCACCACGCCCGGCTATTTAAGTATTTTTAAAGAAGGATGTAGTATATATTATGGCCTATTTAAATGTGGATTTATTTTTTAAAGGAACAACTAGAAAGTCTCATGAGATGTATCTTCCCAATTAGAGAAGAGTAATGTATCTTGAGACAAGGTCACTGATAGCAATAGAATTCTCCTGGCATTTCCCAGCCATTTCAACAATAAAGAGACCATTGTGTTTATAATGGGGGGAAAAAGCCTGGAAGGCAACAACTGTAATGAGTCAGTGGCTGCGTGTTCTAGTGAAATCAGGTGTGCCTGGCTGGTCAAATTAACGGTAACTCATCACCTGTTTGAGGGTCTCAACTCATTACTACAATTGAACGTACCTACCAGGCAGGCAAAGTGAGTCAACCCAAATCACTGCCCATCCCAACCAAGGGTGTCTTTACCAGGTAATCTTCCTGCAGCAAGGTAGCAAGAGTGCCACAGGGAGGCTGAACAACTCACCTAAGGTTTTCACAGCTTCTAACTTCGTGTTCAATAACCTGCTGTAGGGCACAACCGAAGTGTAACTCGAGCTTCAAGAAGCACAGATATAACCGTGAGGTTATCAAGGTTACAGCCATCAGCTTATTTTTCAACCATCCAAGCTGCAAATTGACATGTTGCCTCTGACAACTCTCCTTGAGAAATAAGACTGTAAAAAGGCATTTTGTATCAAGTTCTCACTGACACCAGAAGGATGCACAAGAAAGCTTTGCAACCTCGTTTTCTCCTTTCCCCCACCCTAAAGAGCAGAGATGTGAGGACCCATTACATACCTATGCTGGGTAGCAGACTTTTGAAACTCATTTCTCAAGACACTGTCAAGAAAGTTGGGATAGAGCCAACCAGGGTGAGGTATATGTGCAGTCCCAACACTCAGAAGGTCAAGGCAGGAGGATTGCTTGAGTTTTGAGGGCAGCCTGGGCCACAAAGTGAAACCCCATCTGAAAAATATTTCTGCATCCTAGAAATGCAACGGGCATATTGCCTTCATTTCTTCTGAAACATTTTAACCTCTCATGTGGTTGTAACAATCGCCCTACAAAATAAGCTAGCATATGGCAGTGTTGCCATCACACAAACACAATTGGGAGATAAGCAAGTCCAAGGTCAAAACTGTATAGCTAAACACTGTCAGGGTCAAGGCTAGAATTCAGGTATAGGCTGACTCCCAATCTAGGCACTGAGAAACTACCAGTTTCCTAATTAGAAAAGACTACTTAATTTTCCTATTAGACAAACCTTATAGGAAGCCGCACCCTGTTTACAGCCTTCACAGTCACTTAGGGGGCAAAGAGAAACTGTCCCTGTGCAGGTTGAACTCTCCTGGGATTACAGTCAGCCTCATTGTGCATTCTGGTGTCTCTGACAATCCATTGTCACACATGCTTCTCCCATGCCATGTTGCCATGCAAATCACGTCAAATCGGAACATGTGGGTATCAAAAGCATGTGAGAGAATGGGCAAGCAAGGTCTGCTCTCTGGTTTTAAAACCTAAGTATTGTCCATAAAATCCCAGGACCAAAATCCCAGTAGGTCAGGCCTGGGGAGTGCTCAGTCAGTAGAGCGCTTGCCACCCAAGGTGTGGGGGGGGGCGCTTAAGGGGGCTAAGTCCCAACCTCAGAAGCCATATGAAAAAGCCAGAAGTAACAGTTGCATGCTTGTGACCCCAGCACTGGGGACACAAAGCCAGCTTGGCCTACCTGGGGAGCTCTACGCCAGCAGTGAGTGACTCTCAAAAACAAACAAACAAACAAACAAACAAACAGAAAACTAAAAGAATAAGATGCATGCTCCTGAGGAGTAACATTCAAGGTTGACTTCTGACCTCCATGTGTACACGCTCAGGAAAACACACACACACACACACACACACACACACACACACACACACACACAGGGAGGGGTAGAGAGCCTTTAGTTAAGCCTCTGAAGTAATTAGTAACTCACTTGATTGATTACTGGCTCAGACTTTCCCACCGAGATAATCATCAGCATGCCTATTGGTGATGCTTTTTCAAGCCTCCCAGACACTGGAAGTGAGAGCTTCCTGTCTTCAGAGAAAGCTATAGTTGTCTAGTGACATCACCCAGCATCCCATTCAGCTGTCTTTCCTCCCCAAGAGAAATGACTCCCACAGATGACTGGAGGCTGTTACTGCAGGATCAGTGACCTGAAGATCTGGGAGTAAAACTCCCCTAGAGAATTTGATTCAAGAGGCCTGGAGCTTCCCAGGCATCTGAGAGCCACGGCATTCAGATTTTCATGGCCCACTAGAGCTGGTGAAAAAGCTTATTGGCCCAGGAGAGCTCCTTGGGAGGAGGAGAGCCGCTACACTGCAGCCCTTGGGTCCCTCCAACCCAGGGGTCATAAGGGAGCCTACAGGTCACTGACTCCAGAGAAAATAAAAGTGGGGAAATGACTAGAAGCATCTACTCTGCATTTTATTGGAGTTTTATTGAAACAAGTTGCTAAGCATTCTCACTGTCAGAAAGAACACACAATTTGTATCCATTAGTCTTGCGTTTTATATCCTGAATTTATATTCCTTTAATAAAGCCTACCCTGGAACCTCTGAGGCCCCCCACAGTTCAGTTCCTCCCTGATCTCCAAGAAAGCACTTGTGTGACTAGGTGTTTCACTGGTATAAGGAAAAAAAAAAAAAAAAAAATACCCCAGTGACTTTCAACCAGAAAACATAAGGGACATAAAACACTCCTTGGCTTTGATGAAGACAAAATGCCAGTCATCTGAGACTGTGTTTGACAGAGTGGACAGGCAAGAGGAAGCGAACTAGGAAACCGGTCCATGAAACTGGAGAAAGGGGGAGGGGGAGGGGGAGGGGGAGTTCGCTGATCAAAAAGCCAACACAGCCGGTAAAATTAACCTAACTGTCTCCAGATACAACACTGGACACCCTTAGGGAAGATTAGCCTGGCGCGAGGGCAGCTGTGTATTTCCTAAGTGTGTTAGGAAGCCGACTCAAGCAGATCTGGAGGCTTCTCCTCAGAGCCCGCCACCTGCAAACACTGCCTGTTCTCGCCAGTTCATTACACCCAGCCTGCACAGGAACACACAGAATCACATACCGCTTGGGGTTTGACACTGGTTGAACTTGTTTTTCTGGTCCCCTGAGGCGCCCGCGCGCGCGCGCGCGCGCGCGCGCGCACACACACACACACACACACACACACACACAGACACGCACGCACGCGCGAGCAATAGCCAAGAGTAATTGCACATTTTAAAATGTCCTTTCCTTCCCAAACTTCGTCCCCCAGCCATTGTGCAATAACTGAGCTCACAGTCAGCCCCGAGAGGACACTAGACACACCTCAGCAGCCAGCCCCCTCACCATGGAACAAAAGGGCCATTGGATATGGGCAGGTGACCACCAACCACCGAATGGGACCAGAGAACTGCCATGTGCAGGCATCCATTAAATGGGCGTAACTCTGGGCTCAGGTGGACCTGAATCACCGCACTCTTTCAGGCGTCTTAGTCAGCTGAGCTCCAGCCTACGATCCCCTGGCGTTTGACAGGTTCTGTTCAGTTCTCCATGTCCAGATTTAAGGGGGCAACGTAAACAGACTCCTTTAAAGATACTAAAGTCAGGAAGGTCCAATTTCCACGGCTGCTTGTTTTCATTTTGCGACACAAAAGTCGCTAGGATGTGTCCACGTTGTCCCTCTTTTCCTATAGGCTTACCAAGAAGTGGCTTTTAGGGAGACCTGATGGCACACACCTGCAGTTCAAGCTTTGTGGGAGGGTGAAGCAGCAGGGCCACGGTTTGAGGCCAGTCTGGCAACATTTTTTTTTAAAGGCAAAAATAAATAAAAATACAAAGTGGCCTTTGCTCATCCTAGTCCAGTCTCTGAACCTGTGTGACTCACACTGGAAGCGGAAGACATGGAAGGGACGGGAAACGGACAGGTGAAGGGGGCGGGGCCACCTGGTCCTGTCAGGACCTGAGACTGTGTATTGGTTAGGATTTGAGAGGACAAAGCGAGAGAAGCGAGGACGGAAGGAGGCAGCAGTTCCCTACAGCAAGCACTCGAGAACATCTGAAATAGGAAGACGGGGCTTTCAAACATATATTTAGAGCACATTTCCTTTTCTTTTTGTGAAGTTTCTCTAGACAGGAGTTAAGAAATGAGTACCAGGTGTTGTGGCTTGCATCTATGACGTCAGCACTCTGGAGACTGGGCCAGGAGAATTGCCAAGAGTTTGGAGCCTACCAGCCTGGGTAGGCTACCTAGTGAGGTTCAGGCCAGCCTGGGCTAAAGAATGAATGGTTTTTGTTTTTGTTTTTGTTTTTTTTTTTTTAATGTTAAAGTCAGGTATGGTGGCACAAGCCTGTAATCCCACCACTCAGTAGACTAAGGCAGGAGAATCATGAGTTCAAGGCCAACCTATGTTATATATCGACTCCCTGTCTGCAAAAAAAAAAAAAGTTGATATCAGTTACATGTTTCTGTTGGCTAAAAGTTTCTTTAACTGCCACAAAACTGGGCCTCACAGAGCCTCAGTTGTGTAACTAGGCGATCCTGGGAACCTGTGGTGCTAAAAGGAAGCTCACCCAGGATCCTATGGTCATGATGATTGTAGTCTTATTGAAAGAGAAAGCTGTGCCAGACTGTCGTTGGCCCTACCATTACACTGATAAAAGTGTTCCACCAACCTTTTGAGTACACAAAGGATCCAAATGGTGTACAGGGGTTTTGTTCCATCCCATCACCTCCTGACAGGAAAATATGGTCATTGATTCTATCTGGTGTCAAAAAATTCTAGTAGAGACATGGGGAGACGTCTCGGTGGATAAAGTGTTTGCCCTACCATCATGACAACCCGAGTCTGATCGGTGGTCTCCATGTGAAAAGCCAGGTCCGGTAGTTTGTTTTTGTAAATCCAGGCCCTGGGGAGGCAGAGGCGGGCGCATCCTAGGGCTCCCTGGCCTGCAGACCCAGATGAATTACTGTAAGCCTCAGCTTCGAGTGAGAGACTGCACCGGCTGCTTCCCTCTAGCTGTGATAAACCCCACGACCAAGGCAACTTACCGAAGGAAAAGGTTACGTAGGCCTTCAGTTGCAGAGGAGAAAGAATCTATCACCAGCTTAGTACGGCATCGGCATCAGGCAGGCACCGTGACTGCAACAAGCTGAGCGCTCATGTCTTCAACCACAAGCAAGGAGCAGGGGAGTATACTGGGAATCACACAGGCTTTTGAAACCTTGAAAGCTGCATTCCAGTGACGTATTTCCGCCAGCCAGGCCACACCTCCAAAGCCTCCCCAAGCAGCACCATCTACTGGAGATGAAGTAGTCAAAGGCCAGAGCCTGGGGGCGGGCCGGGGAAGGGGAGGGGCGGCACTCTTATTGAAGCCATCACTGTTAAAACAAACAAAACGAAACATACTAGCTAAAGCATGGTTGGGGCTGGAAGGATTGATCAGTAGTTAAGAGTACTGGCTGTTCTTGCAAGAGACATGAGTTCAGTTCCCAGCACCCACATAGTGGCTCACAACCACCTGTAACTCCAGCTCCAAAGATTTCATTCCATGCAGAAAAAATACCCACACACATAAAAAAAAAAAAAAAAAAAAAAAAATGGTGAGCCTGTCTCAAAAACCAAGGCAGAGGATTCCTTAAAAAAAAATAAAAAAACTCAGGATGGCCTCCACATGCATGCACACACATATAAGAACACACATAAACACACTTTTTAAAATGTTAATTCCTGGTAAGGACGCTCAGTTTCCTGTAGTACACACACTTGTAACTCCAGCACTGGGAAGGAAGACCGAAGCAAGAGCATCAGGATTAAAGACCAGCGTGGGATACAGATAAATCCAACGTCTCGGGTAGTTTTGCCACAAGGAATGCTAGTGTCAAAGCAGAGAAGCACGCTAAGAATCAGAGAAAGTAACTAATACGCGTGACAGTGACGGGGTTCGGGACACAGCACCTCAGCATGAGAGGCCAGGCCGGAAGCATAAAAGAGCAGCCTCACCCTCTCCCTCGCAGGCAGGTCAAGGGAGCTTCACCCAGAAGGTGCGAGGAGTCCTGTTTCCCGAAGAAGGAAACATCCTTGTCTCTGAAGATGCAGAGAAGGATCTGGACACGCAGCTCTCCCCGACCCCCTTTCAGGTCATGTGCTTTTCACCCAGTCGGACTTCTGCTCAGCCGTCCACTCCTCCATCAGCGTCACAAGGAAGGACACACGGCTTTCCCTGTTGCCTTGGTCTTCGGTCTCTGAAGTCTTTTGCGTCGCTCAAAGTTGAGGGTGTGTATGTTTCGCTTTTTCTCTTATTAGTCCATCTTCTGTTGTAGAAGTGTTTGTGTCTGGATGCGGAATTTCTCCTAAAGCCCCAGAGCGTGATCTCCAAAGTAATGCTCTTTGTAGGTGGTGGAGAACTGAGACCTTAAGAAAAGTCTTTAGATCTCTGGGAGTGTGCTCTTATATCTTACATCCCAAGCCTTTCCCTCTTTTTTTTTTTTTTTTTTTTTTTTTTTTTTTTTTCTTTTACCCTTTTTTTTTTCCTCTTGTTTTTTTTTTTTTTTTTTTTTTTTTTTTTTTCCTTAAACTTGCTTCTTGGCCACAAGGTGAGCAATTTTTTTTTTTTTTTTGCTTCCCCACGTTCTCCCCCGGGGATGTACTTCCTTACCAAAAGACCAAAGCAGTTATAGACTGGCAGCTCCAAAACTGTGAGCCAAAATAAACCTTCTGTCTTTACAACTTGGTTACCTCGAGTATTTTGTTATAGTAACAGAAAGCTAGCTAACACCGGTACCTCGGCCACGAGCCTAGCAATGTAAACAGAAGCTTCCTCTTACACTAGTGAAGGTGCATGGCCTGTAGTTCACATCACACTGTCCGAGCATTGTGGGAAGCTCGGATTCAGGGTCATCCAGAGTCTCTGAAACCTTCAGTAATTAACACTGTCCTCTGCATAAGGCAAAAGTGGTTTTAGTAACAGTCATGAAATAAGTCTAGTAAATCATGACCAAAAAAGAAATAGACAGTGAAAATTTTCATTTATTAGACTGGAAGCATGTGGTCTTGTCTGTGAACGTTAGTTAAGAACATGTAGAATTAGGGGAATAGTTTAATGGCGCAATGCTCTAAAAGTAAAGTATGTGTTTAAGAAATAGGGAAGGAAGGTGGGTATCGATAGCTTTATCTCTTTTATCGCACGCCTGTAATGCCAGCACTCGGGAGGCAGAGGCAGGCGGATCTCTGTGAGTTTGAGGACAGCCAGGGCTACAAAGTGAGTCCAGAACAGCCATGGCTACACGGAGAAATCCTGTCTCGAAAAAAAAAAAAATTACCTATATATTGGTGCCCTCTTATAGGCAACAATAGGAAGGAACCTCATAGCTCCCATTCAGTTTCATGGTTGAAAATTTTAGCCACATAAAATTTTCAAGTGACCATGATACTTCATGGGTTTGTTTGTTTGTTTGTTTGTTTGTTTTGATACTTCATGTTTATAATTGTTGCATTGGTTTTTACTTTGAATTCGTTACTTAAAGGATATAACGTGTGTTTTAAATAAGTTCGGGTGATTGAAGACTGCTACAGACAAGCTCCTGAGTCTGCCTGTAATGACAAGAACCGGACGACAAGGAATCATTCGACTTAAAGTCCTGAAGAGGATAATGATAAAAATATGCTCACTTGAGGTAGGGGCCAAAACTGTTTTCAAATATGTTGGCTTAAAGTTTACATATAAGCTTGTTAGAATTACTAGAAACCAATTGCTTAGGATTTAAACCAACAAAGGCTTGTTGGTGTGTGGAGATGTCTCATTGATGCCTTTGTTTATGATCCCAGCATCTGGTGGTAATTTAAGATTGATTAGCCGGGTGTGGTGGCGCATGCCTTTAATGCCAGCACTCAGGAAGCAGAGGCAGGCGGATCGCTGTGAGTTCGAGGCCAGCCTGGTCTACAAAGGGAGTCCAGGACAGCCAAGGCTACACAGAGAAACCCTGTCTTGAACAAAAAAAAAAAAAGACTGATTAAGTTTGACTTCCTTTCACTCATCCCCTGTCCTTTAAAAATCCAGCTGTCTCTAGCAAGATGGCTCCCAGGATAAAAGTCCCTGTCGTGAAAGACTGATAACTCATGTTCAAAGCCAGAACACAGGTGGCATTCGGGCACCCACACTCACATATCACATGTACACTCAAGTACACACACACACACTCACTCACTCACAATGATTTTTTTGTTTGTTTGTTTTTCGAGACAGGGTTTCTCTGTGTAGCCTTGGCTGTCCTGGACCCGCTTTGTAGACCAGGCTGGCCTCGAACTCACAGCGATCCACCTGCCTTTACCTCCCGAGTGCTGGGATTATAGGCATGTGCCACCACGCCTGGCTTCACAATGAATTTTTAAATGCAGATTCCCAGTAATTTTCCAGGCTTAGATTATCTAGAGAGCAGAGCAATAGAAGTCTCCAAGTCTCTTTAAAATGAGGGAAGTGGAGTAGACATCAGAAACTGCATATTCACAGTGGGAGTCAGGGAGGCTACAACTCAGTGGGCATGCAAAGCTCACTCTATGCCTCACCTGTTCATAAGAATTTGATATTTAATTTTCAGCCCTTTGGTCCTGACAGCTCAGGACCTATGAGGTGGGTCAGGCCCTCCTATGACAGTTCTTTGATCTCTGTAATTAAGTTGGGCAGGAGCAAACAGGTGCCAGCCTGGAACGTTCTTCAGGAAGGGCTGGATCAATACAAGATGATGACTAAAAAAACCTACCAAAAACTCCGTCAGGTATATCGCACTAATAATTGTCCCCAAATTGTGGCTACTTATAAGAAATGCATGGAAATTTAGAGAAGTGACAGTCTGTCTTTTTGATAATGATGATGATGATGATGATGATGAAGGCAAATCTAAAAAGTCACTAAAACGAAGTAGTTCATCTGCTAGCTACCTTTCTGAGTTTCAGATGTGGCCACTTTTGAAAATCCTTCACAGATTTCCCAAGTTATGATGTAACTACGGTGCTTCAAAAATTACCTGCTCGGCAGGTGCTTAGGCAGACCTAGATTTTTAATTACCATAACCATCATTTATGGGGCATTAACCGTGTCCCAGGACTGTGTTAAGCTACATCTGGAAAGGCAATAATAATAATAATTGCTCTTTGGGATAAGCTTTACAAAGAGACAGTCCCCAGTCACTAATAAGAACAACAGGCAGATGGAGAATGCTTGAAGGAATTAGTCACATCCCAGCTGATAGTTATAATCGCACCAAGTATGTGAGAGTCAGGAAATACCGTGAGGTTAAGAAGATTACAAAGGACAGAGATGACTATAATTAGTTGCCTTTAAGTGACTAATATAATGCAATCACATAATTCATTTCCCATCACTGAAGCTCTGGCTTAGTCTCTTTGAGAACTGTAAGTCAGGGGTGACTCCCGCCCTCCACTTCCCCTAGTCAAAGATCAGCAGGGAGCCACAGGGCATGAGCGACAGGGTGGTGAACCCAAGGCTCGCTTGCCACCCGCCGTACGAATAGTCCACGGCACTGCCAGCTGTAGTGGGACTTCTATGGCATTTGAAGTGTTTTAAGAAATAACTAAGAAAGAGGACTTTATGATGATGCACTTGGGCAGAACTTTTAATAGGAAGCACCCAGGGTTTGATAACAGGAAATAAGAAATTTTGACTAGATTAGCTTTCACTTGTTCTCTGACAATCTCATACATATAAACAATGTGTCTTGATCATATCTACCCCTATGTCCCCCTGCCACGTCTCCCAGGCACCCCACCATGTCCCACCACCCTTCATGTCCTCTCCTCCCACTAAGTCCAATTAGTGCTGACTATTGGAAAGCTGACTGGCCTTGTTGGACCCATCTTGTGCAAGTCTTATGCAGGTAACCGAAGCCAAAATGAGTTCATGGAGGCAAAGGCTATGTCAGACCCAGAAGAGAACATTTAACAAGGCTCCTCCCTATCTCACGAACATACACACACGCACACGCACACGCACACGCACACACACACACACCATTACCTGAGCCTTGAGAAATGGGGGTAATATGGGTGGAGATAGAAATTAGAGTTTGCATTTAAGCCCATTTGGTTGTGAACTTTAGCAAGGCTACATACAACCCCTTAGGTTGCTGTGAGATGAAGATGGTAACGCTGCCCTGCCTGTGTCGTGATAGAAAATCAGCTATCTCAATTTTAAAACTTAAACTTGGCAACGGTGGTGACAAGCACCTACAATCCCAGCTACCTGGGAGGCCAGGCCAAAAGGATGGGATGTTGCTGTGGCCACATGAGGAAATCTATCTCAAAATAAGATATTTTTTAAAGTCTGGGGTCAAAAAATGGAATTTATAGTTGGGTTTGTAACTTTTTTTGTTTTGTTGAGACAGGGTTTCTCTGGGTGGTCTTGGCTGTCCTGGACTTGCTTTTTAGACGAGGCTGGCCTTGAACTCACAGCGATACAGCTGCCTCTGCCTTCCGAGTGCTGGGATTAAAGGCATAAGCCACCATGCCTGGCCTCAAAACCCTTTTAAAATTACTTCAAGCAAAGCAATCCTTTTGGCTTAAAAAAAAAAAAAATTGTCCTGTATGAGAAACTGGCTTAGTCATTTTGCTGTCGTATGATGTGATGTTCCCCTGGACCAGCCTCAGTGACTGGGCGGCAGAGGGAAGCTGGTCTCAGCACCACAGAGCAGCCCCGCCCACACACACACACCCCACCTCCCCACCCCGAGCAGTGCAAGTTTAGGGTAGTGATGTGGGGAGCAAAAGAAAGTAAGGGAGAAGAGGGAGGGTAATTCCAACTCTAAGAAAACATCCTAGCCAGGAACCAAGCTTAGGCCTTGAATCCCAGAAAGGCATCCGTCCAGCATGCCATCCGCACAACCCTTAGCCATAGGGCTCAGTTGAAAAGCCCACCTCAGCCTGGAGGGCAAAATCAACAGCAGAAGCTGTTTGCTTAGGCTGCAGGGAGGCCGGCTTCACAAAAGGTCGGTATTTGCTCAGGCTTCGAAGCCTATTAGATAGATTAGGAAGCGATTTGCTTCTGCGGTCAACCACACTAGCTTTCCCTGTGTTTGGGGCTTGTGTGCATTGGTGTATGGGGCCCATTGATTTGTGTGGGGAGTGGGGGGATTGTAGGATTGAAGGCATGAGTGTGGAAGGGTCTCCCAATAGACTATTTAAAATAACCTATTTCAACTAACCTAGGAGTCACACACACACACACACACACACACACACACACACACACACACACACACACATACACACACACCCCTAAATAATCTAGACTTAAGATGAAAGGAATAGGTCATTAGCTTAATCCTCTTCCTAGCCTCTGTTTGGAGGACTTTGGACCCCATTCTCACTTCCTGAATTTGATTCCATAAAAATTATCTTGGACTATAAGTGAAGATATCAGTAGACATTGACTCTGTGCAGGTCACTAACAGGCTGTCACCCTTAGGCAAGTTCTCAGCTTCTTGTTGGAGCCACTAAACTACTTATTTTTTCATTGCTATGACAAAATACTTGACAGCAATCACTTCTGAAGAAGAAGAATGTATTGTGGCTCATGACGTCCGTGGGGTCAGTCCTTCGTCGCTTGGCCCTTGCACTTGGGCAGAACATCATTGCTGGGTAGGCATTGGGTGAGAACAGTCCACTTCCTAGTCAGTCAGGAAGCAGCCAGGTCACTCTCAGTGACTTACATCCCTGGCCTAGGCTGCGTCTCCTAGCATTTCCACAATACCCCAAAATAGCACTTGCAACACATAAGCCTATGGGAGGCATTTCATTTATAGCTGTAACAGCTACAGATTTAATGTGCATGAAGTAATTAACACAATATCTAGCTTGTAGTAAATAGTAACCATGATCTATTATCATTCTTAAAGTACCATACTCTGGTACTTTAGAGAGCTTGCTTAGCATGCATTATAGAAGAAGAAGAAGAAAAAAGGAGGAGGAGAAGAAGAAGGAGAAGAAGAAGGTGATAATGATAATTAAAAACCATTACTACACAACTGTTTTGTTTTGTTTTGTTTTGTTTTTTTATCTTTTTCTCTCCTAATCTCTTCAGCCCACAGGTAGCAAACACAGGAACTTGGGATATCTTGCTCACAGGAGCATTCTACACCATAGCCAGGATGCCCCAATTCTTGGAAACAGAAGTAAACTTCTTGTCTCCTCTAGACACTTTGACAGCATATGATGCAAGAATTCTTGAACCCCTGACCTTCTGAGGACAGCAAACGATTTTCTTGTTCTTAGGAACAAAAGAACTACTCTCTGCTACTACCTGTTTAGCTCAGGTTGTTTGGTGAGTGTGTGAGTGCAGGTGTGAGTATGTGAGTGTGTGAGTGTGGCAAGTTTATTGCCAAAGGCTAACTTTGGGGCCCCATCCTTGAGCTTGAGGTTCCAAATCAAATGTCCTGCTCCACCCTCCTCTGTCTTCTACGTGTCGCTGAATGGATGATTCCCCACAAAGCCTCTGTGGCAGAACTGTGGATAAACTAATAGATTTTAGTATTGGGGGGAGGTTAACATGGTGGTATTTAAAGTAACGGGCTCATTCTTTCTAACAGAAACTATCCAACATAAAACTTTGAATGCACTTTTGGAAAACTGAGTACATAACGGTGCCTACTTTTAGCCTGGAACACCAGCATATCCATGGGACCTCGATCGGAAATGGAAAGCGGGACTGGACACAAAGCATTTACTCCCCAAGGGACAAACAGAGGCTCTGTCCACTCTTCTTCTCCTGGCCTCCAAGAAAAGTCTCTCATTCCAACTTTTGTGCTTGATTGATTCTTCTTGGAAACCAACTATGGAAGGCCTCAGTCCAAGTAGCAATGGATTTGGGGGCCCAAGAGTTTGGAGAAACATCGCTGCCAAACCTGAGCTCGTCCAGGCTACCTCTAAGATCCTTGCATTGAGATATGGGAGCCCAGGTGCTCTCTGGCCACAGGGAAGGGCTTAAGCGAGTGCCTCGGAAAGTTTCACTCTCAGGCTCCTGACCAATTGCCTTTCTTAGGGAACATATAATCCACACGCTAGTGTGAAAGTATGTGCTGCAAAACATTTGCCCAGAATGTGTAAAACAAAGGTCTCTAATCTAGGTACTTGATTAAAATCCCCATGCTGGCTTTAAAACAAATACACATTGTGTTCAAAACCACAAGTGAAACTGTGTGGTCAGAGGTCCACGGTGGTCTAAGTCCAGGCTGTGTTTTCCCCGGTGAGTTTGGTATGCGAACATGACGTGCTTCCAGCAGAAGGTGGAGCAGCCCCTGGGCTTACTTTACAGCCCTCTGACTGCTGTTCTCAGAGAGCACTGTCTTCTGCCCCACCCCCACCTTAATCCACTAGTATCCACCTCTCAAATATTGTCCTAGCAACCAGTTACTGATTAACTCGGCCCAGCTGAACAGGCCAGCATCAACGCCACCGCCGGAATTCAGACTTCTGGCATACTCTCACCAAGTGTCCGGGTCAGAAAGGATTTTAGAGGTCATCTAATCCCAACTCCCTTTCATTGCTAGGAGAGCCACTTGAGGGCATGTGTCTCATACTTCCTGCGAAGGTTAACCATGGCGGCTTGGCTATCTGGCCAAAAGAACCACCCTTGAAGAAGAAGGGTTGAGAAGCAACGATTAGGCGACAAAGCTGACCCAAACATGACTAACACTCACTCGCCTCTGAGACTTGAGCTGTCCCACTGACAAATTGTGTGGCCATCGCTGCACACTGAATTACGCCTCAACCCAAACCAAACACTAGAGCAGAAGCCATACTGCAGCTACCGAGTCAAACCTATAGTCAAGTGAGGAGGCTGAGTCTGTACCCATGCTAGTTCCAGCCCCAACCGGAACTCTATATGACAAGACTGGTTCTTCCTCAAGTACACCCAAGTTCAGCCTATCACCTTCTCAGCCAACACCCAACTTCTTGTTAAAGAGTTGGTTATGAATAAGAAAAATATAAATATGAGAAATATGCCAGAGGCTGTGATTGCGATGGAAAGGTGGCTCAGCAATTAAGTGTACTGGCTGCTCTTCCAGAGGACTTGAATTTGATTGCCAGCACCCATGTGGTGGCTCACAACCACCCATAAGTCTAGCACTAGAGGATCAGACACCCTGTTCTGGCCCCTGTGGGCACCAAGCATGCAAGCAAACACTCATACAAATGAAATTTAGAAAATACTTTTTTTTTTCTATTTAAAAGAGGAGGGGAAAAAAGATGGCTAAATCAACTCCCTCCCCCAGCCTCCTCTGGGTTTTTCTCTCTGGAGAGATGTTCATTCATGAGAAAAGTGATAAAGATATTGATTCCATCAGAAAACAATTTTATAATGGTCCATGTTAGTCAAAGGCAAACACTATGCTAAATCCATACGTGGAATCTTCACCTTCTGAAGTGCCTTCTCCTATGACCCACAGAGAAATGGAATAATAATGATGTCAGAGATCAGAGATCTAGAGGTGTCCTCTGATGCTGTGAAAGTAGAAAAGATTGGGCTGGGTTTTAAATGTTCAGTAGATTTTGATATCAATACTTAGGTAGAAAAAGGAAAGATCTGAGAGGAGATATTAACAGCAGGACAGGAAGACAGAGGTTCCCACACAGTCTAGAGGACCTTCCAAGAGAGGCACTGTTCTGGCATGGTGGGACACACCTTTAACTCCAGCTCTCAGGAGGTAGAGACAGGTGGATCTCCCACTTCAAGACCAGCCTGATCTATAGACTGAGTTCCAGGCCAGCCAGGGCTACACAGTAACACCCTTCCTCAAGAACAAACAAAAAGAATACAAAGTAGTGTCAAGGACAATATACAAATTAGATAAGGCAATTAGAAGGTAAGAGCTGATTGAGACAACTTTGTTTTTTGTTTGTTTGTTTTTTTAAATAACTTTTTTGTGTTTTCGTTTGTTGTTGGTTTTCTTTTTTTTTTTTTTTTTGTTTTTCGAGACAGGGTTTCTCTGTGTAGCCTTGGCTGCCCTAGACCCGCTTTGTAGACCAGGCTGGCCTCGAACTCACAGCGATCCACCTGCCTCTGCCTCCCGAGTGCTGGGATTATAGGCGTGCGCCACCACGCCCGGCTGATTGAGACAACTTTGATTCCTAACTTTGAGAAGCAGAAGCAGATGGATCTCTGTGAGTTGCAGGCCAGCTTGGTTTACATAGAGAATTCCACGACAACAACCTATAGAGAGAGACCCTGTCTAGAAAGAAAGAAAGAAAGAAAGAAAGAAAGAAAGAAAGAAAGAAAGAAAGAAAGAAAGAAAGAAAGAAAGAAAGAGGCAAGATAAGCAAACTTGCACTTAGAGGATGTGCTATCTGTATTAGACTTTGTACTTGTGCCTTGATATTTATTTGATCATTTAAAAGTCACAAGTACCCAGCTGGGCACAAAGCCATCTTGTCCCAGTTCTGTGAGGCTGGAGTTCAGAGCATCCCAAGTCTCAGTGCTGCAGAGGCTGACAAAGCAGGCAACCCTCTGCCATTTGCCCATGGACAATAGCGGGTGGCAAAGTCACAGTGGTTAAACCTCCAGCAATCCCCAACACTAAGCGAGGGAACTTCATCCTAAAACATCTCTGTTTCTTTCATATAAGATACGCTTTCAAATGTAACTTTCAAAAAGGATAGATTCTTTCAAATGAGGTACACTCAGGAATTGCCTACCTCTCCGTTAAACATTGATTAAGGACCTGTTATATGGGAGTAATAGTTTGCTTTGCTTTTGTAATACTCCACGCTCAAAACAAAACATTTATTTTATCTGACAATGCTATACATCCGGGCAAAAACAAAGATTGTGATGCAAGGGCAGTAGAGGCACAAATGGTACTCCAAACTGGCCATTTGTTATTTTCTCAGAGGAGTCACCCTAAGGAAGCACACTCTTGCAATCCCAGAACTCAGGAGGCTAAAGAGAGAGAACTGCACACCCAAGGCCAACCAGGACTATAGCGAGAGATTCTGTCTCAAGAGAGTCAGGGTTGGGTGGGAGAGAGGGAAGGAAATCAAGGAAACACATAGTACTTAATGTAAGTTTCAGAGCTGCAGTAGGAGTCAGTCGGGCCTCAGAAAATGAAGCACCCAAATACAGCCTTAGGACCCGCCGAGCATTTTATTAAAGGCCCCTGGAAGGCCTCCTTAACCGTCCCTTGTTTCTCCCTGATCCCCAAGCTCAGCAAAGGTTTCTCTCTGAAATTACCTTACCAGACCCAGCAAAAGGGCAAAGTTGCCTTCTATCCCCCTCCCAAGCACCATTAGCCAGGAAAAATTAAACTGAGAGACAGAGAGAAGGCAGTCTCCACACCTAGGGAGCCATTGTCACAAGCCTTTGTCGGCTTCTCTGCCCACTCAGCTTCCTGAATCGTTGACAAACCATTATCTGTTCTTCAAATCCATTCAACATTCAACTTGAAAATCATCCACTACTCCTCAACTTTACCTCCTGGCCTCGTTTGAGTTCTAGTGCTGTGATAAACGCCATGACCCAAAGAAAAAGTTCATTTCATTTTATACTTCCACCTCCCCGCCCCCCACCCCCCACTCTGACATCGCTGAGAGAAGTCAGGGCAGGGACTCAAGGAAGGAAGGAACCTGGAGGCAGTAATGAGGGAGGTTAATGATGCTTACAGGCTTGCATATTCACAGATGTTCAGCTTCCCTGCTCTTATACAGCTTAAGCCCACCTGCCTAAGAACCATAAGCCCGCAGTGGGCTGGGCCAATCAGGAAAGAGCAGATATGCCCACTGGTCAATCTAACCTAGACAAGTCTTCAATTGCAGTTTCCCCTTTGCAGGCAGGTGTCACTAGATTGTGTCAAGCTAATTAACATAAACTTCTTTTCTCTCATTCTTTTCCCTATGAGGAGGGCAATATACGTGTCTCGGTCTCATCAGCTTGTTGAGTCCCACTTCTGTTGTGACTTTGAGCATGTTAGTGAGTCTGTATCTCTCTTCTCTCCTTGACTCAAGCCGATGTCTGTATACTTCAGGGAGCCTTCGGAGGGTAGAGGGAGAGACTGCAAGTTCATTAGGCAAAGAAAGGAAGCAGCTGTTTGAAGAAAAACAAATGAAGGGCCGAATGCAAAGCGATGTGAAACAAGGTGGTCTGGTGAGCTTTCCAGAGGTCGTTGTGATGCCACAAGGTGATGGAGGAAAGGTTGGGAGAGTCAGACCTTGCAGGCTGAGAAGAGGAACTAAGGAATGTGAGTTGTATCCTAGCAGCAACAGGGAGCTCATGAAGTTAGGAAGCCACTACCCACCTCATCTGTTTTAAAAGGCTGCTCTGGTAACTACTGCTCTGGGGATGGGGGGTGGGGGTGGGGGTGGAGTCTGATTCTGATTCTGATTCTGATTCTGATTCTGAGCAGGGAGAGTTGATCAGAGTCAGGACACAGGAGGCCAGGGCTGGCCAGGCAAAGACAACAGAGAAGACAGAGATATTTCCCCAGGCTCTTTTGAAATGGACTTGGCAATTAAGTGGGAAAGGCCAGAGTGAGAAAGACGAGGCTGATTTGCAGTGTTGGCCTGGGTTAGCTAATCACAGTATTAGCAGCCATCAGGATGGCAGGGGCAGGGAGGGAGAGAGCAAAGTGCAAAATTACACGCGTCGAGGGGGAAGCTGAGACAGCACACTCCTTATCCCTCCTGTGGGTCCTGTCACAGAGGACAGGCCAACAAAAGAGGGCCATGAGGAATTTAACCAATGGCATGAGAGCTTTTGAAAACAAAGATCCAATGGCTGGGCGTGGTGGCGCACACCTTTAATCCCAGCACTCGAGAAGCAGAGGCAGGCAGATCGCTGTGAGTTCGAGGCCAGCCTGGTCTACAAAGCGAGTCCAGGACAGTCAAGGCTACACAGAGAAACCCTGTCTCGAAAAAAAAAAAAAAAGAAAAGAAAAAAAGAAAACAAAGATCCAGAGACCCAGGATGGAGTTTCTGTTTCATGCAAGGATTCCATGGAGAATGGACAGTCATAGGGATGTGAAGGAACAAACGGGGCCCAGTGGTGATAGCCCCTCCCTCCAGATTCTTCCTGGCCTCCCTGCATGGCACTGCCTCTTCCTGAGTGTATAGCAGGACACTTCCAGAGAGATGTACTTAGGTTGGAGACCTCCATTTGATAGACACTGTCCCAGGAAGGTGGGAGGGGTTTAGGACTTATTCTAACGTCTGTGGATGTCTAGTTCCTATGCCCTGCTGTAGAAGAGAGGGAAGCAGAAAAAGGAAGGAGCAGGAAAAGGTAATCATCATCATCATCATCATCATCATCATCATCATCTTGCTTAAGAGCCCTTGTCTTTCAGATCAAAGTAATCAGTGTACCAAGGCATCATATTTTGGGATGTGTTATCTGAGTCTCATACACATTGATGAGTCCCTGTCTCCTTGGGGTGTCCTGGGGCAGCTGTGCCGTGGGTGGTTGTACACACGAGTTTGGAGCTCAGAAAGAAAAAGCCTGCAGGCTGTTGGGAGAAGGGGTGTTTTAAGGATATGAAAAAGAATAAATGTCTTCCTCAGGGATTATCCCAGCTGGCGAAAAGGAAAAAAAAAAAAGTAATTTCTTCTTAGAAAAAAAAGGAACAATCGTTTTCAAATTCATTTCTCTCCCAACAAAGGAATTATCCAAGGTCTTGCTGCAAGACAAAACAGAAAAGGAAGACGCAAGCAGCTTTTTCTGTGAATGCAGTGGGTAATTCATGAGGCTCTGGGAAACGCAGCTGCAGTTTTATCAATCATTTCCAATGGACAAGCAAACACTACCACACTCTCTGCAGCACGTCCCTTCCTCAGAAAGGTGAACTTTGCATTGTCAGTAGGTAGCCACAGATCAGCGTGTGCAGTCTCCATGTTCTTCCTGGGTAAGGCTACAGTCTTCGAGTTCAGTATCTAAAGGGTCCATCTCCTAAGTGGAAGCTGAGAAGAGTTACCTCTCCGCTGGAAAACCCTGTAAGGGGCAAGTCAGGTAGGTCTCGGTGGCCCATACTTGTAGTTGTTTTGTGCAAGGAAGGTCAGTCCAGCAACAGAGTTCTCACTGTACTGTTTCTTGATCCTGGGGGAACATTTTGATCTCCAATGAAAAGCAGAACAGGAGACATACAGTTTTTCATCAAGCAAGTTGAGAATGCTGAATGCTATAGGGAGTTGAGTGGCAGTGGTGGTGGTGGGGTGGCAGCTGCTGTGAGCAGGCAGTGAACACCTTTTAATCCCAGCACTTGTGAGGCAGAGGCAAGCAGATCTCTGTGAGGCCAGCCTGGACTACTACAGAGCAAGTTCCAGAATGGCCAAGGCTACATAGCGAAACCCTGTCTCAACAAATACTAGAATCACTATAGGAAAAGGACTTGTCTAAGACCTTAGGAAACACCAACATGCCCTTTGCCCACACTTTGCTGGGCATTTCACTCCTGGGCTCTTTCCTTCTTCCCCAGCAGCCTCCAGTCTCACTGGGCACACCTGTCATGTGTAAAGGAAGGCAGCACACTGTCCCATCCCACAAACCCAGGGACAGGACCTGAGTTCTCAGCAGTCCTTTCCAATTTAAATGCTGAATGTGAGAGGTGGGAAGGGCTGCCCTCGCCCTCCCCCAACCTACTTGCTGCTGGAAGACTTCCCACCAGAGAGGAAATCGGCTACTTTCTGCCAAGAGTCCAAAACCCCAAGGAAGTCTTGTAGCTAGCTAGGGCTTTTGACCTGCTAGACTTGGCTCTGTTTTTTGCCTTGTTTCCAGGGCAAAGGGGAAAGAAAAGGCTTGTTCTTTAGCAAGACACCTCTAGGGAGACTCCAAAATGAGGGGTCACTTTTTTGTGGCCTTATTTTTTATTCTGTTCTGTGTATTATTAGGTCAATGGAAAGTGTCCTGCGCCTGCCCCCCTCTCTTTCTCTCTTCCTCCCTCCCTCCTTTTCCCTCCCCTCTCCCTATCTCCCCCAAACAAAATCCAGTTCAGAAAAGAGTAAAGATGTTATGACAGCTTTTTCTTTGTGCTATCCTCTCCAATTTCACATCAGGAAATCTGCATCCACATCCGCATCCGCCTCCACATCTGCTTTTATGGATTCTCTTCGTTTCCTTGTCACCAATGATTCTTTTCTTGAGCTTATACCAGACCTTTAAACTAGTGATGTGTTCAACTAGTGTCGCCTCCGGTGCTGAGGCAAAGTACTCAGGAAACAATGAAAAGGTGAGAGGACCAGGAAAAGGGTATAAATTGGCATCGGTGGTCAGCCATGACAATAGTGATAAGCTAATAAGTCATTGCGCCGACCTCGAGAAGCTGAAAGAGATAAGTAGAGGGAGAAGCAGGTGACAGAATGGGCCTCTGAGGGGGTGCATCACATCCTCTGAGGAGAAAAAGCTGGCTTTTCATTTTCCACTATAGCATGGAATTGCTCAAATGGATTATTGCCCCATGAAGGCACTAAAAAAATTTCCATCTTTCTTCTTGAATCTTTGGTTTGTTCACTCAGGGAATCCCACATCAACCAGCATTTGCTAAGACCCAACTGTTAGCCATCAGGCATTAACCCTGGCCTACCTCAGGGACCTATTGGCACCTTTACGTCACCTGTCACCACCGCCAGGTACAACAGGTATGGTGCGTAAACACCACCCCTTGTGCACCTCAGATCTGTCTGTCTGTGTATCCATCCATCCATCCATCTATCCATCCATCTCCCTCTTCGACTCTCTAGTTCTATCTATCTATCTATCTATCTATCTATCTATCTATCTCTCTATCTGTCTGTCTGTCTCTCTCTCTCTCTTTCTCTCTCCCCACCCCCAATCCTGTTCACTCTCTCTGTCTCCCTGTCTGTCTGTCTGTCTGCATGTCTGTCTCTATCTCTCCCTCATGTCCCCATTCCTAAATGGCCTTTTGCTCTCCACCCTCCCCCAACAAACCTCTTGTATTAGATCTGTTGCATGGTGTCATTTCTTAGCTGGCACACTTTGGTACAGGCCAAGGTATTCCCATCCTTCGCTACTTTATCCCATCATCAATCACTTCCAGGCCTTCACGGAGAACCCAGGTACCATGGTCACAGAAGTGGAATTCACAAGCTATGAGGCTCAAGGTCCCTCTCAAGGGACCTGCATGATCAGAATGTTCCCATGGTGTCCATAAGGGACTGGTTCCAAAAGCTGCAGGTGTTCAAGTCCCTCATGTAAAATGCTATAGTCATTTTCCCATACATCTTCCCATACATTGCATATAAGCTATGTATATTCTCCCTATCTTCACCTCTAGTTGACTTATAATGCCTGGTATACTCTGAGTGCTATGTAAGTAGTTATTATACTTTTTTGTTTGGGGAACAGTGACAAGAAAAAAAGGCTTGTGTGTATTTAGCACTGGCACACATTTTTCCGCCAGTTATTTCTGATCCATAGTGGATTGGATCTGTGAATGAAGAACCTGAGAATTGGCAGATGATTGTCAGCTCAGCTCTCAGCCACCAGCAACCAGTAACGTACCTAAAACAACGAAGAAGAAATCTAGTGTGAGGCAGCCTCTGACTTCAGTTTAGAGCCTGGTGTCTGCAGTTTGTACAACCTTGCCCAGACAATCATCTGACATGACACTCATGCTCAGTATTTCTCCTCCTCCAAACTGCAAGGAGAGAAGCATTTTCCAGAAACCACTAGTGGGCTCTGACTTCACACTCTGGGTGAAGCCATGTGACGCAGACAGGAAGAATCAACAGGTGCGGTGTTTGGTCTCCATCTGGATTCTGATTCATGAAGGAGACTGAGATCCAAGATGTTTGCTTCTGTTACTATTCATGTGTCCCTATTTCAGTTTATTCTTCCCAAACCCAAGAGCCTTGAAATCTCAGTGTGGGTACCCCAAAGCTGCCTGGACCCATTGCATCAGCCACAGCCTCTCTGCTTCTGCAGTACAGATACAAGGTGGCCAACCATCTCAGACCCCCCCCCCTCTTCGCCGCACTAACAGCGGGTGGGCCCCCCCCCCCCCCCCCCCCCCCCCCCCCCGCCACATCACCATGCCTACCCTGCCAGGGTGAGCTGTGTCCCTCAAACTGAGATAGCAGACAAACCCTTTCTCCCCTAAGTTGCTTCCTGTCAGATGTTTGGTCATACGTGATGATAAAAGTCGCTAAAGCCATAGATCTGTTGCCTTAGTCGATGGTAAAGCTTGGCTAGTGAGTTACAGTTTGGGGATGATCCTTCCAGGAGCTGGGTTGACAGCCCTATCACAGAACTGTCATTCTGCTTACCACTTCACTTGGCCTCTTACAGCTGAACTATGTAGCCAGGGGTGGTGGCGCATGCTTTTAATCCCAGTGTTCAGGAGGCAAAGGCAGACGGATCGCTATGAGTTCGATGCCAGCCTGGTCTACAAAGTGAGTCCAGGACAGTCAAGGCTACACAGAGAAACCCTGTCTCGAAAAAACAAAAACAAAAACAAAACAAAACAAAAACAGCTGAACTATGTTACCAGTCAGTTTATGACACACAACCACTTTGTTCTCATTTTAAAACAAAAACAAAACAAAGCAACCACCGCAACAACAACTTTTAGATTAGTTCCCCTCTGCCCCACCCCCACCCCAGGATCTTTCTCAGGTCTTCCAAAATGCCCAAAGTTTCTTTGGTTTACATCAAAGCCCTATCAGATTTGCTCCCCGGGGGAGACCTACCACAATAGCGAGGTTGTACATTTCCAAGGGGACGTCCCTTAAACTGTTAATGAGTTGTGACTTCCTTGTACGCACAGGCAGACGGAACTGCTGCGCTCCAAGCAGGTAGAATTTGAACCAGATGGTTCAAGGCAAGGAAACCGGCTTAGCAGATCATTTCAGACACCTCCACGTGTTGACTGAAATCTGTAAGGGGATGGCAAAACATGGCCCTTATTTTCTCAACAAACTGTGCACCGGACTGAATATTAAACATGAAGCTGAACAAAGGACAGGAAGCTCTGGTTTGTTTTCTGGGTTTTTTTTTTTTCCTTCATTAGAAGAAAAAGCCTAGTTGTTAGTTTCAATGCATCAGTGGGGAGTGTGTGTGTGTGTGAGAGAGAGAGAGAGAGAGAGAGAGAGAGGGGTGTGGAGAGAGAGAAAGTTCGAGAGCGGGAGGGGCGGGGGTGGGGGGAAGGCAGGGGGTGAGCCCTAATCTCACAGGACTGAAGGACCCTCTGGTAATCCCATTGCTACGCCATTTAAATAAATCAGAAGTAGCAAAGCTGTGTGTGATTTCCATGAGTTCCTATATGGAAAGTAAATCCCATTTTGCCCGATTTTCCAGTTTCAACAATAAATTCTCCGAGCCTCCCATCCTCACTGTAAAGCCAGCTCCATTAAAAGCAGAGCTGATGCAAATTGAGGCACTTTCTAGCACTCAGCACCCCTAACCTCTAGTTTAATTAAAGCCAAATTTGGTTAAGGAATAAACTGGTATTTACAAACCAGGAGGAAAATCTGGTTCCAGTAATTAAAAGGATTTTCTAACTCTTGTCCTCTATAATAGAACACTTTGGTTTTAATAGTTAGTTAAAGACATCTTAATCATCCTTTGAAGAAAAAATGAAATAGAAAAGATTAATGACCAGCCACATGACATCATTGGCTAGAAGGTCTGAAATTCCTGTAGGAGGAACCAAGGTCTCCCTTTACCTCAAACACTTTGGGCATGGAGACTTTTTTCTTTTCTTTTTGGACAAAAGGGTGGCTCTGTACATTCACAGCTGTTCCACAAACACAAGCCAGCTTGCAAGTCACCACACGGCCACTGTCCTTGCAGCTAAGGGGCACAGATGTCTGGTTCCTATGGCTTCCCAAGCTGTGACTGGAGACAAAGTCAAACTCCTTGGGCAAGGAGGCAGACAGATGGACAGATGGAGACAGAGAGACAGATGGGATACACACACACACACACACACCCTTTGGCCAACCTATATCTTTCCGATCTAATGTTTTGGTTTTTTTTGGGGGGGGGGGTTATTTTTTTAACCTTTATTTTATTTTATTCTTAAGGTAGGATAATCAGCCAATTGACGGGTCAGCAGGCCTGTGGTAGGTGCTGAAGGGGACATGGGAGACTATATTAGAACAATCCTTGCTCAGGCCTGGAACTCAATTAAGAAGACAAATACACATGTGTGGCTAGTGCTGCTACAAAGTACACACACACACACACACACACACACACACACACACACACACACATCCTCTGACACCCCCCTACACACACAAGGGCCACAAAACACTCAGAATCTCTGCCATCATGCCCACACACAGCAATGATGGTAAATAGGTAAATATTTAAATATACCATAACACTTCAAGATAACAAAGACTGCACTTTAAAACAGAAAGCCACATGCTGTTCTCCACCATCCTCAACCCCCGCCCCCTTTCCCATTTTTCCCATCACATTGCTTTCTTACTGTGAGGTTGAAGTTCTGGGGGCAAAATTAATGAGTGATGTTGAAATACAATGTTTTCTACAATCACCAGTGCTTTACAGGTTAACGTTCTAGGTTGAAATTCTATTTGAATTCTTTGTTACTCAAAAAAAAAAAAAATGTTTCAGGACAGTATTTAAAATCCACTTGATCACATCTATCATAGAATATTTCAATTATAGTCAGTTCTTATTATATTGCAAATTATAATATGTTGTTTGGTATTTTCTAACTACTAACAAAAAAGTGACCTGTGCCTAACATGCACTAGGTCCCAGGTTAAATCTCCAGCACTGAACAAATTAAGCACTAGACCTGTGAAATGTCTCTGTATTTCCTTTAGATTATCCATCTGTAGCTGGGCATCAGTAGAGGAAGCCTTTAACCCCAGCACTCAGAAGGCCGAGACAGGTGTATCACTGTGAGTTCGAATCCAGCCCAGTCCACATGGTAAGATCCAGGACAGCCAGGACTATGAAGAGAGAATCTGTCTCAAACAAAACCAACCAACCAAACAAATGAAAAACCAACAAAACAAAACAATACACATCTGTGCGAATCAGATATTTTCTTGCGGAATTCTTTGTGACTTGTTTCTGTTCTCAACTTCATTTTGTATGAATGTGTACAGTTGCAATTCAGAGAATACTGAGGTCATCTGATAGGAGCCTTACAAGGCTTGGTCTTCATGGCACCAAGTGTGTAGACAAAAGGCCCTTATCTAGGAGCATGAACTGGAAGTTGAGGCAAATGCATGATAAAGAACTTCATGATGTATCTATCGTGAATTCATGCTATGGAATCCTATGCATTGTGCGTATATTAGTGGTATAGCTTCCCAATAGCTCTAGAACACTTACAGATGTTATCTTTGCTATTCTGTGTATGTGTGAGTGTGTGTGTGTGTGTACAAATGTGTGTGAGTATGTGTGAGTGTGTACCTGAATGTGTATGATTGTATGATGCTATGTATAAGTGTGTGTGAGTGTGTGAATGTGTGTGTGCATGTGCATATGTCTGTGAATATGAGTGTGTGATACTGTGTGAATGTGTATGAGTATGTGTGTGATACTATGTGAGTGCATGTGAGAGTGTGAGTGTGTGTGAGAGTGTATATATGAATGTGTTTTTGAATGTGTGTGTGAGTGTGTAATACTGTGTGTGAGTATGTAAGAGTGAGTATGAATGTGTGTATGAGTGTGTATGACTATGTGTGAGTATGTGAGAGTGAGTATGAATGTGTGTATGAGTGTGTATGACTGTGTGTGAGTATGAATGATTACGTGTATGCAAGTGCACATGCCTGTGAAATTCAGGACTGTTCCTCAGGTTGTATCTATCTTATTTTTTGAGGCAGAGTCCCTCACTGGCCTGGAACTGGCCAAGCAGTCCAGTGAGCCCCAGGGATTCACTAGGACTGCAATGTGTGCCACCACACCTGGCTTTTTAAACATGGCTTCTGAGGCACAGGTCCCTGAAAGCCCTTTCCCAGCCAATCTGTCTACTCAGTCTATCTTTGCTCCTCTTAAACAAGATTCTAAAAGTGTTCTTGGTTGTGCAAACAGTATCCCTAAATACCTCCAATTTAGCCAGTTCTGTGGAAAAAAGAGATGCTTCAATTCAAAAATTAAATGTATTTGATATCAGCTTAACAAGATCAGCTATTCACTGACCGAACCTCTCGCTCTTCCACTGTGTATTTTGCCTTTGTGACAAAAAAAATCATGTCATTGTGCAAAACAGGAAAGCCATCTGTCAAGAACCACTCTGTAGACAAAAGCATTACTATTCAGTATCGAGTTATGCTGAATTCTACAGAAATGAGCTTCTCCACCACACTTGCCCTTCACACTCTCCTGTCTCCCTGTCATAACCGTGCCTTCTCTGTGCAACCATGAGTGATGCTGACATGGCCTTCCATTGCCCGAGAGTAGAGAATTTGGAAAATGTCCTTTCCTGGTGTATGAACACATCATTTAGAAATGACCTAGGATTCCTTTTGCAAAATGCAATGCCGGAGTCTAGGAGCTTCCTTTGTTGTAGCTCATATGGCATTGGTTTGCAGTTATGCAGCTTCCAAGCCACTGTCTGTTGGCTTGATTTTCTTATGCGCTGTGTAGAGATTGCCCTTGTAATAGTCAAATGCTGGTTTCTGTACCCAGAGAGTGGAGTACAGGCCAGACTTTGGTATTATCACTTTTGAAGCATCACCTGCCTCAGTATTTTGTAAACATTGTTCTCTGCCACCTTCTGACCAGTTGAATGAAGAACTGAACAGCCTACAACAAAAGCAGGCAAGAGAGGCATGACTCCCGGGCAGAGATAAGAACTCTGGGAAAGATCAGGTTTAAGAGGATTCACCTATGAGACACACCCAGGAGAGGTAATGAGCCACGTGGAAGAACATAAATTAATTAATATAAAGAGGTTAATTTAAGATAAGAGCTAGTTGGGAACAAGCCATATCTATGGCCAAGCTTTAATAATAAATATAAGCCGGGTGGTGGTGGTGCACGCCTTTAATCCCAGCACTCGGGAGGCAGAGGCAGGTGGATCCCTGTGATTTCAAGGCCAGCCTGGTCTACAAAGTTAGTCGAGGACAGCCAAGGCTACACAGAGAAACCCTGTCTCAAAAAAACCAAGAAATAAAAAATATAAATAAATAAATATAAAAAAGTCTCATGTTGCTACTTGGGAGCCAGCAGTTCAAGAAAAAAAGTCCTGTTTTAACAGCCTCTTTTCTTGACATTGGCTTTCTTAAGGGCATTCACGCACCAAGTATGTCTTTCTTATTTCCCATGGCCAGCATAGAGAGTGGCGCAAGGTGGACCCTCCTCAGCAAGTGCTTGCTACATGAACGAATTCTGAATGAACGAATTCAAGAATCTGGATCTACCTTTTGACTGCAGTGGTTTATCAGTCACAGAAACATCCCAACACTATCTTTTGGTTATCAGACTGATCTGTAAAACAGCATCACAGACAAACGCTGGTATTTCCAGGACTCAGACATGTATGCTCTCTTATGCTAATTGCTTGACTAAAATGTTCATTCAGTCTGGGGCTAGTTCAGGCTCATTTTGTTTTCCTTTATACCTTGATATTTAATTTCAGTTTTTTCTACTTACTAAACTCTGCCAGATGATGATGGCTGCATTTTTCCACCTCTTATCTTTTATGCTATTTTAAAAAAACCAAACAGTAAGAGATGGCAGATGGCCCAGTGGGTCAAGTGCCCACTGTGGAACGCTAACCTCGGCTCCTGCCCAGTGCTGTCTTGTGAAATATCTCTAGCTCCTTTCTGAGCCCTAACTCTGGACAGACTCCTCCACCTCACTTACCCAATTTCTCTATGTATGGTTTCCCTACTCTGCGTAAGACCTCTAGGTCTGCAGGTGAAAAGCCTGGTGCCAGCCTCTCCCTGGGTCCTTGTCCTCACCACACTGGGCGCTGTGGGAATCCTCTATGCTGACGTCCAGTTCAAAGCTCATAGTCTTCACATTATTTCATCAGGGCCCGGGACCACACGTGGAGACTTGTGTTTTATTGTGGTTTATTTTTCCCTCCGGCTCTGCTGCTGATGTGCTAAAACTCTGGAGGTGAGGCACTGAACTTGTTTCAGTGAGCATGAAGCAGGGATTTCAGATATTTGGCATATATCCCTGCCTTGGCAAACAGCTCCAAGTATGAAAGTATGAAAGACTGTAACCCTAATAAAGAATTTATTCTTGAAGATCTCCATTAGCAGTGCCCCCCCACCCCCTTTTTTGAGACAGAGTTTCTCTGTGTAGCTTTGGCTGCCCTGGAACTCATTCTGTAGAACCAGGCTGGTCTAGAACTCACAGCGATCTGCCTGCTTCTGCCTCCCAAGTGTTGGGATTAAAGGCACCACTCTGGGCCCCTTAGCGATGCTTTAATTATTTTTTGTTTTTGTTTTTTGTTTTGTTTTTTAGTTTTTGGTTTTTTTGTTTTGTTTTTTAAGATATCTCTTTCTTTTCCTTTTATTGAAAATATTTTTCTCTCACATAATATATCCTCATTAAGGTTTTCCCGGTCTCCTTCCACTCTCCCATCCCATCCGTATCCACTCCCCTTCTGTCTTTCATTAGGAAACAAACAGACTTCTAATGGATAATATAATAATAGGTCTAACACATCAGAATTGGACAAAACAGACAGAGGGGAAGAGCCCAAGACAGCGCTTTAATCTACAGGAACTCGGGGGTTGTCTTTGAGCCTGCCTGGGCCTTTCCTGGCTCTTGGTGAACTAGGGTGCTGAAACACTTGACAGCTCCCACCAGCACCATTCTGGAAGCCACTGACCTTTAGCTTCTTGTCTTGAAAATTTTGAGGAGTGAAATTCACAGACCGCAGATCACGGAGGGTATGTTGGAGAGAAAAATGGTTTATAGACAGATAGAAGCTTGAGAGAGAAGGGCAGGAGTGGGTTCCGGGAGGTGGGGTGCACTGCGCTGCTAATCTGGGGGCTTTTTAAAGGACTTGGGCAGAAACTATGGTGAGGAGTGGGGGTACCCAGGTGCCTGTCTGTCACGCCCTCACGTATAGCTTCCGGGCAAGGGCAGGATAACCGGAAGCCAGGAGCCAGAACTCTCTTCCGCTGTTGCTGCCTCTAGCAAGGCTACTGTCAGAACTGTGGCTTTGCGGTCCCCATGAAGGGTTCATTTTTAGATATGAATTATGAAATATAAAATATGAAAATATGTACCATACAACAAATATGATATGGAAAGTGTATTATATGGGGGCGGGGGGAGAGAAAGAAAGGGGCACCCCTGAAAGAGATATGATTTTGCATTGAGAGACTCACTCAGAGCTACTTTATTGTTCATGAGGCCCACAGACTGCAAGTGAGACCTGTTTGAAAGAAGAGTCCAGGGGTGCAAATGTGACCAGGAAGGCCTCCTCCAGCTCTCTCTTTCTGTCTCCTCTCCTTCTTCCTCCTGTCTCCCCATCTTCCCATTAAGTAGGTTTAGGGCAGTAACATGCAGGATTCTGCCAGGGGCTTTCCATGGTGTCATTAGAACCAGCGTGGCAGATCTCCTGTCGTGAGGCTGCAGCCACTGAACACGGAGGTGGAAGGCAGCGTGTGTGCCCCCTACAAGCAGGGCATCCGCTCTTGCTTGGGGTGAGCTGAGCGCCTCAAAACCCTCCTCCTGCAAAGTTCCATAAAGGGTAGGCACAAATTTTGCTGTCTCTTCTTTTCTTATCTCTTTATATATATATATATATATATATTTTTTTTTTTTTTCCTTAAACTTATATCTTCCACCCTACCCCACCCTTAAACCTTTATCTCCTTTTCTTTCTTTCTTAAACCTTGCTTTTAAATTCTCACTTGTCGGCTGGGCAGTGGTGGCGCACACCTTTAATGCCAGTACTCCAGAGGCAGAGGCAGGTGGATCGCTGTGAGTTCAAGGCCAGCCTGGTCCAGGATAGCCAAGGCTACACAGAGAAACCCTGTCTCAAAACACCGAAAAATAAAAAAATTTTTTTCATTTGTCTCTCTTGTTATATTTGGAAGACCAATGCTTTCTCCATCTGGTACATAAGCCTATCACAGAAGGAGGACTACCTCAGCTTCTGAGAAAATTTCCTCCCGTCTTTCCTTTCGACAGTGTGCAGTCATTTTCACGAAAGGCACGAAATAAAATAAGTAAGCAAGTAAATGGTGCCTTAAGACCAACCAGGCCAAGGGTTTCGTCACAAGGACTAGCAGTGCCAATTAGAGCAGGAGCTAACCATTCGCTAAACTGTCTCTGCTTCCTTAGAGCAGAGACACAGAGTGGAGTCTCATTTGAAAGATTACAATCTCTGTGTGATTAAAGTAAGGGGTAAGAGGGGAGACGGAAGGGGGGGGGGGCGAGGGCAGCTCTGTAGCTACATGCTCAGTAGCCATTAAGTGCAAAGAATTACAAGGTGTTTTGTGCCTCTAAGTTGAATTCCAAGAATCCTGAGTTTACAAAAGTCAAGGAAGTGGAGGTGGCCGAATGACAGATATGCTAAGGAGGAGCATTGATTGGGAACACCAGGGAACAGACTTGGCAGGGGTAGGGAAATGGGGAGGGGTGCTGGGGGGGGGGTCCCTCCAGAATGTGGACAGGACTTGTTGGCATCCCTTAGTTTGTGCTAGCCAGCGTTTACAGGAATGCACCATTTGCCTGCGTCCGGTTATCTAAGGGGCTTTAGAGAGTGCTTAGAGGGGAGTTCTCAAATGTCTGCCTAAAGCCGAGTATGTTTTCATCACTCTCAGGCCAAGTACGATCTTCTTGAACTTAGTGCTAAAGAAATGTGAGAACATGCGCCTGTACCTGCAGGCTGTGCGTGCACGCGTGAAACCGGAATGAACCGTTTTAAGGGAGGAGCGGGGGGGGGGGGGGGGGGGGAGAAAAAAAAAAGTAAAGCGTTTAGTAGTTTCGTTCCCAGAGCTACCAGTATTTGGTTTTGTGCCAAGAGTTCTTTCTCTGCTTTAGATCACACCAGAAAATTCATTCATTAAACAAATATTTATTCAGCAGCCAGTACATAGCAGGCCTCTGTCTGGTCTAGGTACTGGAGAAATGCCGAGAGGCAAGATAGATAAAGCCTCTGCTCGCATGGAGTTTAGGATTTAACAGGAAAAGAGGGGACTAAGCAAGCGCTGCGGGCTGTGGGCTGTGGACAGGGTGACCCATAGGGAGTAAGGCGGCCCTAGTGTAGAAGTCAGGGACAGCGTCTAAGGAGCAAACGGTGCTTAGAGACATGGAGTAAGTGAACTAACTAGGAGAAAGGAGAGAAGAGGCGATGTAACCTTTTCCCAGTGTTCCCTAATTGTTGTCTTTTAATGTCTTCCTGTCTCCAGACCTTGACGTTACATCTGCCCAGCCTGCTCATTTTAGCTAAAAAAAAAAAAAAAAAAAAAAAAAATCTGTAAATTTTCCAGCGATAACAACTTCTGATTGTCACTGATCCCTGTAGCCAGGGTCCCTGATGATGGGTCCCTGAGAATTAATACTTGGAGTTCCTGAGTGGCTTTTTCTAGCATCCAGTCTGGGAGAGATCTAAGCATTTGGCTTCCTAAGTAAAGAAAAAGGGATGATGCAGGGGTGGCCTAAAAAGTCTGAGAAGTGGCTCAGCGGTGTGTGATGATGGTCAGAAGATTGTCAGGCAACTGAAAAGGGAAAGTGCATGACAAATGTGACTAGGTAATTGTCAATTATATGCCACAGGCTTCACTGTCCTGACTCGGCTTAAATTATGTCAAGTGTCTAAAAGTTTTGGAAAATTCACCCATTCCTCTTAGTGGTATTTTTTTTTAATCATCTTTTTTCAGAACCCTTATTCCCTCATTGTTCATTCAACTTATCCTATAGCCTACAGCCCTAATGTTTTGGTGAGTGATGGCTTCATATTTTATAATTTATGCCCCTCAGCATTGTAGCATTCTAACCAATATCCACGGTAATTAACATATAACAAGAAAGGGTTTCTTCGGTTCCTGGTGTTAGAGGTGTCGGTCCATGGTCAAGCAGGTCCATTATTTTAAGTGTCTGGCAGGGGTGTGCAGTATCTCATGATGGAGTAAAACCATTCACTTCACAAGGAAGAAACAAAATCAGGAAGGGTAGAAGCAGGAATCCCGCTCTCTCCTTCAAGAGAATACTCCCTATTGTAATGTGGATTCAGAGTGTCCCCTTCCAAGCCCACGTGTCCCCAGATAATATCGCTGTGAGACCTTTAAGACTAGCTTAGCCTGCTTCTGAGCTCGCTCCTTCCTAACATGCAATGATGTAAAGTGACCCGGTCACATTGTCCTACGGCCATGAGCTCAGCCACGCCTTCCTGCCATGATGCTAAAACTTCTGAGCACAAGAGTAAAAAGAATCCCTTGTCCCTTTGGTCAGGTGTCTGACCACAGCAAGGGGAAAGAAATCAATACAAACCCCAAGGCCTGACGTCCTCTCTAGTCCCTACCTCTCAAAAGTCCGTTCAGGCCTCAATAGGTCATCCTGGAAACCAGCGCCTTCCCACTGAACCTTTTAGGGGACAGTCAAAATACAAACTATGACATGATTTTGAAAGTAGGTTTAGGCTTTTAAGATTAGAGTTTCTATCTGGCTCTATTCTTTTTCAGTCTTTATCCCCAGCCACCAGAGTCTCATGTTTTCTTCCCTCTTCCTCCTCCTCCTCTTCTTTTCCTTTCTTTTTATTTTTTTCTAATTTTTAATTTTTTTTAGAGGGTCTCACTATATAGTGAGCTCGCTGGCCTGGAGCTTACTATGTAGACTAGACTGGCCTTGAACTCATAGAAATCTGACTGCCTTTGACTCCCCAAGTGTTGAGATTAAAGATGTGTGCTACCCGGCTGGAGAGATGGCTCAGAGTTTAAGAGCACTGGCTGCACTTCCAAACGTCCTGAGTTCAATTCCCAGCAACCACATGGTGGCTCACAACCACCTATAATGAGATCTGGTGCCCTCTTCTGGGCATACAGTTGTACATGCAGGCAGAACACTGTATACATAATAAATAAATAAATCTTTAAAAAAAAAAATGTGTGCCACCGTACCCAGCCCATCTTTTTAATGTAAGTGACTTACTGCACATTCAATTCAGAGCACTGCTTTTCCATTTAACCCCCTGTCATCACATTCCCTCCCCTGTGGCACAGTGTGTGTGACAGGGCACAGTGTCCCATCAAGGGACCATTATCTACTCACAGGTCAGAGGGACGTTTAAGGCACCCGGTAGCCTCCCTTTCATCCAGAAGTACCCCAGTTACCGAGGTGTGTTCTACAGCAGGGATTCTCGAAGCTGAACAGGTGGGTCGAGTTATAACCTTTTAAATAAATGTCTGAAGCTTACAGGCCACCTGTTTTAAAATAGGCATCAGCTCATGCTCCCTTGACAATGTACAAAAGCCCTGGTGTAGCCGCACCCTTGTCAGGGCATGGCATTGCATGTTCTCAGCCTTTCCTAATTTGTTAGGCAAAAAGGGGGGAAAAAGATGGTATCTTGTCTTAATTTGCATTCTGTGATGCTGCTTATTCTCCTGCATGCATTATTTTTATTTCCTTTTTGATGTACATGTCCTTTTCCATTCTTAGTTAACCATCTTTCATTTATTTATTTATTTATTTATTTTTGTTGTTGTTTTGTTTTGTTTTTTTGAGACAAGGTTTCTCTGCATAGCCTTGACTGTCCTTAACTCACTCTGTAGGCCAGGCTGGCCTCAAACTCACAGCGATCCACTTGCTTCTGCCTCCGGAGTGCTGGGATTAAAGGTGTGTGCCGTCTCGCCCAGCCTATCTTTTATACTTTTAAAATTGTTTTTGCTATGATCCCAGCACTCAGGAAGCAGAGGCAAACAAATCTCTGTGAGTTCAAGGCCAGCTTGGTCTACATAGTGAGTTCTAGGCCAGCCAGGTCTACATAGTAAGACCCTGTATTTACATACAGAATCATTGTGTTGATTCTGATCTGTGAACTTACAACCAATAATACCATTTTCATGTGAGATACTGTAACATAATTCATTTTTATTCCAAAATAATTCAAATCCTATTATACTGATTTTATAAGATGACTTTTTATTAGACTGGTTGGCCTGGAACTCACTATGTAGACCACACTGACCTCAAACTCAGAGCTCTACCAGCCTCTACCTTCTGAGTGTTAGGTAGGCCTTCGAAGCCATACCCAGCTGCCTCTTTGATTTTAGCTACATGAATATCTGTATGTATATGTGGGAACACGCACACATATAACACAATATGAGTTAAATAGAGATAAAGAAGATAAAATTGCTTTCTTTTATCTAGTCACCAGTTTGATAAAAATATTTGGTTAAGTTGTAGGTTTCAAATACTCAGATATTTGATATATTTCCCATAGAAACATGGAAAATTATGAAATTAATGTAGAATAAACATAATAAGTACTGAGAACATTTTGTTTTTTAAGTGATGTATTTATTTTCCTGCGTATACTTGTCTAGAAACACATATGTGTGCCACATGCATGTCTGCTGCCCTCAGAGGGCCAAAGAAGCCATCACCCCCTTGGAAATGGAGTTACAGACAGTTGTGAGCTGCCGTGTAGGCGTTGAAAAGTAAACCTGGGTCCTCTGGAAGAGCAGCCGTGCTCTTAAGCGCTGACTTCATCTCTCCAGCCCAAGCACATTAAAAAAGGCAATTATTTCTCTTTAAAAAAAAATTAGTTAGAAACTTGTATTTTGATTTTACTGACAGTATCTTCGGGTCTTCGCTTGAAATTGCCTTCAGAATTAGTTCTGAGTCATTGTTATCTTTGTCCCAACTTATCTTTCCCAGGTTTAGGGTGGTTTTATTTACCTGTTTTGACTTGAGCTACTTTGGGAGGGTTTCAATGGTGAATTTCCCTTCTTTCAAGGCTTAGAGAATTGCCATGATGTGTGTGATGTGTCTGCATTTGCCTGTATTCTCAAAACCTTAAGCATGAATCTAAAAGTATTTTTTGGGGGGAAAGTGCAACTGTCCTTTGCTATCCTCAGCGCACTGGCTCACCAGTCCCACAAGAACACACAGCCCCTTGGATGCTCAGTTCCATATGCAAACTGGCATTGCAGCTGCCTAGAGATCATACACAGCGTTTGAAATCACCTCCACATCACTTAGTGTACTTAGTGCCGAGCAGTGAGATAGCTCAGAGTAACACAGCCACTTGCCACCAAGCCTGATGACCTGAGTTCAGCTCCCAAAACTATCATGATGGAATTAAGAGACTCAAATCCCACAAGCTATCTTTTGACCTCCACACCAGTGTGTAGACACACACACACACACACACACACACAAATAAATAAAGTAAAAATCTATATACTTAGTGCAGTGGGTGATGGGGGTAGAACCTTTAGGAAGCAGACTGTAGTTGTAGGTTGTCCTGGACTTGCTTTGTAGACCAGGCTGGCCTCAAAGTTACGGCGATCCACCTGCCTCTGCCTCCTGAGTGCTGGGATTAAAGGCGTGCGCCACCATACCTGGCTCAGTTGTTCTTTTGAAGGAGACGTTGGAACCTCCAAGCCTCTCTTAGCTCTTGGCTTCCCAGCCTCCATGAGCTGAGCATTTCATCATAGGCTCCCACCATAGTGGACTAATGAAATGCGAGTAGAAAGGCTCCAAAAAGCCAGAGAAACCTTTCTTCTGTGTTCTCCTCTTTTTTTTCTCCTTCTCCTTCTTCTCATTTCTGGGGTGAGGAGAGCAAACCCAAGTCTTCATGTATGTTTGGCAAGTGCTCTGTCCTTGAGTTTTATACCCAGCTCTTTTTTCTGTTCTTCAGTTGATTCTTTCAGGACTCTGCTACTATAATGGAAAGGTTACGGCATGCTAAGTGAATAGTTGCCATAATGTGCTCTTTAGGGAATGATGACGGGGAAAAAGTCTATACATGTTGAGTAGAGGTGCAGAGGTTTTTCCTAAATATTTCAACCCATTGGTTGGATCTGCAGGTGAAGATGATAGGGCTGAGCTCATAGAGCATCTAAAGGTGTTACCAGGACCACCTTTACCTGCCTACATCTGTCCCTGCAAGCAAGCATGGCCTGTATACCCAAAGTGAAAGCCCCAATTCCCCAAGATTCATCAGAGAAATCCACCTTGAGCCCCTCGCTCAAATACTTTGATTTGTTGTTGTTTTTTCGAAAACCCGGAAAAGTTGGGCAACATGAAAACTAAACTGGTTTTAGTTTTGAAACTGGAATGAGTGTTCATGTGTTTTTATTCAGTCTGTCTACCTTTGAGCACCACTTTTTTTTTCTTTTCTCTTCTTTCTTTCTTTCTTTCTTTCTTTCTTTCTTTCTTTCTTTTTTTTTTAAGGAAACATGGACAGGAAAAATCTGCCAAAGTATAATACCCCGATTGAAGAGATTATTACAGTGTGGCCTTTTCTGACTAAAATGGTGCCCATGTCAGTACACATTTGTTTATAAATTCCTACATGCTTGTCCTCAAAGGCAGAACCAGCAATGGGATTGATTATTCATTTGCAAACTGCTCTTGGGCATGTCAGCATCAGAAAGCTATTGTCTTCGAAAGATCAATAAGCTCCCGCTCTAATCACCAGGAGGAAACCCTAGGCATCATCAGCAGAGACATGAGGGGATATGCAGGCTGTCCCTCACAGTCTGTAAGAGGGGACAGAGCAAAACAAAAGGAAATGTTGGCCATATGCTGGCAGACGAGTGGTAATGGAAACACGCAGAGACTAACAGAGGTCTGTCTGGGATTCAGGTGTGCAAACACAGCACTCCCATCTCCTTCGTATTGACTCTTGTGAATTCAAATTACCCCAGGATGGGGGCAGCCATCCCTGGAGTCCTATGATACCTTATGCAGACAATTTGCTTGCACCAGAGCTCTAAGATCAAACCCTAAGCTATGAATTAGCATAAAATATTCTATGTGAAGTCATCTATATTAAAAGGGTGAGGGTTTGTGCTCTTTTGTTTTGGCTTTGGCTAAGTTTCAAATTGGTGATGTTGTCTTACATTTCAAATCTGTTCAGCGATCAGTCTCTCCCCTTTCTAACTCCACTCCCTTAGTTGTGGCATTACCCATCATTCCTTGCTGGTGGCCACTTTCCCTGGGTTTGTGAAGGAAGACACAGACCCTGTGCCCCCTTTTTGGCTCACGAGACATCCACCAGCTCCCCTGTTTATGTTTAAGCATGTCTCATAGACTCATTTCTCCCTGAAGCCTCTGTCTCTCCTGACATGTGTGTTTTTCAGGTGTGCAGATAAGCCACGCCCATCTTTTTAGCACCAACTCTCCTGAATGCAAATTCCTCAGGATATGGAGGCAGAATAAGCTTTGCCATAGCAAGAAGCAAGCCAGCAGGCAGCACACAATCCAAACCTAAAGCTACTTAGTCATCAGCAAAGGCCTTTGTGGACTTGACAATAAAAAATGAGATCAAACACTGGAGAGGTACATCCCCAGGCCTGATGGGAAAGCTAGCCAAGACTCTGGGTCCCAGATGGGGTTTTGCTCCTGACCATGTGTCCCCATGGGCTCCTAGTGGTCTTAATACTCTGTTAGAAAAAAAAAAAAATGATCTTCTGGAAGTTCCCACACCAAAGTCTTCAAGAAATCCTGAGAAAAATAGTTTCAAAGCAGAAGAGGAGGGTAGTTCAGCTCAGGCCTCAAAGGGAGGGGAGTTGGCCCCTGGCAAAGTACAAAGATCTGTAGAGGTGATTTTTGAATGCCGCTCAGATTGGAAAGCACCATTAGACACTGAGTGGTGGGGCCAGAAACAGTGAACACCCAGCAAAATTCAGTCCCCATCTCATCACTCCCTCATAGTCTGCCCAGGCAGTGACGCAAGCAGGAAAAGCTGCTATAATGATCTGGGCTCGGTGTCTCACCTCTGCTTGTCACGCAAGCGCAAAGCACATTCTCACAACTGTAGAAGTGGAGACACGGACACGGACATGGACACGTATTTGTAAACACTGGGTCTAAACACCTCACTTGGGGAATTTAGGCCACAATTGGCCCCGCTTCTCACTTTATTAGTCATTTCGCCAGGAATCACCACCACTGCCGCTGACGAACCTCTGAGGACGGCGAACACCTGCCTGCATGGGAGAGACTGTCATTGTCATGCTCTGACAGAAATAGATTTACTTAGCCCTTGCTGCAAAATGCAAAAATATAGCGTTGACAACATTCATTGGAGTGGGCTTGCTTCTGGTAAGCTCAAACTAATTCATTATAAATAGGGGTATCACAAGACGTCACATACCTAGTTTAGTCGTGTCAAAAACAGGAGTGCTTTTAGTAAAAATCTCCTCCCTTTTGTTTTTCCTTTCTATTTCAGTTTGCTCTGGGTCCTACCTATGTCACCGATACCTACTTTCACCAGCTGCTGGGAGTGTGCACCTCAGAGAGGCCTGGTGTGAGCCACCTCCTCCTCCCCAATTGCTCCTTCCTCGAGAGGGATGCTTGCCCAAGGTCATGGCCCCATCTCTGCTCCAGGAGCAGCTGTCATCCACTGACAGCTCACTGGGGCATCAGAAGGCTCCAATTAGACATGACTCCACAAGATCACCCCCTAGCCAAACCTCTGGGTCAGTCGATGAAGTCGCCTGTGTTGATCCTGAAAGCATGTCCCCTAGGTTCCCTTTACCACAGTTCCTCGTGTTGCAGCGACCCCCCCCCCCATCATAAAGTTATTTTTGTTGCTACTTCATAATCGTAACTTTGCTACTGTTATAAGTCATAATGTGAATGTGTTATGTACGAGGTATCTCTATGGGACCCAAGAGGGGTCTCCACCCACAGTTGAGAACCTCTGGCCTAAATAGTTTCTAGTCTCTTTTACCCTAAGATTCTCTCTCCTGTGGGGTAAGAACATGCTTCCGCTAGATGCTGACATCAGCCAAGACTCAAAATAATACCTTATGTAACTGTTTTTTTGCAAGAACTTGCATAAAATAAGTGGTCCTCTGCTGCTTCAGAGCGCATCAGCAGTTTTCTCCCTCAGATTCTCCACCCGCTTGCTGTACAGTGCATCTCCAGGGAAGTAACTGCCGTGTGCGGTACAACGAGCAGAAGCTCGCACGTGCCCAGAGAACAGTGCTTCTCCAGCGGGGGACCGAAAAGTCACAGCAAAAGGTCCAGGTGGATCTTTAACTCTTGGAGAGATATTAAATCCAAGGAAGGTAATAAGCTGGGTTGATTACAGGCAATTTGGCCTTTGGACATTTTTAGATAATGTAGAGTTTTATTCATGGTATCATAAACTACAGCTTCCCTTAAACTGCCCACTGGAAGAGACCCACAAAGCCAGGGTGCTGCTGAAGAGTACACGGGCACACATCTGAAAGTGTGATGTGTGGGTGGGTGTGCTTCTGCATATGTGTGTGCTCTGTGTATATGTGAGAGAGCTGATTGGCTGGGCCAAGGAACAATAGAGCAGAATCCGAAAGCAAGACCATACCTGACAGAAGTGATTTCAGGGAGAAAGGGTTTGTTTTGGCTTCTAGTTTTAAAAGGGATACAGCATGGAGGGGAAGCTGAGCCAACAGCTCAAGACTCATTGCTTCAGCAATCAGGAGGCACTGCACAGACAGGAAATAGACAGCCATTGTTCTGGGTTCTTTTTTTTTTTTCTTTTGTTTTGGTTTCTTGTTGCATTAGAATAGCACAGTGATGTTGGGGGATGGTCTGGTGTATTTTGATGCTAATTATTGCTTGCTGTCTCTGCAGACCCCACCTTTTGATTAATAAAAAGCTATCCCACCTGGGCAGGGCAAAGGAGATAGGTGGGGCTTGAGGGAGAGAGAGGAATTCTGGGAAGGAGGAGGAGGAGGAGGAGGAGGAGGAGGAGGAGAAGGAGAAGAAGAAGAAGAAGAAGAAGAAGAAGAAGAAGAAGAAGAAGAAGAAGAAGAAGAAGAAGAAGAAGAAGAAGAAGAAAAAGGAGAAAAGACCAGAGGAGAGGGCCTGAGAGGAGAAAGAAGAAAGCCTCGTGGGTTAGATGGAAGAGAAACACACCAGCGTGAATGGAGGAGGATTTGGCCCAGATGAAGAACATTAACAAGTATTTGGGCTTATGGATGGGAGGTAGTTTGATAGAAGTTATTAGAAGCAGATGGCATGGGATTGGGGCAGGTATGGTATAACTGCCTCACTGTGGGAAGTAGTTTACAGGATTAATGTCTGCCCTGCCCCAGCTTAACTAAGGCTATTTTAAAATATAACAAGTGTCAGTGTCTTGACTGGTCACTAGCTGGGCCTACTGAAAATACTAATAATACTGGTCATTTAAAAGCAATACAGTCACAAGTAACTTAGAGAGGGAAAGGCTTACTCTGCTTACAATTCCATATCACAGTCCATCATTTCAGGGACGTCAAGGCAGGAACTCCAGCAGATAGTCAAGAACAGAGAAAAACAAATGCGCCCGTGCTGCCTGCTTGCTTGTCACTATGCTAAGCCAGCTTTCTTCACTCATGCCTATTTGTATTAGTTACTTTTCTATTGCACCAAGAGCAAAAGCAGATTTGTGGAAGAAAGAGCTTGATTAGGCTTATGGTTCCAAAGCCACCATGTCAGGTGAGACATGGCAGCAAGATGAGGTATGGTGGCAGAAGAAAGAAACTGAGATATTACCACTTCAGCCACAAACATAAAGGCAAGACAGTGGAAGTAGGGTGAGCTAGAACCTCTCTATAGCTACCCCCAGTGTCATAATTCCTTCAACAGGATCAAACTAGTTCATACCCTCCCAAGCGGTGCCACCAAAAGAGGCCAAGTGTTCAAATACCTGAGCTTACAAGGGAACATTTCTAGGCCCGGCCCAGGGAATGCTACCACCCACGGTGGGCGGGTTCTTCCTATATCAGTCAACAATCCAGACAGTCCCCCATAGACATGAGGACTAGCCAACCTGATCTAGACAATTCCTAAACTCAAATTCTCTTACCCAGTGATCCTGGGTTGTACCCAGTTAACATTTAAAACAAATTGTCACAGCTCTCACATCCCAAGGCCAGTCCCTCAGTGACTCACCTCCTACAGCAAGACTGTGCCTCCTAAATGTTCCACAACCCTCCCCCAATTAGCCCTACCTACCAGCTAGGGATCAAGTGTTTTCAACTACATGAGCCTATAAAGGATATTTTATACTCAAACCACAAGATTCAGTGAGTAATGTTCCTGTTCTCTGACTAGGCTGATACATAGTCCAGCACTTGTAAACCCTTTGAAGGTGCTTTCCTTTTCCTTCATGCCTTCAAAGTGCCTTTTTATACCCAATAAAGCTGGGGTGAGTTTTACTCACCTGACTCTGTGTCTCCCTCCATTCAAGCTGACTGTATACTTCAGTGTGCTGCAGCGTCACCAACCACTTTGGCCACTGGACATTCAACAGAGCTAAGCCCCTGAACTTGAGGCCTGCTCCTTAGCACTGCCCACTGTTTCCAAGCTGTCTGAGAACTACAGAGTCTGACTCACACAGCATGTATGTCTTTCTTCATGTCTGCTCTCCATGGATGCCAGGCAGAGTTCTCACTTGCTCCTCCCAGGGGTGTGGTGAGGGCCATTCTAGAGTCACTATGGGATGGAGCACATTCGGCTCTCCGAGGCACAGGTGTATGGAATCAAAAATTAGCACAACGAGCACAGCCAGGTAGTTCCGCAGCGGAAGCAACGCCATTTGCCTCACTCCCTCACCTTAGGGTCTCATCTTTATAAGAAGAAGCCATAGACACTGGGAAAGCAAGCACGGAGTCAAGAAAGAACTGCCTTAGTCGCTCAGCTTTTCTATCGTCTATAAACGTCTACAATCTCTTCCACGGTTGCTGAGTCCACAGCTAAGAATAGATTCAAGAACAAATAGTACATTTGCTTGTTCATCTCACCCTTTGTAGTTCAAAGAAGGCTTTTATGAAAGTCTTAGCGTTGCTCCTAAAGACAAGAAGGCTGTGCGCGGTGCCTCAGTCAGCCCGAGGAATTGCTGCGCGTGCTCTTTTCTCGCCAAGGAAAGTGGGTCACCTTCTTTCCCGTCTGTAGTCAGCACACTGTCTGGTCACATACCTGCTCTGACACCTGTCGCGACAGCAACCTACTGGCTGCCTCCCCCACCTCCTGAAGACCACGCTGATTGCTATGAGAAATTCAGCAGAGCCAAGTCTATAAACTGCAATCATGTATTTGACTTGATGAGGTGACTTTCAAGAAACATGGCTTGGAGGGCTGAGCAATTTGCCAACAGACTCAACTTCCATAAAATCCACTTCCAAAAGATTGTGTGAGAAGGTCTGCTCACAGCCAAACCACTGATTGTAATTGGTGACTCTGTTCAAATAGGCTTGGAGTCCCTGGTCTGGACCAAGAAACCAAAGAAGTCGGTTAGAAGTGAATACAGTGTGCACTGGGTAGCAAAGAGTGGACGCTTGTTTCTACTTGTTGTGTCTGGTGACTGCATGAAAGACAGTCTTGGCTGGGGGGGGGGGTACATTTTCTTCCTAATATTTGGAATGTGTGTCTGCTCTTCCTTCAGGAGAAAAAGAAACAATGAAAAAAAAAGTCACATTGAAAGAACTCGACACCTTTTTATTTAAAGGGGCAAGTTGCACGTGGAATAACTGAGTCTCCTTGTTCCATCTACAATCAGTTCCATTTGGGCCGCAAAACTTTGGGGGCAGACATAGGAATTTTATCCATTTAACACTTTTTCAAATAGTTCTTACATACTGGCCTTAATATATAAGCCCTTCTTTTTTACACAGCACTCCACATATGCTAGGCAAGTGCTCTACCATTGAGCTATAGCCCCAGACGCACAAGTCATTCCTAAAGATGGATACCAAAATATGATCATAATTTCTTTTTTTAAATATTTATTTATTTATTTTAAATGCATGACTATTTTGCCTGCATGTATGTCCACATACCACATATGTGCCTACAGATCAAAAAAAGGGAAGCTGTAGCCATTGGGACTTATGTTAATACAGGCAGTTGTGAGCCACCATGTGGGTTCTGGGAATTAAACCCAGGTCCTCTGGAAGAGCAGTGATCTCTTCAGCTCTCTGTTCATTATTTCTGTCCTGGTTCATTTTCTTCTGCTGTGGTAAAACACTGAAAAGGGGCGGGGGCGGGGGGAGGAACCACCTGGAGAGAAAAGGCTTTATTAAGCTTACAAGTTACAGTCCAACTTTGTGAGAAAACAAGGTGTGGGAGCAAATACAGTCCTGAGTGTGTATTATTGACGTGAGCACAGCCATGTCAAGGACCCTACCGCCTCAGATGCATGGGAATGGCAAGGCCTCCCCCAGGTCAAGTTCAGAGAAATGATTGGTAAAACCTTCCTCTGGTTCCGATATGGATTTGACAAATGGTTGGCCTTTAGCTACAACCAGTGTGTGCAGACACCATCAGAGCCATGGTTTCTTCATCCAGGATGCCTTCAACCTGCCCCTACAGAGATTTCCTGACCCATCTCTTCCTAATTCCCCTTGTCCATAGTTAAGTCAACCCATAAACTGTGCAGAGGGAGGCATCAAGGCTGGCAGCCTGAGGAAGGAACTGAAGCAGAAACCACAGAGGAAGGCTGCTTACTGGTAGTTGCCTCTGGCTTGCTTAGCTACTTTTCTTAAACAGCCCGCAGTAGGCCAGACACTCCTTCCTAGACCTATTAAGGAATCAAGAAAATGACTCACAGGGATGCCCAGGTGAATCTGGGGGAGGTAGTTCCTCAACGAGGGCTCCCTCTTCCAGGGTGTAGGCCAGACACTCCTAGACCTATTAAGGAATCAAGAAAATGACTTACAGGGATGCCCAGGTGAATCTGGGGGAGGCAGTTTCTCAACGGGGGCTCCCTCTTCCAGGGTGACTCTAAGGTTTATATCAAGTTGACAGCTGAAGGTAACTATTGCAACTACTTTGAGCTCATGAAGTCAGCAGATCCAGCCTGCTAAGGTTGAAATAGATGGCCCCCCTCCCAAATGCGCATCTTCTAAAGAGTCTGTATCTAGCCTGTGGACCTAGTATCAGGAAAGGAGGTCACAGGGCGCCTGCCTCTGAAGAGGACAGTGGGACCTCACTCATTCATTATCTTCTTTCTTTATTCTCAGCTATTCTAATCAGCCACTTTTCTCCTCACTAAGGAGTCCACAAGCCACGCCCCCAAAACAGTGCCACTGCATGTTCTGTCTTTGCACAGGCCCCATGGTCCTGAAGCCATGTCAAGTATGCTGGCACACACTAGTAACCCCAACACTTGAGAGTAGGAGGCAGGGGGATGGCAAATTTGAGGCCAGCCTACGCTACATAGCAACGCCCCATCTAAGAACGTACAACATTAAAGCCAAGTAACCATGGGCTGGAAGTTGGAAATTTCGAGCCGTAAGGACTCCTTCTCTTAATTTGGCCATGTTTGGTATTTGTTACATCAGCAAAGAGCTAAGTAACACACAACCCCGGGCTAGATGACGTCATTAATAATAACGAAGAAATCCCCCTCCCCTCAAATAAGAGACAGACAGGCTGACTTAGACAAACAAACAAAAAAACTTGTTACAACAACAACAAAAATCCCACTTCTAGTCCATCTTGGTCCAGAATGTTTTCATAGAATAACATTACTAAAATACTGCAGTGACACAGTCACTTAAGTCAGGACTCCACAGTCTTTGGACCATGAGCAGCTAGTCCAAAACTCCAGTTCAATCTCTGTAGTATATAGAAATGACAAAAAAACAAAAACAAAACAAAACAAAACAAAACCCTCCCACCCCAGCTGCCTGAGAGAAGACTCTAAACTCTACATACCCAAGGCACCCCTCAGTGCCACCCACCATACACATAGTCATGGGCACACGTGTGAACAGTCTGGTCATGGCCACAGGGCACTAGCAGTGGCTCCCAGAGGGAAGGCTAGAAGACAAATCCCACCTCCTCACTGCTCTTGGTGCTCTTCGGGACACGTGCCTGTCCTGCTCAGCAAAGCCCTTCTGCTGACTTACTAACTCAAAAGCATATACGCACGGCCAGGAAGTCAGGATTGGATGACTGGAGGAGAGCTTGGGAGTCTGAATGCAGCCATCAACAGTTGTCAAGGTTCGTTCCTAGTTGACTCTAGGCGACACTGTGCAGCCGGGAGCTCCCTGCTGTTGAGAAATATTGGTCACACAGGCCATAGGGGCAGCTCTGTTGACCTAGTATAGGACTTTGCCAATGTGAGAGGGACAGCGTTACCAGCAGCAATGAATTTATCAATCTTGCCAACCCGGTAAAGCAGCACTTCCCAAAGTGCCGTTGGATATCAAGGGTTAGCAAAGGACTTGCCTTTGTTTAAACAGGGTCTTGATGTCACCCATACTGCCTTTGAACTTAACATCCTCCTGCCTCAGCCTCTTGCTCGATAGGATTACAGGTGATTTTTATTTTTAAAAGTCTCAGTGGATTAAGAAAAGTCACCTCCTATGGACTTGGAGAAATGGCTCATTGGTTAAAAGTGCTTAGCAATCCTGAAGACCAGCGTTCAGATCTTAGCACCCACTAACAAGTCTGGCATTCTGCAAATGCCTGTAACTCCAGCTCAGAGAAATATCCTTTTCTGGCCCCCTCAAATGCACAGATGTGCACATCTGCACAGACATGTGTGCACATACTCAGGCACTTATACAAACACGCATTAATAAAATAAATTTTTTAAAAAGGGAAAGAGATGGGTGAGAGAGAGAGAGAGAGAGAGAGAGAGAGAGAGAGAGAGAGACCTCCTGTTGGTAAGCTGGCATGCTTTCATTATTTGGCATTTGGTCTTTTAGCTCATTTTCGTGAACCCTCAGGCCCTAGCTGATATGTAAAAGCCAAAGCCTCTCCACCAAAAAAATATCTCCATTTCTTGGGAAATATTCTCATTTGAAACTTCAGCTGTCAAGTGAAGTGGCACATTGAGCGGGAGCCTATTACTATTTAAATCAATGGAGTTTTATGCACCTCATTATAAAGGGAACAGCCCAAGTTACTAAGTTTAATTCTGGTTTAAAAAGAAGAAGAAGAAAATTGAAAGTATATTTATGGGACTGAAACATGAAAAGGATCCAGTCAACTTTTTTTGGGGGGGGGTTTCAGATAACTTTTTCTTCATCATCTGTCACTCTTTCCTTCAGTTAAATTCTGGGGATAAATTTGCACTGAAGTGCGGGCTGTCTACAATTCTCTCTGGTTCCTTAGTAATATTTTATCTGGGTAGAGACCAGCAGTTTTAAGTTCACCTCTTCTTCACACTTCAGTGGGAGGAATAGTTACATAGTAAACATCATTTAATAAATCTCAGATTACAGTAGCTTTGGGAGAAAAGGGGGTACCCCCAATTTCTTACTGCCTCTGGGGCTAAAATAGTTTCTTCCTCACCCTCCCTAGGTCTCATATGTGAACTGCAGAGATGATCAGCTAAAGGCTGCAAACAGTATGTCTGTGTTTTAAGGAGTTTTGTCATCACAGAAAAATTAAGCACTGGGCCTAGAGTCAGGATTCAAGGTCAACTATAAACCTGACACCAGCAGGTCCTACCTTGAGCAGAGAGCTTTCTGTTGGGAGTAAACAGAGGTTTGGAGGGGTGGGTAGGTGGGGGAACAACAGCTCAGTGACCGGAAGCAGAAGCTGACCTAAGATAGGATTCCACCTCAGACCAGGCCGCACCTGATTCTCACTGTTGGCAGTCATTTCATGCCCGAGACAAAGCAGGCACTACGGGCTGCAGTGCCAGTGTCATTCGTCCCGTCCCACCAGATAGAACCAGAGTGGGTCTCCTAGGCTTGCTCCTTTAGGCATCTTCAGAAATTCTGGCCTTGCTTTAGTTTTGGCTTGGTTTCATAAAGCCCAGACTGGCCCTGAGCTTTTGAGCTCCCTGCTTTCCAACTTAGAAACTATGTATAAGAAAGAAAAAACTGGAGCTGGAGAGATAGCTTGACTGGTAAAATGCTTGCCTTGCAAGCCGGAAGGATCCTTGTGGCTCACTGGCCGATCAGCCTAGCCTACTTAAGTTCTAGGTGACATGGTAAAAATTAAAGGACAGTATTTGAGGAACAACACCTGCGGCTACACACACACACACACACACACACACACACACACACACACACACACA
>OU015758.1:17429771-17440934 GCA_907169655.1 Acomys percivali | reverse complement strand
ACACACACACACACACACACACACACACACACACACACACACACACATAGGCAGAGACAGACAGACAGAGAAGTGGCCATGAAGAAAGACCCTTGGCAGGGGTTAGGATATATGATGAAATAAAGAGAACAGATGGAAGCTTCTATGGCCTCCAGAGCAGGAAGATCCTTGCAAGTGCATTTTTTGCAAAATGCCTTTCAATCAGTGTGTTTTTCATGGGTAACACGATAGCTCTTCCAAATGGGAGGAGAGAAACTGTGTGGTGGAATACACCTGTAATCCTAACAGTCGGGATGCTGAGGTGGAGGGGCCAACAATTTCAAACAAGCTCAAGTCACTTATCAAGACTCTTTTTTATAATAATAATAATAATAATGATGATGATGATGATGATGATGATGATGATTTTAAAATAATTAAAATAAAATAAGTGGGAAAAGGCAAAGGGCAGAAATTCAGTGTGCTCCCTCGTAACAACTCTTAAAGGTCTTCATGGAAAAATTGTATTCAGATGCACTAGGCAGAAGGCGCCACTAGTCGAAGAGCCACGGTATGCTTAAAGGCACAGTAAATGACCACCAAATCCTATTACTGCAAACCCCTAGGTAAAAAGAAGACTTTCCTCTTAAAGTAACCAAGACCAGTTCCTCTTCAGCCATTACCCTGTAAGAGCTGGCAAGACATTAGCAAATAGCCCAGTTAGGCCACAGGGGGAAAAAGAAAAGCAAAAAAGACCCAACATAATGTTTTGGGTCTATAAACATGGAGAAGTGCCGCTACCCTTCAAGCTTCATCACAGATTGTCACAGAGTGCCTGCTACTGCTCTTCACCGTGTCCTAATTGGATATTAGCTCATTTATGGGACAGAGTTAGGAAGAGGTTTTGCCCAGGTGACTTGTAACAAAACGAAATAAGCAGATGTTATGCATTCAAAAATTACTGCCAGGTTTTTACGAGCTGTTAGAGGCTGAGGTGCTCTGAAAAATCCTGCTTGAATTGCAGCTTAGTTGTGAACAGAGCAATCAAATCCCTCTATCAGGCAGGCAGTGCCAAATGCTAGAAGTTTCTTTCTTTCTTTTTTTTTAACGTTTAGTCAGCCCAGCTCAACAGAGATGGCTCAGTGGGTAAAGTGCTGTCTGCACACGTGTGATGTCACGAGTTTTCAGACCCCCAGACCCCACACAGGCCAGATGCAATAGTGCCCATCAGTAGGATGCTTCTACCACAAGGTGGGCGGTGGAGACAGGAGAATCCCGAGGTCATCAGGGCATGTAGCCTGTCCAGTGCAGCAGTGAACAAGAGCTGCATCTCAAACGAGGTGGAAAGCAAAGCCCAAGGTTGACTTCTGACTTCTACACGCACAGTGACATGTATGTACACACACACACACACACACACACACACACACACACACACAGAAAGAGAGAGAGAGAAAGAGAAAGAGAGAGAGAGAGATGATTGATAGATTAGATAGATAGATAGATAGATAGATAGATAGATAGATGATTGATAGAGGGAGGATAGATAGATTAGATAGAAAATAGATTTGATAGATAGATACACAGATTATAGATAATAGATAGATAGATAGATAGATAGATAGATACATATATACATAGATGATAGATGATTGATAGATGATAGATTTGATAGATACATAGATAGATATAGATAATAGATGATTAATAGATAGATAGATAGATGATAGGTAGATATTTTTAGTCATACCCTCAAATATAAAACCGAAAATGAAGAATTCCTATACAAAAGAAATGCTCAAACTGGGTCAGGGATGGTCCAATCCTCGCTACAATTCTTTCTTACATGCTCTACACGTGTCCCACTCACATAAGAACTGGCAAAGCCCCAATCTGAAGATATAGGGTGATGTGATTTCAACCTCAGACCTCAGTTGTAACCCTTCAGAAGAGTTAGTGTCCACCATGAAGCACTGGCAAGACCCAGTGACATAGGAAGAGATTTAAATGGAGAAACAGAGGTAGGCATGAAGGTGTACCCATGTCACCCAGCACTTGGGAGGCAGAGGCAGGAGAAGCCAGAGTTCAAGGTCATCCTTCGCTATATTAAGGCGAGCCTGGGCTACCTGAGACTATCTCAAAATAATAATAATAATAATAATAATAATAATAATAATAATAATAATAATAATAATAATACAGCATGTGAAGAAGAAAGAAAGAGTGCATGCAGATGGCTGCACAGGTTTGATCTCTGTGAAGTAGGCCGAAGACAGAAAACAGAATGTTCTAGAGCGGCCATGCTGAGCAAGACCAGCTACATTTACTTCTCTACTTCCTTTATCCAGAAAGCTCTATCCTGTGCCCAGCATAGACTCTGACAACTTCTAGCACACCTGCGAATGGGACCACCTATGAGGGGGCTAAACCTGAAGAGAGGAGATGGGCAAATCTGCCTTTTTCCTGATCCCCGCTGCCCGCCCCTTTTTGGCCCGCCACTGAGGGTATCATGGTTAGAATCTGCTATGTTATCTACAGTCTTTTTTTTTTTTTTTTTTAAGATTTATTTATTTATTATGTATACTGTGTTCTGTCTGCATGTACACCTGCACACCAGAAGAGGGCATTAGATCACATTATGGAAGGTTGTAAACCACCATGTGGTTGCTGGGAATTGAACTCAGGACCTTCAGCGCTCTTAACCACTGAGCCACCTCTCCAGCCCGTTCTCTACAGTCTTATTTTGAGTATGTGGTTCCCAGCTAACGGTACTGTTTGGGGAGGCTGTGGAACTACAGTCGGGAGGGAGGCTGGTAGGTAGGCAAAGGTCACTAGGGGTGGAGCTTGAGGGTTATAGGCAGGCCCTGCTTAAAGCGCTGTCTGTGCTTCATGTTCCGCCATGAGGTCAGCAGCTGTCTCCTACTCTGGCTCTGCTGAAGGGGGTGAGGCAGTCTGCATGCTTTCTCCATTGTGATGGGCTGTACTCTCTGCCAGGTGTTTCAACAGAAGGCTGTCATTCACAAAGTCCACATTCAAGAATCATGAGACCGAGCTACAAAAAATAAATAATTTTTAAAATCTTAAGTTTTAAGTAAGTTTGAAGTTTCCTGTTGAGCTATATACACTTGCCTATGAGCCAAAATAATAAAGCAAAGCAAAACAAAACAAAAAAACCCTTCTCTCTCTTAGTTCACTTCTGTCAGGTGTTTTGTCACAGTGTTGGGACATTAGAGGAGTTTTAATCCAGCAACATGGCTGCTCTGGCAAAGCATCACATCCAAAGACCTAGGTCTGTGTGATCCCACTGGAATACAGACATGCCTGTAGTCTGTAATCCCAAACAATGATATCTAAGTGAGGGGCAGATAAAGATTTGACAGAATGAGTCAGCGATAGGCTAGCCCAAGACAGGAAAGGAAAGAGAAGCTATTTAAGAACAGCAGAGAGAGAGAGAGGGGGGCGGGGTTCAAGGAGACAGTACAGTGGAGTAGTTCAGGAGTACAGCACAGCTCAGTTCAATTGAGTCCAGTTGAGGTCATGTAGTGCAGAGGCAGTTTTTCCAAGCAGATCAATTCAGTGAGAAGCCAAAAGAAGCCAGTTTGAATCAGTTAGCTTGAAGAGAAATTTTGAGCCAGAACAGCTGAGTTGAATCAGCCTGCCAGAGTTCGGGGAGAAAAAAAAAAAAAAAAACTAGAAAGGGTTAGTTTATTCACCAGTAAGTCTCAGAGACTGAAAACATTCTAGGCCTGGGTTAGCAGATGGAGGCTGGAAGTTGAACCTTTAAGGTCCAGGCTTGTAGAAGATTAAGTTGTATGGAGGCTGGAAACTTCCAGGCTTAGGCCTAGGGATAGTTAAATAGAAACTTTCTGGGCTCAGGCCAAGCTATATATTCTTAAAGCTTACATACGGCTTTCATCTCATCCCGTCATCTGAAGAGATAAAAATGACTTTTACAGTAACGCAGAGGTCAAATACTTGGTCCCTATAGACCAGGTGCAATTACAGCAGCTGGGCCCCACCTAAGGGTGCTTCCCTCTGCTCTGACCCCGAAATAACAACTACAAGTATCTTCAGAAGCAAAGGACAGAGCCAAAAGTCCCCTGGATCTCAGCAGGGGCAAATCTGCTAAGGCTGGAGAGACACTCACTGAATGGCACCTGGCCAGAAGTAGCCACCCAGGACCTACAGAACTCCTCTGCATTTGGGCATGGTTCAGAGAAGGCAGAGATACTATGCATGTCACTGAACTGCTACACAAGCCTTTCTTGAGGCCATCTTGCCCACAGATGCTCTCTCTCTCTCTCTCTCTCTCTCTCTCTCTCTCTCTCTCTCTCTCTCTCTCTCTCTCTCTCTCTAGTTTGCTGGATGAAAAAGGCCCAAGTACCTGCACTCTATCACTGTGCCTCTGGTTGGTCACCCTAACCCCCCCATCCCCAACATCGTAGCTACTTTTCTATTGCTGTGATAAAACACCTTAACCAAACAACTTAGGGAGGAAAGGCTTTCATTGCAGGATACAGTTGTAGCCCATTGTGAAGTGATCATCTCAGCAGTAACTCAAGGCAGGAAGCTGGAGGCAGGTACTGGGCAGGGACCGTGGAAGAGGGCTACTTACTGGCTTGCCCTTCCTGCCTTGCTCGCCCTGATGTCTGGCACAAGCCAGGACCACTTTCTCAGGGCCGGCATCACCCACAATGGACTGAGCTCTCAACATCAGAAGATGCTTCAGACTTGCCTATGGACCACTCTAATGGAGCAGTTTTCTCAGTGGTAGTTCCCTCTTCCCAGAGATGTCTAGATTTATGTCAAGTTGACCAAAACACAAGCAGCATGGAGTCCAAGGCTGAAAGGGGCCTCTCCACTGAATGTTTGAATAGCCCCGGGCCAGACATCCCAAGAGAACTAACAACTGGAGCAGAACTCTTGGGGGAGGGGAACCACCGTTCTTCCCAATTGGCACCAGCAGCGATCCCTTGATTGTTTTGGGCCATGTTCTCCCAACCAACTAAACGAAGAAGCGGGTTTCTAGGCACACATGAACAGACACACAAATCCATGGCATTTATGACCGTTGCCTTCTGCCCCAAGGAACATCAAAGCATATTGCAATTACTAAAAGGTGAGAGGAAAAATAATGCAAAAATCCTCTAGGCCAGCGCTCACACTGGAGTGCGTGCGGATCCTCACACATAGGTAACGTGGCCAGCACTAAGCTGTGAGTGGGTCTTCACAGTGAGCTGTACATTGCTCTGAGTGCTGCCTGGACTCCTTCTTAGCCATCAGGACTTCATGTCCTTTGCTTTCTTTTTCCACAGTGTTAAAAACCCACGGCTTTGCAGAGCCTAGGCAAACACTGTACTCCTGACCTACACCCCAGCTCATGGCTCTGTCTCTTGATCTTCCTCTGGTGCCGTGCTGATTAGGGGTTCTGAAGCCTTTCTGAACCCAGTGTTTGGGGGTCTTAGGGGCATCTTTTTTTATGGATGGATTGATGGTATGTCGGCCATTGCTACTCAACCTCACCTGCAGCGCCCCCACTCCCCACATATCAAGGGAAAAGTCCCAGCCCTCCCATTCTGCCTTGGTCTTCCCAGAACCAGACTCTATTACTGAAACTACCAAGTGGTTCACTAGCATGTAAAAGAGCCACAGGTCATACTAGAGAGTCCATTGACTTTGGTGGAAGATCCACTATGAGTTTTGGAAAGCCAGAGGGAGCATTTTTCTCTTTCCAGGACAAAGTGGTAGATACACATCCTGTCTTACCAGGTCAAACAATTTATGCCAAACCTCCACAAGACTCCTTTTAGCTCCGCATTTTCATGGTACTTTGGTTTTGTGTTATTTATTTATCTATGACGCTTAACAGATTTCACTTCAGAATAGTTAGGTTTGCAGTAGCATGTAGTGAAAGGACAGAGTTCCCTAACAACCAATTCCCACCTTACTGTCCTCTCTATGGGCACTTGGTCCCACTGTGGTACACGTGTTACCCTCTACACTTGTAAAAACTGGGAAGATCATTATCGCCCACAGTCCTCAGGGCACCCAGGTCTAGCTCGTGGTGGTATGTGTTCCACAGGTTTGAATAAGCATGCTACCATGCGTGCACCCACTGTGTACCATTCAGAATAGTCGGGCTTCCCCATCCCAACGACCCTATGCCCCGCCTCCTCCCTAGCCACACTATATCAAGTCCATTTTGTCTTTCTCACTCTGTCCCTCAACTACAAGTTTTCATTCCTCCACTTCTCTAGGGCAGTCTTGGTGCCGGAGCCCCGTTCTCACTCCTTCCTACCTTCATGATGGCCTGATCCGGAGACATTCACTTCTGTGGACGCTCTTATTGAGATATTATAACGGACAAGAGTGTCTGTAGATTGACTAGTAGACCTCATATACAGTGTAGCTGCCTCCATTTTGAACAAGGGTCCTGGTTGGCTCCTCCTCTGTCTCTCAAATAGGTGGGTGCTCAGGAAACACCTGGAAAGGCCCTCAAGAGGCTTACCACCCACAGACACATACCCCCAAGCTCTCATCAGCTCTCTCTCTCTTTCTACCCTTCAAATATATCAATTGTTTAAAAAATCCCTAGGTTCTCTCAAAATGGCTGCTCTTACTGAGTATCCGTGGGTGTTTGAAGCTTGCCCTGCATCCTGTGCGGTCTCAGAGGGAGCCAACTCTGTTCTCCGTGCTTTCCTTAGTCATGTCTACCAAGAGACCAAGTTCACCTTTGTGGTCACAATATTAGCACATCTTCAGGGCTGGGGAGGGGTGGGTCTCAGCTAGCCAATTCACCTCCCAGCACACTCTCCCAAGAAGTTGTAAAATAACTTGGGAGCAAAACAAATCATCCGATAACACAGCGAAAGATCAGTGGAGAGGGGCTTGCTCAAATCCCAGCTGTGGCTCCCCCACCGCAGCCACCCATCTTTGCCCAGATAAAGATTATGGTTGCCAAGGAAACGGGACTAGGGAACAAGACAGAAACTTTGTCTCCTTTGGCTTCTGAAGACTCACAAAGCGAAGCTGGGTTGTAAGCGGAGCTGAACATGCATAAGGTGGATTTATGGTAGATTTATCGTTTACTTAGTAAAATTGCTTTTAATTCAGTCATGGCAGTGTACAATCCACCCCCACCCCGCCAGCCCCCAACTTAGGTCTCGAAGCTAGAGTTTTCCAATGTCCAACAAATGACAGAGCTTTGAGATTCATTGTGTCTGATTAAACTCAAGTGTGGGACAGATGGCTAAGTCTGAGTACGTGTCAGCCAGGCAAAGCACTTAAGATTTGCGACAGGCAAGACCAGGAATTAGCTGCTAAGTTTTTGCATTTATTCATACATTCGAGCGCACCGTGAACGTGGCTGTGAAACTTACTTGTGTTCGCACGTTATTGAAAAACACTCCCAAACAAAGCAACCACTCTCCCTGTGCCAGGCCAGATGCCCTCCTCTCGACCCCATTAACTCAAGATGCATTTTTCTCATGTGGTACAAATTGTGTGCTCTTCATATACCCAGACATTTAGGACAACAGCAGCAACCTTCTGAACGCCTTAGCTTGGCCGGAACCCACAATTTGGTCTTCACTTCTTTTCTGGGAACCCATCTATTGAGATATTTACTTATTTTAATGAACAAACATTTGTCTATAGAAGAAAGAAAAAGAAGAAGGGGGGGGAACCCAGCTAGCGAGATGAGAACAAGCAACCACAGCTCATTCAGAGCTGTCTCACACAGCAAGGGACCAGGCCACTGTCCCTGGCAGAAACTCAAAGGAAGCCAAGTGGGAAGGCTTTATTGTGGGGGAAGGGAAGGCAGGGGTGGAACGGAGCCCATTAGCTTTGGGAGGCAGCAGGTGGGCCCACTGATGCCAGCATTTGGCCACTTCCTCCTCCTTCTCCTCCTCCTCCTTCTCCTCCTCCTCCTCCTCCTCCCCGTTCCTCTTCATCTGAAGGATGAAAACTTTGAACCTGTCAGTTATTAATCAAGAGCAACAGAGGTTCTCTCTCTCTCTCTCTCTCTCTCTCTCTCTCTCTCTCTCTCTCTCTCTCTCTGTGTGTGTGTGTGTGTGTGTGTCTGTGTGTGTGTGTGTGTGTGTGTGTGTCTTTCTCTCTGTCTCTCTCTCTCTGTCTCTGTCTCTCTGTCTCTCTGTCTCTCTGTGTGTCTCCCAGAGAATAACCTCAGTGTAATCCGTCATGAGCATAACTAGCCTGGTGTTTGCCAAATATGCTAGGCTGATGATCAGCAAGCTCCAGGGATCCAGGACTGGCTTGTGCATCTGGTATCCCCTAGTACTATCTAGTGCATCTAGTATCCCCTAGCACTGGCTAGCGCTTCTGGTATCCCCTACTTGAATACTAGGGTTGAACTCAGGTCTTCGTGCTTGCACAGCAAACACTTTACCAACCAAACTATCTCTCCAGCCCCATTGGAGGCTACTTTTATGGCTTTCTAGACCAGTTGCTGGACAATGTGATCTGACTTCCTCCAAGACTGTTTGCAAATAGGCTTGGCTGGCTTAGTATATTACCAAGTATACTGATCAACCTCCTAGGGGTCTCATTTACATATTCTCTCCCCTTCCCCCTTCTCCTCCCCCCTTTTACTGGGTAGGGGGGCAATCAACGAGGCTGCTTGGAGGGTAGCTGTAAGGATAGGTCAGGCAATGAAAGTGCAGAGCCTTCACCTCACCAGCCAGTTCTAACACACTGAGATGCACTCATGTATTCCTCCCAAGTGTGTTGCTGGACACTACTTACTGAGAACATACCATGTGCCGGGCAGGAGCTTGGTGTTTTTCTTAAATACAGTGCAGCTTTGTTTTGCTGTTTGCGACGGTTGGTCATGCTTACGTCAGGACGGAGGAACCAAGGCTGAGAGATGACGAGAAATAGCTGCATGTCTCTAAGGCTGTCATGACTCCATGGCCATCAAGCTCATCGCTAGCAGGATCCTGTTTGTCATGGTACTCAGACTGGACATTATCAACAGAGCTGCCGTTTGCAGTGGCTCTGCTTAGTCAGGTGGGTGACCTGCGCTCACGGTGTCATTTCTCTGTTGTCTCTGTCCCTTGCTGGTGAAATCAGATGGTGCAAATGGCTCCTAAAAAAGGGCTTCTCTCCCTCGCCGTTCATCTTGGTAATTTCAGGTGGCCTGATTCTTACCAAGACATCAAAAGTGTTCCGTATTGGACAAACCATTACTATCTTAAGAAAAAGAGAGCACTTCTTCAGGAATATGCCTCTTCTTTAGCCTCACTCTGACTCCCCAGAAAGCAGATAGGATTCTGAGAGATTTATCTGCCATTCTGTGATCATGAGAACTAAGGTCCAAGCCCAGGGAGACAAAGTAGAGAGAAGTGTGTCAGACTCCTGGCAGTCCACAGTGGTGACATTCCAAGCACCACTCATTTCACCACTGTGGGCAGATTGCTGCCATGCAGCCAGAAGTTGTTGAAACTGTTTTGTTTGAGCTGATCCTAGTGTCTGACAGCGGAAAATTAGTAAGATGAAGCATCTTCACCTGTCCACATGTCCCACCAGAGGTACAGCCCACGTGTCCCACCTGGGGTACAGCCTACATGTCCCACCAGAGGTACAGCCCACGTGTCCTACCTGGGGTACAGCCCACGTGTCTGCACCTGGGATACAGCCCTCGTGTCTGCATCTGAGGTACAGGCCACGTGTCCCACCTGGGGTACAGCCTACGTGTCCCACCAGAGGTACAGCCCAGGTGTCCCACCTGGGGTACAGCCCAGGTGTCCCACCTGGGGTACAGCCCAGGTGTCCCACCTGAGGTACAGCCCACGTGCCCCACCTGAGGTACAGCCCATGTGTCCCACCTGAGGTATAGCTCACGTGTCTGCGCCTGAGGTACAGTCCCCATGTTGCAGCTGAAGCACAATCTATGTCCCAGCTGAGGTACAGTCCGTGTGTCCCAGCTGAGGTACAGCAAAAAAAAAATTGTCCCAGGGCTGGGGACATGGCTCAGTAGGTAAAGTGCTTGCCATACAAACACAAGTCCTTTTCCACCCCCAGAACCCTCTTCAAAGGCCAAGTACAGCTGTGCATGGTTGGAATCCCAGAGCAGGGGATGCAGCGACAGGCAGTGAAGCCTAGGCCAGTGAAAGACCACCTGGAAAAAACCAAGTGGAAGCCGCCCGTGGATAAACAACATGTGAGGTTGTCCTCCAGCATACACACGTGCATATTGTAGGCTTAAGCGCGCACATGCTCACCCACAACTTTAAAAGTTCTGCCCGTAACAGTCTCCATAGCAATGATTCTCTACTCTTCTAAGTTGCACTCAACTAAGTTGCACTCAACTTGTGCCAACTTTCCTGCCTCCCTGTCATCTGCTGTCATACTCGAGCTAACCACTGGGGTTCCCAGGGTTATACACACCACGTCTTTGGAATCTAAAGCCTTGGACGTCTATTCCCCAAAGCGTGGCTGTCCCCCAGCCTCACCCAGCATGGAACCAACTGGGCCTTCTGTCGACTCAAAGCTTCTGCGGGCACCTTGGTCAAAGTCCAGCAGTTGTGACTGCATAAAGCCTGCTCATGGGACTCTAGAGTCCCAATTAGGTAGCATTTAGTTTCTGGCCAGGGAAAGACTGTGCCCAACGTTGCTTGGCACACGGGAACAATCAGGGGCCTGGCCCAAGTGATAAAGGGCCATCAGTGTGACATGAAGCCATGGAGAAGTGAGGGCAGGAGGCATCATCTGGCTCCACACAGGGCCAGCTGTCAATGCAGAAGCAGCCAAGTGTGTGCCTGCAGGTCACGCAGGGCTTTCTGTCCCCTTTCAGAGAATGATTGACACACTCTTCCAACTTGAGTGGGGCGTCAGTGTCAGCACAGGGGGAAGACCAGGCGCCACCCTTTCCCCTCCAACAGCTCTCCTCCAAAGTACAACCCACCAAGAGGCGAAGTCTAGATCCTAATATTCCGGTTACGAGTGACACAGACATGATGCACACTCTGCTTTGCTTTAAGAGAATCCACTCTCATGATTTCAGCACACAGGGGCAGAGACAGGAGGAGCAGAGTTCAAGGCCAGCCTTGTCTACATTTGCGAGTTTATAAGCCAGATAAGGCTAGAGAGTGAGAGAGAATGAGGAAGAAGGGGGGGGGGGACAGGGAAGGGGGGAGGGAGGGAGGGAGGGAGGGAGGGAGGGAG
>OU015758.1:17385665-17423764 GCA_907169655.1 Acomys percivali | reverse complement strand
TATATATATATATATATATATATATATATATATATATATATATATATGTATATATGAAACAGGATACAGCTTTTGTTGGTCCCAACAATAGGATCAGGCTGACTAATTAACTCTAAAAGGATGAAGTTAGGGCTAATACATGCTTCTAAAGGAATGTATGTATTTTGAGGGAGGGTATTTTAAATATGCAAATATACAACTTTGGAGTTAATAAACTAGAAAAAACTTTGAGCAGTATTTTTTAAAGCCTATTAAGCACAGAAAGGTTTGAAGAAGTGAAACTGGACTATCAACCAAGTGGCCCCGGGGTTGATAGCAAGATGAAGGTCAAGTTTATCGGGTAGCAGCTTGATTGCATACTCAAGAGTTTGTGCTCTGGGGTCAGACTGCCCCAGTAGATTTTTTTGACTAGCTTGACCACTTGTTGAGGTCTATGACTTTGAGCAATTTACAAATCAAATTCCATAGGCGTCCGGTTTGTTCATCTGCACAGAAGACTAGCAGTAACATCCCAGGGGTTGTTCTGAGCATCAAAAGGATGCTCGAGTGAAGCACATGGCCCTGTTCTAGGAACACAACAAGCATTTCACAACCACTGGCCGGAATTACTAAGAGAAGTCTGGGGCCCCCAACCTGGCTATTTATTGGGATCACTGGGAAACTCCCTTTAAGGTACTGATGCTTGGATTCCCACCCCAGCCAAATAAAATAATGTCTCTAGAATGGGCAGATTCTGAAACTCCCTTTGGGAGACTCTGAGGTCCAGTGATGGCTGAGAACCACTGGTTTTTGTTAAACAGGGGGGTGGCAGTGGTGGCCAAGCCAAGCAGTTATGTTGTAGGAATGCAAAGCCTTTGGCTTTTATAGTTTCTGTGCGACTTCAGCTAGGTAATAGGCAGTACATCTCATTCCGCATCCTCTAAAACTCAGGGTAGCAGGTTGAGATGCATGCCCACCCCTCCCCTCCCCACCTCCAGCCTCCCATCCCCACCCACCCACCTCTGCTATCCTTTCTTACCTCATGCGTGCTTTCTTTAGGATGCTCTGCGTTAGGAAGGCAGGTGCTTCCAGGTGCTGACGAACGCGGTAGGGATCAGTGAGTACGGGACTGTAGTGATGCTGTTCCACACATCTAAAGTCGGGTCATAACAGTCCAAAGTCTTGCAGCGCTGAATGCCGAAGTAGCCTCCGACTACATAAAGCTTGTTTCCGGAGGCCACGGCATGGCAGCTCATGCGCTTGGCTGTCACATCTCCCACCTTGGTCCACTGGTAAGTCTCACTATTGAATTTGTAAGCAGAGCAGGCAGAGAACTCTGTATCTCCACCCATAATAAAAATCTGGTTCCCCAGCACAGCTGCGGCCGTGTAACGCCAGGGCTGGGGACAGGTGGCTGGCACCGTCCACCTGTTCTCACATTGATCGTAACACTGAACCTTGGGAAGCTTGTCGTGGCTCACGCTGGTGCCTCCGAAAGCAAAGAGCTTGAGTTTGGCACTCACGACAGCAGCGTTGCTGACGCCTTCTCGGAGTGGTGCGACCATGGTCCATTTGTTGGTTGTGGGGTCATAGTGTTCTACTTGCTTTAGAGAGACTGAGGGGGAGGCTGGGAGGCAGCCAGTTGCAGCTGTGTGCCCACCAACCACATACAGGCAGTGCTTAAGTTCAGCTGACCCATGGCCAAACCTGGCCACTAGCATGGGGGCAGCCTTGGACCACTCCTCATGCAGGGTGTCATAAACCCAGACATCTTTCGAGACTCCGTTTTCCGATCCTCGCCCCCCAGTAATGTATACTTTGCAGCCAATTGCACACGCACTGAACTCTTTCCTCGGGCTGGGAATGTCAGCCTTGGGAATGATTTCTTTCGCCTTCTGGTCTACCAAGTACAGTTTGTCACACATGAAAGTCTGCCCTCCCAGGAGGAAGAGGGCGTGGCCGGTTTTCCGAGGCCGGGCGCAGAGGCTGGTAACCACGCCGTCGTTCTGCAAGATTTTCAGTTTGCATCGGATTGCCTCTTCCACGATCTCCTTGCTCTTTCTCTGTTTGGTGATGAGCTCTTCCATTGCCACATTCTCCATGAGATAGATGGCAGGAAGGAGGGCCAGCCTCACGGTCTGCAGCAGTTCCGGGAGGTAACAGTAGCGCTTCTTCAGGTCGTAGCTAATCCAGTTCATCGCCGACTCATACACAAGCCTTTCATCTTCCGTCTCCAGTTCCTCACTGGACAGGAGCTGCACAACCATGTCCTGGGGCAACTGGAGGAAATCTTCGTTCTTCCGGATGGTCTGGAAGTTGCTGAGACACATTCTCCAGGAGAGCTCATACAGCTTGGTACACTGGTGGGCATCAGACAGCAGCAGCATACCCAGGCAGTTGGTGGGATGCAGGTTCTTCTCGAGGAACTCTGCGCACGCATCTCGGATGTCCTGAAACTCCAGCATGTCACCAGCTTCCAGGAGCGACTCAGCATTTTCTTCATTGATGATGACCCGGGAGGAATACGCATAGTCGAGAAGCAGCTCTAAGACTTCCGGGTGGATGGAATTGTCGAAGTTAACTTCACTGTCCTGGCTCTCTTTCAGGCCACCACTGAACATAGCTTCAAAGTAGCGGCTGCATGCAGCCAGCACTGCCCGGTGGCAGGGGAAGGTCCTGTTTCCGGCATGGAGAAGGACGTCTGTGAAGAGCCGTTGTTGACGGAGTAGGTTCAAGTGCGTGAGGACACTGTCTGCATAGGAGGACTTATGAAACAGGTAAATGTTGATGGAGCCACTGCTGGCCCTGGACTTGCGGTTCTCGTGCACACTGACTGACATTTTGTTTCAACTCCTAAAAGAAAACAAAGCGAACCCATTGAGCGGCTATGCTCTCCGGTGGTGGTGTTCCCCACATTAACACAAAAGCAACAATCACTTAGACAAAGAAAGCAGAGCCTTGCTGTCAGTCCTGTCGCCTACTGTTCTGAGGAGGGTATGGCCACTCCAGAACAAAGCCAGAGAGAAGTCCCTGGGAGGAAAGACATTCCTTGGAATACTGTTGAGCTATTTGAAGCACACATGGTTTGGGAGGGGGGGATGCTGGGGGCCGGGAGCACAGCTTAAAAGCAGGTTTATTTGGGGTAGAGGGGTTCTTGAGAAAGTAAGTCAGCAAAGGCTGAGGGAAGAGGGTTCTGTTTTCTCAGGTTGCCAGCACTAGGCCAGCTTGTTCACTTTAGGGCACTCAAAATGCCAAGCTCCCAGCTCTCAAGATGCCAAGACTGTCCAGAGGACTGGAAGCCCTCTGTAACATAAAGGCCCGTGTAAACCGAACACCTACTAATGAGAAATGCTATTAAGCCGGGCGTGGTGGCACACACCTTTAATCCCAAGCACACTTGGGAGGCAGAAGCAGGTGCATCTCTGTGAGTTCGAGGCCAGCCTGGTCTACAAAGTGAGTTCAGGATTGCCAGGGATACACACAGAGACCCTGTTTCAAAACAGAACAGAACAGAACAAAACAAAACAAAAACAAAAAAGAAATGCTATTAAGAGTTCCTTTGGTAAGCTCCAAAGTCTGCATCCATATGACTACCCTGAAGTGGTCAGGCTTTATACTCAAACGTTAAAGAGACAGTTTCTAACCAGACAGCACTACCACTCCACAGCACTAAATGACCAGAATGTAAACAATTCCATACATTGATCAGAAGGCCCCAGTGAAAGCACACGACAGATTCTGGCTACAACTACCTCCTATCTTCCTGAAACTGGACAGCTTCCAGAATGAGACTTGGGCACATAAAAGGAAGCATATTTCGAGTAGGCAGTTCGAGCTGTCTTTCCGTCCTTCCTGCTCTATACCAATTCTTGGAAAACCACAAGAACAAAGGATGCATCGACCCACCTCTTTGATTAAACACTCCATCAGCACGACTGTTATGTACCTGCAGATGCTGCACCTGCCTATGGGGAGTTCAAGCTGCAAAGACTGCTTTGTGCACATTTAAAAGCACACAAGGGGTGTGTGTGTGTGTGTGTGTGTGTGTGTGTGTGTGTGTGTGTGTTTCATTGACAGTACCTATGTGTGTATTTTAACAGCTATTGTTCATGTAGGGCCACTGTAGAATTTATTGGCTAACTACGGTGCTTTCCTAAGTATCAAAATTAATATCAGTGGACTCTAATGCTATCTTTTTGGGTATCTGCTGTAGGAAACTACGAGACAATAATGTAGAAAATGTCCACTGTCCATCTTATAAGTTGAAATTAACTCCCCTCAGACAACACTCCTCTACTGCTTTAAAAGACTATACAGCCTTAAGAAGCTGCCCCCACCCCCAGGATTCCACAGGAGGTTGTTTATGCCGAAAAGGATAGACTTTGTACTCGGCTACTGTATCTTTTCTGATTCAAGAAGCCAGAACATATGGCACAGCTGAAACCCTCAGTTTCCCCTTCAATCATTCAGATATGCTTCTTGTTTATATTCCAGGAATTATCAATAAATGTAAATGACTTACCAGATTCATGAGCTATAAATGCAACACCCCTCCCCCAAGCTGTGAAAGTTGGCACAGAAAAACAACAAAGGTAGGTAGGCAGGTAGATGTCTGCTGTGCCTCTGACACCCCGTGTATCTTTAGGTGATGTAACTTGTTTTCCTCTGGTTTTGGAATGTTGCTATTCATGAGGTGTAAACAAGGCCAAATAGAAACAAGAAAGCATCAAAGTTACAAAGCTCCAGTGTTACAAAGCCAGTGCAAAGCACCCAGACATTTCCAGTGGGTAGCGGTGATGAGGACCCAAGCATCACCCCTACCCTCAAGCTAAGGCTCTATTTTCCAGTCCATCTTAACCCAGTGTGGAGAGTTCTGAAAAATGACCCACTGGAACAATCCTCTACGAATACACTAAGCTTATCAAGTGTTCAGACTCCCTTGCACTTGAACCCTGCGTGCTTTACCACTGTGGGTGCCATTTAAATGAATATGTTCAGTCTGAATTATTTTGAGGAAGGTTTTAAGCCTAAACCTCTAAATAATTGTCTAGTCTCAGGAAGCTGCCTCCTCTTGGGCTAAGAGCCAAGAAAGGAACCCAAGCATCTAAGTGCTTGCAGGCTGAGCTGGAATCCCTCAGGGCGGGAGCGCCTGTCCAGTAACAGGAGACTCAGGGTGGCATAAAACAACGTTCACAACCAGGTGTACACTTAAGAAAACAGTTTGTCTGAAAGTCCTCGGGACCCGAGATGTGCAACACTGCATCCTGTGTTTACACTGCCAGTGTTTTCTAGGTCTCCCCAGGGAGCCAGAAGAGTCTACCTTGTCATCTTGGATACCATGCCACTGGGAAAGGAATGTCACTGTCACAATCTCTCCTCTTGTAATCAGGTATGATTAAAACAAAAGGTACGCTTTGATGACCCAAGGCAAACAACTTGCTTTCTGACTTTGAATTATGCAAAACATCAAAATATCCACAAGAAACAATTTATTCAGTTACTAAACATACCTTCAGCATAAAATTACTCATTCTTTCCAACGTTTTTAAGACCCCCAGAGACATAAATCTGCATGCTAAGGAAATGGCCAAGAAAATGCACACATATACTTAACTTGCGTCTACAAAGAAGGCAGAGAAAAAGACTGCTATTACTGTGAACATCAAAAGGGCTCCTAGTTCAGTAACTTCGGTTCACTTACTGCTGCTTACGCACAGGCTGTCTGCCTCCCAACTCTTGGGAGCACCTCCGTCTCTCTCCTGGTTTTAAAAGCCTGATCTCAATTCCACCAGAGAGGGAAAAAAAAAAATAGACAGATGTTCTCAATCCCTCACATTACTGACAACAATGAAACGACACTGTAAAGATGTTTACAAAAACAGCCCTTCGCCACACGGTCCCCTATAACATCTGCAGCACTACTTAAACACGCTGGGCATGCCAGTGAAGGCGACACCAAATTACACGTCCAAGTTCACTGTTTCATCTCAACCCCGCCCACCAATTCCTAGCCTTTGAAATTAATAATGTCACTCTAAATGGCAAACGCTTGCAGGAGAAAAAAAAAAAAACTAGTTTTTCATGAACCAGTTTTCATTCATTGGGCTGCAGTCAAGTACCCCCTCATGAGGAGGTCTCCGCGTGGCCCCCACCGTCCCCCTAGTACCCGGAACGATGCACCACGGGGAACTGATCCCACGGGCTGGGCTGTCTGGAGGCTGCAGGGAGCCGGGACCATGTGTACATTATAATATATATTACCCCCAACTAGGCTCCTCGCACTCCCGGAGACTTGCCCGGGCGTTACACCGCAAAGGAGAGGCAGGTCGCTCTCCCAGCGCTGTCCGGCTCCAGCCACAGTTCTGCCTCGAGAGCAGTTCCTGGGCTTAAACCACAGGCAGGGTAGCCGGCGCCGGCTCGGTGCTCGCAATTACAGCCCGCCGCCGACCCGTCCCAGAGACCCGGGCGCCCGCAACAGGTCTGGAGCTGCAAGGGAAACTTACAGCAGTGGCGACTGGCCTCCGCACACAACCGGCTGGGGTTCTGGCCTCGGTCACCGGCAGGGAGCCGACGAAGGGCGTCTCTGTCCCAGGAAGCGGTGGCGATCGCCGGAAAGGAAAGAGCGCTGGAAGGAGAAACGACAGCGCCCCAGGTTAGTAGCTCCCGGGCTGGCTCCAGCAGGAAGCTCGCCTCGGCCTCCGGATCGGCAGCTGTGGACCTGGCGCCCCGGCCCCGCCAAGCGTCTGCCGGCGCGCGCCTAGCCAGGGGAGAGTGAGCCTGCGGCGGCCGCACCGCGGAGGAAGGCGGGCTGCACGCTGGGGGAGGGAGCGAGGCTGCGGCGTGAGTTCTAGCGGCCGCCTGGCGTCGGTTCTGGGGCTCTGCAGCGCCTCCGTCGCGACACCGCCTCTGAAGCAGAAGGAGCAGACTGCGCCGGGCCACCGCGCGCTCGGCTATAAGTTGGGCACCCGCCCGGGAGGGGGCGCGTATGCAAAGAGACTTGCAGAAGCGGGGGGGCGGGGATGGGAGCGCGTCCACGGTGCGGGCAGGAGCGGGAGGAGCTGGAGAAGAGCTGTCGGGGGAGTTATCGGGAGAGGAAGCGGCGGGGGGGGGGAGGGGGGGGGGGGGGGGGGGGGGGGGGGGGGGGGGGGGGGGGGGGGGGACGGGGAGTGCACGGAGACAAAGCGGGTGCCCTCGCTCAGTTACGAGCCGCTGCAGCCCCCGGAGACAGAGAAGAAAATAAGTTTGAAGGGTTCCAAGGGTCTTCGCCTCTCTGAGTCAATCCAATTCAAGACTAGCTCGGGGGCTGGGGCGCCTACCGCAGGGGAAAGCAGTCCTAGGCGCTTTCCTGCGCTTAGGAGGTGCCGGCGCCCACGGGATGATTAGTAGAGTGGTCAGGGCCAAGCTGGGGGTCTTCGGCACAGGCGCGCACAGCCACTTACTGGGCTCGACACCCCAGCGGCAGATAGAACCCAGTTTCTGCAGAAGCAAGGGAAGAAGCCCAAGACTGAACCTTGGGGACCCTGCAGGTTGTGCAAGTCGATATAGGGTTACTTGCTGGCAAGGGGCCAGACTCCAGCTCCAGGCGCTTGCGGGGTGTCTTCCCTCCCCACCTCAAGCTAGTGAGGAGCCCGCGACCGGACTCTGGCCCGGCGTAGAACTGGAGCCGTAGCAACCGGCACAGTCCTGTGGGCCCACGTGTTTTCGTAACCAATCGCCAAGGCCGCTAGATTCAAAGCGAACTCCTCCAAGGAGCAGTCTTGTCGCCTCCTCCCGGTAGGGGAAGAAGTCTCACTCACCTTCTAGACTTGGCCTTTCCTGGGTTTTGTAGGTTGGTGGTGTTTGGAGTTCAGTTAAGAAATAGTCCACACACACAACACTTAAAGCCCAATACCCTAGCCAAAAACAAAAACAAAGCTCTCCTAAGAAATAAATTTGCCTGGCTACCACTATTTATGTATGACTCTCACTTTTGACTTTTTGTGCCAACGATTTGTCTATTGGCTGGGAGCTAAAAAAAAAAAAAAAAAAACGCCACTTTGAGTTGGTTTTTATTCTGTATTTGAGACATGAACTAGGGACGAGCTGTGTAGATTATTGGTCCAAATCCTTATTGTACAGGTGAGGAACGTGAGGTCTTGGGCGATATGAATTGCATGGCTGAAGACCTTGCAGCCCTCAATAGTGTTCCAGCCGTGTGAGGGCTCTGGAGATCTACTCAACCCAGTCCTTTCTCGCCTCTTTCACCAAGCTTCCGCCCAGTCTTCCCTAAAACCCCAGGCTAACAATGGTTTAAACAGCCTAAGTAGGTTCCACACGGCACTTCCTGAGACCACAGACTGCTGAAACCAGTACGGTGGGTTCTTTATCCCAGCTCCACTGCTGGCTTTCTCTCCTATTATTAAGGCTGATAAATTTTGCTCATCTCGAAGAAAGACAGTGCCCTCTTAAGTCCTTTCTTAGCATTAACTCGTCAGCCGCACTACAGCCTTAAAAAAAAAAGTCTATTTTCTAGTTTAATTTTTGATAAAGTCTTGGCTCCATTTTGCTTTACGAAGCCAGAAAAGGTCGATGGATTCAGGGTAAGAACCAGGTGCGGAGGACCTGAGGGCTACAAGGAGCCAGGAAGGCAGAATTTAGTTCCTAAGGAAAGAAAGATGCAACCAGCAGACAGCAAACGGATGGCAGGCAACACTGCACACGCCAGAGACAGCCGCTGAAAAAAGGAAGGTGGGATTCCTGCTGTTACCTGCTGCTGTATCTTTTCTACCTAATATTGCCGCTCCCTGGACCTCAAATCCCTGCTGCACATGTCAAAACCACGTTTTTTCTATTCTGTAGCCAGATACGAGAGGCTCCAAGGCTGACTCCCATGCCCTTTCTGGTCCTTTTCATTCCTGTTTTCGTCCATCTGGGTTTGGGTCAAACAAATTCCTGGGTTTGGGGAGACTAACAGTTAATGTGTTCCAACTGGGCAGTGTAATCCCAGCACCTGGGAGGCAGAGGCAGGCGGATCTCTGTGAATTCGAGGCCAGCCTGGTCTACAAAGTGATTCGAGGCCAGGCAAGGCTACACAGAGAAACCCTGTCTCGAAAGGAGGAAAAAAGTTAACACATTTTTTTTTTCTTTTGACAAAAACATGCCTTTCTTTGTCCCAAAGCCACCTTGAATTGCTGCCGCCTAGAGGTAGGATGTGTACACATTTCAGCTGGCTGGGGATTTTGCCAGGAGAAGCCACCTGGCAAAGGACAGGCAATAGTTTCTATTGCATCTACCATCCAAAAGTTGCACTGTCCACAACCAAGAAAACAGTGAAGCTCACGTCTTCTTATAGAAAGCCTGGCTAAGGAAGAAGGGCTAAAAGAATGATAAATCCTGCTATCACCTACTGGTGTATCTTTTCTACCTAATGTCGCCACTCCCTGTGCTTTAAATGAAGAAAACAAAATTGCAGCCTGGAAAATCCTGACATGAACCCAGTGACCATATACATCCCTTCATCTGCTGCTGGGAGATAAGACACACACACACACACACACACACACACACACACACGGTGATGGAATTTGTCTATGTAGGTTATACAAACTGGAAACCGCTGAAAGACACAGGAACTAAACTTGACATTTTAGAAAAGCGTGTTTCTGATGCCCCTCAGACTACCGTGGTTGGCTTGAGACAGAGTATGAACATTCTGTAGACTGCTGGCCAGCTTCTCCTGCCTCTTCTCAAGGCTGAGAGTGATTTGCAAGTTAGTGGCTTTATGATCATAGAAACTCAAACTATGTCATTTTTATGGCCTCTCTCAGCCAGTGGCAAAAGTCGTTCTTATCAGTTTCCTTACGGGAAGCAAAGGTGAGTCCTGTGCGTGGACAGGAGAGAAACTCAGCCCCGGATTGGGATTGCCCTGGGCCACAACAGACAGGGAGGCCCGACAGCTGAAATGCTGCCACTCTATTTTATACCCCAGCCAGAGGTGGGGTTCAGGATGTTAGTTAGGCTGGTTGTGCCCCCAGGAAACTGTCTTTGCCTGGCCTGAGGACACCAAACCAAGCAGTGTTTTGTTTTGTTTTGTTTTGTTTTGTGAGTGCTGCTAAGAAGCTGTGCGAAAGCCTTCCACTCTTGTTATCTTCCTTGGCGACCTTATTTTGTTAGGCTGCAAACTCAGCAGCGCGGGCTTAAATGTATTAGCTGCCTTCAAAACCTAATCTATCTTCATTCGTTCCTAATTTACACTCGGGCTGAATTAATGAGAATGATTTAATTAACACCATACAATCACGGTACCAGGAACTGGACAGCTTGAGGGGGGAGGGGGGGAGATTAGACCGAACTGGGCCAAGCAGCTGCCACCTGCCTCTTGCAGGTTCCCAAAGCCTTACCCAAATTCAGACATGCTCCCTGCTGGCATTCCAGAAGGGCCCTCTTTGTCCTTTGAGTCACTTCCTCACTCTGTGTAAAGAAGGATGTACCGACCTTCTTCCTTGCTACGCAGGCTTTGAGAACCAAGCCCAGAGAGAGTCGACATGGCAGAGGGCCAAATGCCCACCCAAGGTGTGATGACTAATCTTTATTGTCACCTTGACTGGATTTACACTCACCTAGGAGAGACATACCTCAGGGCATGTTCTCAAAGGGTGTTTTCAGAGAGTTTCGGTTGAGAAGGGAAGACCCAACCCTGAGTGGGGACAGTGCTGCCCTCATGTTGTTGTGATTTCAGACTGAATACATGTGGGGCAGTGCCGGGGAGAGTGGAAAATGAGCTGACCACCAACTTTGCTTCTGCTTCTCTGAATGCACTGTGACCAGCCACCTCGCACTCCTAGATTCCTGCCTGCCCCTGCCCCAACACACACACACACAGTCTTTAATTTAGGAGCCCACATAAATCTTTTCTCCCCTTAACTTGCTTCTTTTCAAATAATCCCAGCACTTGGGAGGCAGAGGCAGGCAGATCACTTTGAGTTTGAGGCCAGCCTGGTCTACAAAGCAAGTCCAGGATAGCCAAGGCTAACAGAGAAACCCTGTCTCGAAAAACCAAATTTAAAAAAAAAAAAATTTTTTTTAATTTAGTAACAACAACAGAAGTAAGAGACACAGGATCTTTTCTTTTCTTCCATCACGTTGAACTCATGCTAGGAAGTGGACATCTAGCCAGGGATGCTAGCTCCTGGTCACACAAGTGTGGAAAAGAAGATTTACAATGGGAGAGACTGAGATGGGACTCGGACCCCAGGGTGACTGGTGATGTCAACATCACCCTTATGGACTTTTCCCCATTAAGGAGAGAGGAACAAGCGTGTGAAGTCTGCCTCAGTCACATAGTAAAGGCAGGCAGGCAGCCTAGAAGAGGAACTGTAGCTCCTACAAGGTGGCATGTCCCTAGAAGAGGCTCTGAAGGAGGCCCAGAGCCCCCAGCAAATGTGGGGATCGGTCCTTCATTCCCAAAGGCGGACCTGAAGCCTAAGCAAAGCCTCCTTCAACACCTCACCCACAGACAAACAAACCGAGAGAGAGAGGCCCTCGGGCCTGTCAGCCGTCCTCTTAGTTCAAAAAGAGAAAGAGCGACTAATTGGGCTACTTGTTAACAAGAAAGAAAAGATAATCAACACTGAGTAGGTCCCAGAACACAGTAGGTCAGTAATCACAGGGCTTGCCAGGAAGAACAAGAGGCCTCAGTTGGCAGTCTTGTCTTTGCCATTATTTTTGTGTTTTCATCTGCATTTATGCTCTTTAAGAAATTATTATTTGTGTTAAGGACTTGTGCTAAGTCTAGAGAGTATTGGGACTTTTGCAATCAGTTTGGTCACATTGTAACACTTCAATTGTTTCTTGGGTTTTTGTTTTGGTTTTTGGTTGGGTTTTTTGTTGTTGTTGTTTTGTTTTGTTTTTTTGCTTTTTGAGACAGGGTTTCTCTGTGTAGCCTTGGCTGTCCTGGACTCACTTTGTAGACCAGACTGGCCTGGAACTCACAGTGATCCCCCTGCCTCTGCCTCCCCAGTACTGGGATTAAAGGCGTGAGCCACCACCACCCGTCTCACTTCGTTGTTTCTTAAGGTGCATTATGTGTGCTACTTTATATCCTGTAAATTAAATTGGTTATGGTGTTTTTGGTTTTTGTTTTTATTTTGAATTCCAGTTGCTCATTGCTACTATACTCGAGCATAATTGCCTTTTGTCTTATGGCTTTTAGTGGCAAGCTTCATGAGAAAGTTTGCCTTTGTTCACTGACCTCTGATATTGGCGTTGTTATTGGTGGGAAATGCATTCTGCCTTTCAGACCATCTCACCTTATTCAGTTTCCTTTGACATTTTAGGGGACAGTTTGTGGCTGCCCACAGGAATTGGGGGGCGATACACATGTGAGTCATCTTTTCTTAGGATACTTCTAATTTAGTCCAGTTATGTTGTTTCTGCTCTGTGGCCCTTCAAGACAACAGGCTGCACAGACTGGTATAGGTAGTAAGTTTTAGGGTACAAGATTTATAATCAGGGTTTTTGTTATTGCTTTGGGTTTTTGGGGGGGTGGTTTGTTTTTACCATTTTCTCTGATTACAAAAGCAATGCACGATTAAAACGTGGAGAATGCAGAAAGGAAAAAGAAATCGGCAGCCCACCGCTCAGAGATAATGACACTGGGCCTTTGAGTTCCAGTGTTTAGTTTGTTAGGCAGTTAGGGGCAGGAAGTGGAAAACAAAGCTTGAAGTCCTGTGCTTCTGTTTACTGGGGAGATGCTGGGGGGTTGGAAGGGGGGGACACGAGTGCTGTAAACTCAGTGGTTCAGTGTCCTCAGCTATAACACAAGATGATGAGCGAATCTGGCTAGAAGATTGTTTTACAGATTCAATAAACTGGCATGTACGCAAGACATGAACCATGACGTGTTGACACTGGTCGTTCTATGAGCTTGCTTTTATGCGGCTGCACTAGGGAGTTGTTTACAGAGTGTGGATTTCCTGTCGTCTCCAGCATATCCCCCAAGCAGCCCTCCTAAGTGAAGGGACACCTGCGTGGCTCCAATATGCCCACTCATCCCCTGGGAAGGGGTTATTTTTGGTTTTGTAGTGCTAGAGATTGAACTCGGGACCCCGTTGCATGCTAAACCCACACTCCATCCGTATGCTCTTGGAGCGTTGGTCCCAGGCTTTGTTGTCAGGAAGGAAAGTGACATCTAAAGTCCAAACCCAGGGCGTGCGCCTCTCTTTGTCCTTTATTGATGCGCTCTCCCATTTGTACTGGAACCATTGGTCCATAACAGATGACAGAGAAATCATTTGTTTCTCTCTGTTACTTTAAAAGAGTAGAGAAGAAAAAGAAAACTATTGTTAAAACACATTCTCTAAAATGAAGCAGCTAGCTGTACTTAAAAAGAATGTCGCCTAGCCAGAACAGAGCAAAAGTGGGGGACAGGCGCCTCTATTTCCTCCTGCCCTGAGGCTCTTATAGGGTGTGTGTGATAAGAGTTCCCTGGCACCTATCAGAATCGCACCAGGCCTCCATAGGGTGTGACCTTACACAGCTTAGGGGAATCTTGAATCCTTTTCCCTCCTGTTTTCCATAATCTTTTCAGTGCCCCAAGGCTCCTGGACTAAACTCCTAATTTGTTCTAAGTAATTACATTCAAGAATTGAGACCGTTGTTCCAAGCAATGAAAAATGAAGGTTTTGTTTGGCTGGGATGTTGTGCTTCGAGGGCAGGATGCCAAGTCTCCGAGCAGGTCTCAGCATGAAGAAGGGACCAGAAGAAGGGACCTTTGTGGTCCAGGAACTTGCACCTCTGAATGAATATTTAAATGATTTTATGGCAGTCTGTGAGCATAGACTTTACTCAGTGGTACAGCACAGACCCAGGCATGAGACTGAAGTTACCATAAATCAAATGTAAAGGGAGAGACGTTGATAACTGTGCTTCATTCTCATGAAGTCAAAGGCGCGACATAGGCAAAGATATGAGCTCATGTATGTATGTATGTATGTATGTATGTGTGTGTTGTATGTATGTGTACATGTATGTATGTGTGTGCATGTATGTGTGTATGTGTACATGTGTGTATGTATGTATGTGTACATATATAACATAGGGAGACTCTCATGAATTTCCCTGAGCATCATAAGGAGTTGCTTCCAGTGTAAAATAATCTTTACAAAAGTAGGTATTACAAACAGTGCTAGCCTTTCACAGCCACCAATGGTATGAGAAGCTTTCTTAGCCAAGTCTTGGAGGTCAACTGGGAGGAAACACCTCTGGCTTTCCACAGACTCCACTAATTCATTCTACAGCTTTTATGGGACACCAAAAATGCTGAAAATTTGAGGGGACACGAAGACATATTCTGATGCTTGCTTTCCTAGGTACAACTTTAATGGATTTCACCCGAATTCATTTTCTTTGACAAGTTTGTCTCTATCAGTTTCCAAGGCTTGATAAAATTCATCGGTTTGACACATCCCAGATTTTAACATATGTTTTCTTACAAACAAAGCCCCCTCCTCCTTCTTTTACCTAATAATCACCTAAGAAATGACACTGGCACCCCAACAAAGCCAGAAATAGACTTTAAGTGAGCCTGCCTGGGACCACAGGGAGGAATTATATAAACCAACAGTGCCCTCTGCTGGCTACAGTGAAGATGCAATTACCAAAGAGTCCAACAAACACTATTAAAAGAGAAAAGTGAACAACCGAAGTCTACAAATTCTTTTTTTTTTTTTAAAGATTTATTTATTTATTTATTACGTACACAGTGCTCTGCCTGCATGTACATCTGCAAGCCAGAAGAGGGCATCAAATCATATTATAGATGGTTGTGAGCCACCATGTGGTTGCTGGGAATTGAACTCACAACCTCTGGAAGGGCAATCAGTGCTCTTAACCGCTGAGCCATCTCTCCAGCCCCAAGTCTACAAATTCATTTTTAAAATATATTTTATTAATTTATTCATATTACATCGCAATTGTTATCCCATCCCTTGTATCCTCCCATTCCTCCCTCCCTCCCTCCCATTTTCCCCTTACTCCCCTCCCCTATGACTGTGACTGAGGGGGACCTCTTCCCCCTGTATATGCTCATAGGATATCAAGTCTCTTCTTGGTTCTTGTTGGCTACTTTGAGCACCAGGTGTTCAGTGTTAAGATAAGAAAAAGGAACCTTAACCAGGGATCAGGCCAGTCTGCAAGGATGATATACTGATTCAGTAGCCTACAGGCGGGCGAGCAGAGGGCAAAGCTGCATCATTTATTTCCTCAGCACTAGCCAGCCAAACTCTTGCCACTTCTTCTAAATATAGGGCTAAGTTCGTTATCCCTGGGCCTGGGGACAGCAACCTGTTTGTCTACATGGAATTGGGATGACTAATAATAACAAGATTCCCTTGGTTTTACACTTAACATGTAATGTGTGTGTGTACCGTATTTACCTATCTCACTTAATTCCCACATCAACACTAAAGATCAACTAAGATCTTGTCAGGTGATAACAGCTGATGAGGTTTTCTTCACACCAGAATTGAGCTTTTTCTTTCTTTCTTTTTTTCTTTCTTTCTTTTTTTCTTCTTCTTTATAAAGGTTTATTTATTATGTATACAGTATTTTGCCTGCCAGTATGCCTGCACACCAGAAGAGGGCACCAGATCTCATTATAAATGGTTGTGAGCCATCACGTGGTTGCTGGGGAATTGAACTCAGGAACTTTGGAAAAGCAGCCAGTGCTCTTAACCTCTGCGCCACCTCTGCAGCCTGCCAGAGTTGAGTTCTTTTTTTTTTTTTTTTTTTAAGATTTATTTATTTATTTATACAGTGTTCTGCCTGCATGTGTGCCTGCACCCCAGAAGAAGGCACCAGTTCTCATTGTAGATGGTTTTGAGCCATCATATGGTTGCTGGGGATTGAACTCAGGACCCTTGGAAGAACAGACAGTGCTCCAAACCTCTGAGCCGTCTCTCCAGCCCCCCAGAGTTGAATTCTTAAGCACTAAACTACACTGCCTCCTCAGTTTTTCTGCCCAGCCACAGTGCCTGCTCTTCTGCCTGATGGAGTGCCCAGCTTTGCCCCTCCCTTGCCTCTCTGTCTCTCTGTGTCTATCACACACACACACACACACACACACACACACACACACACAACTGGGTTTTGAAATTGCTTGATTTACTTTGACCCATGTTGACAGGTCTGATAACAATGTGACAAACAAGAAACTGGAATCAATTGACTGAAATTATTCTGCCTTTTTAAATCCACATTACCCTGTCTCCATCGTTGACTAAACATTTTAGCAGATCATGTTTTCGTTTTGGCACACTGTACCCACTAGAGATTGGTACATCAGCTCTCAGGCAAAGGAATGTCTTCATTAAATTGCTCTTTCAAATTCAGTTTAGACAGAGTTTCTCAGCTATGGACTGAGGCCATGTTTTCCCTGCTACGATCAAGCCCCAAGTAGTGAGAGAAATATCTTCCCACTTGGATGTATGCAGCCCAAAGGCCCAGGGGAGCTCATGTGTCCTCCTGGAAGAGTCTAGAGAGAAAAATGAAATAGAAAACAAAGAAAGCTTTTAACTTCTTGGCTGAATCCAGCAATTGTGACATTATGTTTTAAACCCAACATACACAGATTATGCAAATATTTGAAATCCTCATATTAGACAATGGTTCACAGATGTGAAAGACCTTGCCAGTGTGTAGGGACGGGTTCCCTGAGCACTGAGGTGCCTAACACTGCCCGAAGGTACCAAGCACAGTAACACTTCAATTGTCTAGAAGCCGACCCACTAGAATGATGACAAAAACATTGTTTCTTCACTGACCTTTTAGAGGACTGAGTCCCTGTGGGAGCTTCCTTCAAAAAGCAAATGATGTCTACCTAAACAAGGAATCAATCTCTCAGGCTGGTAAGTTAGGAGGAACAGGGCAGCATTGATACAAAAGCTGAATTCTAGAAAACAGGACCTGTTGCCCATGGCCCTTTAGGAGAGGGAGGAGGTCAAGAAACAGCTCCTTTCCTCCTGTCTCTCTGAACTGTCGGATGATACGTGTAAACACCAAGGCTGGAGAGGCTACGAGATGCTTAAGAGCACTTGGTGCTCTTGCAGAGGACCCAGACTTGGCTCCCAGCTCCCACAAGGAGGCCAACCCACCACAACTCCAGTTCCAGGTGATCGGACGTCCTCTTCTGGATTCTTTGGATAATGTAAACACCAGGGGCACTTCCGTACATGCAGATATTCATACACATAAAGTAAAGTAAAATAAACATATCTTTGTTTTCTTGTTTTGTTTTGTTTTTCGAGACAGGGTTTCCCTGTGTAGCCTTGGCTGTCCTGGACTCACTTTATAGACCAGGCTGGCCTGAAACTCACAGGGATACTCCTGCCTCTGCCTCCTGAGTGCTGGGATTAAAGACATGTGTCACCACGACCGGCTAAACACATCTTTTTAAAAGATGGAAATGTTAAACTGATTATGGTGGCACATGCTTGTAATCCCAGCACTCAGGAGGCAGAGGCAGGCAGATCTCTGCGCCTTCCAACAGCCAGGGCTGTTACACAGAGAAACCCTGTCTCGAAAAACAAAACAAAACAAAACAAAACAAAAAGGTGGAAACTGTCATTTACAAACATGTGACCTGTATCATGGGAGAGTCAGCATAGGAGAAGCCTCCTCTCTCACAGTGACAGAATGCTTGGGCCATTTGTACTCATTCTTGAGAAGCAGTGTGTGCTTGGGGGCCTAGCACAAAGTAGCTATTACAGAACGTTTAGAGTGTTTTCATAACTGTAATCCTGGAATAGACTTGAAAAGATGTGATTGTTACCGGGCCCCATGTCATTGACGGAATCTAGGTTTGAGGAATCCAGTGCCCTGCCTTAGACCATGCATCCACCAAGTGGATTTGTTGCAGCCCCAGGGTATCTGTTTCCAGCTTTGTTTTGCCTCCATTTATGGAAGCCTCTCAGAACAACACACAGTAGCAACATAATAAGCAAGTGTAGGCTATATGAATGAATAGTGTAGCAAAGGAATGGTAGACCCTTTTGGCGTGGCAAAGAAATATTGAAACTGTGCTCCTTGCTCTGTCCTTGTTTGCTAAGGCAAAAAAAGTCTTTTAAAAAAATTTTAAGTCAATTTTTGTGTTGGGCTAAATCCAAACAACCTTGTGTTGTTGGGGGAAAAAAAAATCTCATCTCCAGAATATGTTTACTTATTTCGAGTTCCACTGTTAGCATCACATTCATAGAAATCACTGAAAAGAAAATCCCCGCCAGCGTCCAAAGGAGTGCAACTGTTGACATACAATGAAAAGACCTGAGCAAATAAATAACCCAGGTCTGCGTTGAAGCACAAGGAATGCCAAACACAAACTAACCAACATCTCCGCGATAAGGTGTGTTATAGCACCCGATCAGCATGTCACCCAAAGGCTGAAGTAATTTATTTCTGCTTCTTGGTGGTTAATTGGTCTGTATCCCTTGGTGCAAGAAATGATAAGGCTTAGGTCATCAAAAGCCTCTCCCAGGTGGGGAGGGTCCACCGTAAGGGGGAAGGGCATATTAACTCTAATACTCCGGCATCCATCCTGCTAGCCTGGGGCTGGGTAGTTAAATCTGCTAAGAAGTCTACATAAAGCCGGGTGGTGGCGGTGCACGCCTTTAATCCCAGCACTCAGGAGGCAGAGGCAGGAGGATCTCTGTGAGTTCGAGGCCAGCCTGGTCTACAAAGCTAGTCCAGGACAGCTAAGGCTACACAGAGAAACTCTGTCTCAAAAGAAAAAGTCTACATAAAGCTACCTTTATGTCAAACAAAGCAGGATATAGCTAAAAATCAGCTTAATCCTAATTCTTATCTGTGGGTAGTCTGCACAGTAGTTAGATAGCAAAAAGCTGGCATGGCACATGCCTGATCCTAGCAACAAAGGGTAAAGCATAGGGATTGTGAGCTGAAGGCCAGCCTAGACTGTATAGCGAGACCCTGTGTCTGTTCTGGTGATGAAGACACAGGGGTAAGCATGTCTTTGACTTTGCCAAAGAGCAGTAGAAGGCAGAATCCACCCAGCAGGCTCTCTGGGGCTGGTTTTTGAGTGAGTGTGTGTGAGTGTGCGGGTACATGTGTGTGCAGGTGCACATATGCACTAGCACATGGAGACCAACATCTAATGTCTTCCTCCGTGGCTCCCCACCTTGCTTTTCTTTTAAGACTGAGCCTCTCGCTGAACCTGGAGCTCGTTTACTTGACCAGGCCATACGGGTAACCAGCCCCAAGGATCTGTTTATTTCCTCCCGACTCTCCCAATCCATAACCCTAGAGCTGGAGTGGCAGATTCTCCATTGCACCTCGCTTTCACATGGATATTGGAGTTCCCAGCTCAGGTCCTCCAGTTTGTGTAGGGAGCACTTTACCCATTGAATTATCTCCTGACTGGAGTATTGTTTGTTTGTTTGTTTTGAGACAGGGCCTCTATATCCCAGGCAGGCTTTGCCTTCCAAGTGCTGGGTTTACAGGTTTGGGCCACCAGGCTCAGCTCAGACCCCAGACTTTTTGATCTAGAAGCTGTGTTCTAGTTTGTGGGCCTCTGGACCACTTGTGCCACAAGCAAGCATATCCTCCTGGGTACATGGTGGACCGCTGCTTTCATGAACTCCCCCAGGCAACAGATACTAATATATATATATATATATATATATATATATATATATATTTCTGACATTCTATAATATGCTTACATTCTGCAAAAGCACTTACATTGTGGGAGGTCCTGGTAGCTGGATGGTACATAACCATGATGCTTAGCACATAGGCTATAAAGAGTTAATTTTTTTTTTTATCTTTATTTTTCTACAACAGAACATAACTACTCTTATAAGCCCCTAGACTGCTAGCTTGGTAGAAGCTTTATATGAGCCCTTTTGGGGAGTCCATCCTTTGCCCCCTAGTTTTGCTCAGCATTGGGTCCAAGTTCGAGAGTGTTTTTGAGTATGTCTGGCCACTGCAGCTGCAGGCTGACACCGGCACTGTTCACACACTGAGATTTTAGGACAATTCCTCTAACGAGACAATGACCGACTATTAGGACTTTCCAAAACAAACAAGAAGAAAACAAAAACTTGTCTCTCAATCTACCCTCCTGGATAACTTGGGAAAGATTAAAAACCTGCAAAATTACTATATTAAAATAATGTAAGAAAAAGAGGCAGCTTTAAACACTAGCCAGGTGGCATAATCGGGGCATCAGCTTACCTCACAGACCACTTACAGGCAGGCAGAGTAAATTGAACAGTTGGATCATCAAGAAACACAGAGACACCATTTCGGGGCCTCCAAGGACCTAGCTACAAAGGACCACAATTTAAAAATAATAAACATAGGGCTGAGAGATATGGCTCATTGGTTAAGAGCACTGACTGCTCTTCTAAAGGTCCCAAGATCGATTACCAGCACCCACATGGTGGCTCACAACTGTCTGTAACTCCAGTTCGAGGGGATTGTATGACCTTTTCTGGTCTCCAAGGGCACCAAGCAAGCACATGGTACATAGATATACATGCATGCGAAAGGCCCATACACACAATAAAATAAAATAACAGTGGTAAGCCAGCAATAGAGACTCGTTTCAACGTGCACATTTGGATAGTTCTTTGCTCTAGCTGCTTTGAGGCTAATGATGTGGGTGATTCTGGCTGACTGATTTCTTCAAGCCCTGATAATTATAAATGGATCACATTTTAATTGCTTCCATTAACATGGGAGAACTATACACCATGTTGGTAATGAACACCGAGGAAGCCAAAAGCCAATGAGTGCTACACAATCGCTGAGTGAGTACGTGTCTGGTGAGAGAGGTCAAGCACAGTTCAGACCGGAAAACGAGTTGCAGACTTGTTCTAGCTCATTACCTTCTTGTTGACGAAAGACACAACCCTCACCTGAAAGGCACCAGGAGAGAGTTTATTCTGGAGCCATTTTGAGTGACCACGGCCCAGGAATGTAGATTTGGGTCCCTCCAAATTCCATGTTCCAAATGGAAGCAGTTTTGTTAAGTTTTTTAGTATTATAGAAACCAAAGGTGATCATAAATCTAGGCAAGTTTAAAATGCATTGGTGGGTACATCAGAAAGGTGGACATAAGCGAAGCTTATCCAATGGTATCAGATGCCTATCTGATGGCGTTCTTAGCTTCTGGGTAGGAGGAAGCTAGTGGCCCCTTAGTCACAGGATGTTAGTTCTGACACAGAGGGGTAAGGGATGGCTATTCAGGGGCTAAAACTGGCCCATGATAAAGTAATTAGGCCTGGACTTGCAACATTCCAACCTCCCCACATCACTGCAGTTCTAATCAGTTATTCTCAGCAGACACAGCTTCTTCCAGGAATTATTGTTCACGTTCTAAACTGGTCACAAAGCCATACTTGCTCCCAAAACCTCAATTTCCTGTGCATCAGAAAACAACTCAGCACACTTGTAATACCAGCACACTGAGAGGCAGAGGCGGGCAGATCTCTGTCAGTTCGAGGCCAGCCTGGTCTACAAAGTAAGTCCAGGACAGCTGAGGCTACACAGAGAAACCCTGTGTCAAAAAGCCAAGAAAGGAAGGAAGGAAGAAAAGATGGAAAGAAGGAAAGAAAGAAAGAAAGAAAGAAAGAAAGAAAGAAAGAAAGAAAACGAAAATAACTCAGCATATGCCTGTAATCCCAGCACTCTGGGAGGCAGAGGCAGGCAGATCTCTGAGTTTGAGGCCAGCCTGATCTACAGGGTGAGTTCCAGGACAGCCAAAAACCGAAAAACCAAAAGAGAAAAGGAGAACTCCACCATCGATTCCATGATACCAAGGTTGTGTAGCTCCAGGACACCGATGCGAATCCTCCCAGTTCTTCCTGGCAAAGCTGTCCTCACTCCACTGTTCCACGCAGACCCGAGCTTGTGGACCCAGGAGTAGTCGGGCCCCAACAAGGTCCCTGACTGTGAGGAGCGACAAGCCTCGAGAATGTGGCTCTCTGAAAACATCTGTCTCGCCAAGTGAGCAGGGATCTCCTTCCTCCGGGCTCTCTCACTCTCTCACGCGTCAGTGGCAGATTCTGATGATTCAGGAGGTTCGGGGTAGGGGAAAGATCATTTGTATTTTCACTAAGCCCCCTGTGGTTGTTGGACCTGCTGGTCATCAGATCACAACTGAGCACGGGGGCTCAGTTGTAGGATACAGTATCACAGAAGCCAGATGTACCACACAGGCACACAAGGACTCCCTCCAACCCTTCAAACCTGGGACTCCTTAAAAAACGAGGAAAATCCTTTTCAATTAGAAGCAGTCCTTGCTCCGTAAGAGGCTGGTAGATTCCTGGGGAAAGGTGGTGATTTGTGAGCTGGGTATAAAAGACAGGGGGCAGTAGAGGACCGGGCACACACAGCATGAAGCCACATGAGCCTCGGATAGATTAAGTAGAAGACATAAAAGAAAATATATGGGTTGTAAGCAAGACGGATGCTCAGTTTTGGCAGCACCAATAAGGGCTGTGATAAGAAAATCCAGCTTTTAAGAATTTTCTAGTACTAGAACAAACATGAAAAACAAACTCTTAAAGAGTTAAATTTTTTCTCCTTTCATTTTGAAGAGAGTTAAATTATCAATCATCGGTCTCTTAGAGCCTATAAAATTTTGCCTGCATTATTGCAAAGTAAAGCCTGTTAGAATCAGTTAGCAGTCTTTGCACTAGTTCACACAATTAGACACTGCACTATTATTAAACGCAGAGGACTTTAAGCAGTGAAAGAAACAACAGTGTATTTTAAAGGAACTGAGTCTCCTTTCACAACAAAGCCAACATTATAACCATGATTATTGTTGTTGCTTTATATGTTAATATCTAAATAATAGAAAGCCCTTTATGTGTATGTGGGCCTTACTGGTGGATGTTTTTGAGTTATACCCTTTAATAAACACCAGGGGATGTTATGTGTTATAATTTGGGGAAGTTCATTTTGATTATTAATGAGAGAAATTTTTTTCTCAAGGCCACGTATGAAAGAAAAATAGTATTTGATCAAATTTACTTCACTCTAAGGTTCATACATTTGATTTTCCAACTAGAAGGATCTACCAGGGGCGTAGGTTAAGAGTTCAGGGGTTAAGCCTAGTCGCTGACAGCAAATGAATAAAGAAGACATGTATTTGAAAGGGAGCAAGAAGGGTTATATGCAAGAGTTTGGAGGGAGGAAAGAGAAGAGAAATGAGGTAGCTGTATTATAATTTCAAAAAATGAGATGATATGATGATGATGGTGATGATGATGATGATGGTGGTGGTGGTGGTGGTAAACAAAAGAGAATGCTGAGCAATCATGAGGACCGATGTTTGGATCCCACTACCCCACAGATCAAGCTGCAGATCCTACTAAGAACTGTAGCTCTATATTCCATATTCTCTTCTGGCCTCCCCATACATACATATACATACAAACTCGTGTGTGTGTGTGTGTGTGTGTGTGTGTGTGTGTGTGCGCGCGCGCGTCCCTCTCTCTCACATACACAAATAAGTAAATAATTTACAAAAGGAACTGCTAGTTACATCTGTGCCCAGCTATTGTGATGTTTGGCATCATTCATTTTCATGATCCTTAAGGCTGGTGAGACAGCTCAGACAAAACTGTTGCCACAAAGCCTGACCAAGTTTGAGTCCTACCCACTCCCAAGGATTGTCCTCTGACTTACACAAATAAAACATCAGGGCGGGCACACACACACACACACACACACACACACACACACACACACACAAAATAACTGTAATTAAACACATAGCTTCCTAAATTCTTCTACATGTACTAGTCAGCATGCTATTGTCCAAACTGGTGATTGTTCAAACTTCATTAAAATAATGACTGTCATTGTATTATTTTTCACATGTACAATATCACTTAATCTCCAAAAACTGCAGGTTTTTCTCAAAATGATCTCCGTTTATGGATAAGCACGCCAGTGTTTAAAGAGATCTGGTGATGTGCCCGAGCTCTCCCAGCTGTCAACAGCAAATCCGAGACTCTGGCTGAAGTTACCTGTTACATAAATATTCTAAGTAAAAAAGGAAACCAGGGCATTTTGAAAAACCCTTCAAGGAAAAGAAAATATTCAGAGTTAACTAGAAAAGGCTATTCAATAGCTAGTTCATCAATCACGTCAAGGACACTTAGCAGAAACCTGAGGAAAGTGGGGCCACCTTCGGGCTGGTCTCAGCAGATCCAAAAGAAACACAAAGTCAGCTCTTTAAAACCCTGTGGCTTAGCCTAAGCAGCCTCCTGGGGAACCAACCAGCACACGGGGAGGGGAGGCGTGCACAACCCTCAGTACCACATTCTGCCATCGTCCCCTGCTGGTGCTACTGGGCAACCCCATCCCAGTGACTTCTGACTTCTTTCCTTCCCTTGGCCACTGCAAAACCTTCCTACTATGGTGAATCAGTTTAATCTGTCACCCGGCCCCTGATCAGTTACTTCGGTCAACACACTTTCAAGGCTGAGAATTAAATAGCACGCAATTCTCTCTCTCTCTCTCTCTCTCTCTCTCTCTCTCTCTCTCTCTCTCTCTCTCTCTGTGTGTGTGTGTGTGTGTGTGTGTGTGTGTGTGTGTGTGTGTGCGTGCTTTTGCTGTCCCTGTCTCATAAACTAACAAGTCACTTCTGGCCACCCTGTTATCTTTGTTGGCCCTAAATCCCAAATGCTGTGGTCTGGAGACTGGTCTGTGCTCTACACTTTTCCAAAATCATGACACAATCTATCTTTCTTTCTTTCTTTCTTTTTCTCCAAGTCTCTCCTTTGATGTCCTCTGATCAGTGCAGGCTCTAAGCTAGCACGTCTCTCCTTCCTGCCTTCACTTGGCCTGACTTGTCTCCAGAATGTCACCTCGTAAGTGGAATCCTGCCTCCATCTCCCAAGTGCTAGGATTACAGGGACTCATCACCATTCTCAGCTCTATGAGGTGCTAGGTATCAAACCCAGGGCTTTGTGCGTTCTAAGGAAGCTCTCCGCCAACCCTGCTGCATCCTCAGCCTTCTGACCAGCCATGCTTTGTAATAAACCCCCGGTGTTTGGTAATAAAGCCTGTTACTCCATACACACCTGTGACTGCTCACTATTAACTTGGCCTCCCAGGTTGTCAGGCATCCTTTGCACCAGCCTCTCCCTTTTCTGTGTGTATAAAGTTCAGACTTTCCTGTTCAGTTTCAAATCAAGCTATACAATCTCTGACTCTGCAACACCAGTGCTCCCCAGACCTCCAGGGCGGGTGCTCGCTCACACGTCTGTCTGGTCTATGGCAGATAATTGACTTCCAGAAATGTCAGCTGTCTTTTAAGCCCCAGAATAAAGGGCTCCAGATCCAGTGGCTGGGGAACATTCTGGTGTCTGTGAGCTGTGAGAGCCAAAGCGCTGGGGACTTTTTATCAGAGGTGTCTAGTAGCATCCTCAGGGCATGTCTGGAAAGAAGGAGAACGGAGCCCAAGGTGCCTGTATTTGAATCGCAGCACTGCCTGGCAAATTGCCAGCTCCCAGAAGCCTTCTCGCTGATGCTTCTTTGTGAGTAATCTCCTGGAGGGCCACCAGCCATGTCAATTAGGAGTCGAAAGGAAAGGAGCCTGTGCTGTTAGGAAATTGGTGTCACTCAGAGAGAGGTCCGGCCTTCACCCTTAGCTTCTGTCTTCATTGAGAGGCAAGGCCCGGACCCACCACAGTGTAACATGGCCAGTGAGAGAGACTGACCAAGTGATTTAAGGTGGGAATTCTAGCACCATCACATCTGGGCCACCATGGATAGCTGAGATGAAACGGGCCCACAATCCATCATCAAGCCTATAAAATGGGGCCCTGATATAAAAACCTCTGAACACCAAGGTTTGGGTGAACTTTGCTCTTGGATAATAGTCTTTGTGTAATGTCATATGTCAATGATAGAAAAATGTGACCTGAGCATTGTGAAAGTTTGCTCCAAAGCCTTCCAGACTCTGCCCACTGCAGCTCTCTTCCTCTGGCTGATTGTATCTTTACAGCTCTGAGTGTAATAGCTTTGGATGGGTACCAGAAGGCCCAGCCTATCCGCGAATTGAGGGTCATCTCCAAGCTTAGAGTTAGCATCAGAATTGCTTACGAGAGATTTTGGGTGCCATGCTCTCTGAGCTCACAATTTTGGCTACTTCTGGGGACACCCTCACATCAAGGGAAGATACGGAGCCATTTTAATTGAATGCAACTTTTTTCCAGTTTCACTTTGATTTTTAATATTCTTTATATCACATTTAAAAGCTTATGTCTAGGAAAAGGGAACGTGTAGAGCTGGAGAAAACATGCCTTCAGTACTTACGTGACCTTTGCACCGGTAAATCCCAATATACTTTAAGAATCTTTGCCACTGAGAATGTAATGTTTCAACCAAGTCAAGTCTCCTGCCTAAGGCTTCAGAAGGTCCATACCAAACCTGGGAACAGAGAGTGGGTCCAGCGCTTGATTTCTCAGGCAGCCCAGCAAACCATGGTCAGACCTGGGTACACATTAACCTTGACAGATGCAAGCCCAGTGCGGGGTGGGTGGAAGGCTCATCTCAGAGGAAACCATGGAACATCTGCCTGAGGACTGTCCTAGAGATGGCTGTGGGGGAGCCCTAGGCTATTCTGAATTCAAAGGGATCACAAAGTGAAGCTTTGGCCAGGAGGAAACTCAAAAACAGAAAGGAAAACATGGCTACAAAGCATGAAGATTACTAAGATCTGTCACCTTGAACACTACCGGAGTGACCCAGGTGAATATCTGTCAAAGTCTTACTTATCTTTGAGGACAGAATGCCTAGAGGTCAGAAGACCCTCTTCAGGTAGCCTGGCTAAAACTAGTTGGACCTAAGATGGCTGCCAGAGTGATCCCAGACAAGGACTAACTTCATTTAAATCCAACCTGTATGCTAAATGACACACAGTCCAGTGCCATGACAGTTGACAAGTATCATGAAGATGACAGCATATAACCATTAGAGATGAGAAAGATACACCTCACAAGTTGCAGGGAAACCCTGCCTGATCCCAGAAAAGACATTGACTATATAACTCCTCTTCATTATCCCTTCCCTCCTCATTTCTTTCTTTTTTAAAAAAAATATTTTATTTAATTTTAATTTATGCGCATTGGTGTGAAGGTGTCAGATCTTGGAGTTACAGACAATTGTGAGCTGCCATGTGGTTGCTGGGAATTGAACCTGGGTCCTTTGGAAGAGCAGGCAGTGCTCTTAACCGCTGAGCCATCTCTCCAGCCCTTTTTTTTGTTTGTTTGTTTTTTTTGTTTTTTGAGACAGGCTTTCTCTGTGTAGCCTTGGCTGTCCTGGACTCCCTTTGTAGACCAGGCTGGCCTCGAACTCACAGCGATCCACCTGCCTCTGCCTCCCAAGTGCTGGGATTAAAGGCATGCGCCACCACCATCCGGCTTCCTTCTCATTTCTTTAAAAATTACATCTATGTATGTATGTATGTCTCCATCTATCTCTCTGTCTATTGTTTATTTACCTACTTACCTTTCTATCTTTCTTTCATCTATCTATCTACCTACCTACATATCTATCTATCCATCCATCCATCTATCCATCCATATGTGTGTGTCTGTGGTGATTTGAATAAGGAAACTCCCCCAGCCTTGGGCATTTGAACACTTGGTCCTCAGTTGATGGCTTGGTTTTGGGAAGTTTAGTTAGCCTTGCTGGAAGAAGTTGTTACTGAGGGTCTGAGAGTAAATTGCTTTGCCTACTTCCAAAGGGAAACGCTCTCTCTCTCTCTCTCTCTCTCTCCCTCTCTCTCTCCTTCTCACTGCTTCATGCTTATGGCTGCGATGTGAGCTTTCAGCTTCCTACTGATGCCAATAAACAGGCTGTTTGCTTCTGTGCCTCTGCTCTGTCGTAGTGGACTCATCAACTGCAACCGAAAGTAAACTCCCTCTTCTTAAGATCGCCTCAGTCATGGTGTTTTATCTCGGCAAGAGAAAAGTAACTAATACAGTTAAGGGGCAAGAGTTCTTGTGCACAGTGTGGTTGTGGAGGTCAAAGGACACCTTGTAGGACTTGGTTGTCTCCTTCCCCCATGGACGGGACTCAGGTTGCCAGGCACCAAAGCACCTTCGCCTGCTGAGCCATCTCTCTAGTGTCCATGTCTTTTTCCCTCTCACCTCCAGCCCCGAAGGGCTGAGTATCAGATCGGCAGGCTTCTCTTCCTTCTGAACAATAGTCTCTGTTGTGACGAATTGGTGCAGGATTCTTTTGTTGTTTTCATCATCCCAAGAGGGGCAACAGTTTGGGACCAAACGCTGATAAGAGAAGAGAGTATGGGGAGAAAGTAGACCTTTCAAGGGAAAAGATGTGAGTGGAATAGTTGGTGAATCAGCCCAGCTCCCTCCTGGCTGGGGAAAAAAACAATGTTTTGCTAAATTCTTTCTCCCTTTTCAGTCAGCCAACAACCAAGTAACTAACACTAGGAGCCTCCAGCAGGTCTTATTGTCAACTAGACACAAATATTTCTCCTCAACCCAGGAAATTGAATTTCGGTGAGACTAAATGAACTGAAACTTAAAATTTTGATAAAGACCCTGAATTCGACATCATATTTCTGAAACCACGGCAAACCTTTTCTACTCTGTGGGCGAGGGTGGCAGTGTGAGGACCAGACACTGTTGAGAGCTGATGGGCTAGAGATAGCAGGATCCCAAAAGGAAAACTGAAATACCATTTCTTACACAAGAAACAAAGGGAAGAGACCTTAATCTTTGTAAAAAGAAACAGAGGGACCCAGCATGGTGGCACACGCCTTTAATCCCAGCACTCAGGAGGCAGAGGCAGGCGAATCACTGAGTTGAAGGCCAGCTTGGTCTACAAAGCGAATCCAGTACAGCCAAGGCTACACAGAAAAACAAAAAGAAAAAAAAAAAAGGAGGAGGAGGAGAAGAAGAAAGAAAGAAGAAGAAAGAGAGGGGCCTTTATGAAAGCAATTGAGGCCTTCATGTCTGGTCACCAGCCTTCCTCCCTGAGATCCACATCTTGATGGGTTCCAAACAATTCATTCATTCCTGAGCATCGAATTGTGATTGGTCTTCTAAACCAACAGTACTGAGATGTTACAATGTCGCTGATTTTCAGCCTCCTCTTTAGTTAAGAGTGAAGTGAAAAGAAGCCTGCCAGATGTTCAGGGGACCCGGGGAACCTGATGTCACTCATCAGTGGCCTTTCCACCGCAGGTGCACACTGTGGTTTTTCATGCTGTAGCAACTAGCTATAGCTAAGAAGAACAAGACAAGGAAATCACAGAGACACTAGCCATGATGTCATTAAACAGCTCAACCAAGCCAGCAACTCCAGACTTAGGGGGAGTGGGGAGCAAAATGTTTGATCACTTAAGCTACCATTGATTGTGTCTAGGCGTCCCAGAACTGGCAGATTCCAAGAAAATGCCTTTCTATTCTGAATAATTGCGCACAAATACGTTTGCTTTGAGAGCTTGTAAGCATCATTAAGGAAACCTCAGAAGGATTTTTTTAAAAAAATTATCTTGGAACTCAGTGATCCCATCAAAGAGGCTCCAGTCCTGGGGAGCTCACAGATCCCAGTTTGAAGAGAACCAGAGTAGGTCAAAGAAGCAATTACAGCCATGCTAAGAAAGATAAGTGAGAGACTAGCAAAGGTCAATGGGAAGCAGGAAAGCGAGGGGCAGAAAGACAACTGGGGAGTCGAGAAGCAGCCAGGCACAGCCAGCATCCCTTGGTAGAGGGATAACACCAGCATCCCTTTGTAGAGGGATAACACCAGCATCCCTTGGTAGAGGGGTAACACCTGCAAGAAGTCACATCTCATGGCCTCTACCCTCCACACAACATAGGAGGCTCAGCCACCCATTCAGTGTTGGTGTTATTGGAAAAATCTCTGTGATGTCACTACCCTGGCTCCCAGGATGACAAACCCAGAGCTGTGGCAGAAGTCAGCTGCACTCCCGACTAAGCAGGGATTGCTCCTTTGTACCAGGCTGGAAACTGAACACAGATTGAAACCCACAAACTTCAACACGCCCACCCCACACTCATCCCACACACACCATGCCAAGAGTTAATCTTCTGAATGAAAATGAGAGTGCAGAAAAAAATCAAAAGAAGGTGCTTAGAAGTGACAAGAAATTCAGGACTAGGGAAGGGATCTCGAGGCGCATGCCTATAACCCCACCACTGGGAGGCAGAAGCAGAAGGATTGGGAGTTTGAGGGTAGCCTGGATGCGAGGTGGGGGGTGTGTGTGTGCAAGGGCTAAAGATGTATGTAGCTCAGAGAGGAGTGATGCTTACCCAGCATTCACAAAACCTTGGGTTCCATCCTCAGGAAAAAGAGAATGGAAGGAAGGGAGGGAGGGAGGGAGGGAGAGAGGAAGGGAGGGAGGGATGAAATGTGCGTGTTTATGTTCTATGCCCATCACAACAAAGGGGGGAAGCTGAAAGAAGGGAGTTTGAATGTTTTTTGTTTTGGTTTGGTTTTGGCTTTGGTTTTGAGTTTGAATGTTTTAACAAAATAAAATTTGTTTGAGGAAATTTGAACTTTGCAATGACTTGAAATACCATACTCAGGCAGGCAGTGGTGGTGCATGCTTTTAATCCCAGCACTCTGGAGGCAGGTGGAGCTCTGTGAGTTTGAGACCAGCCTGGTCTACAGAGAAAGTCCAGGGTAGCAAGGGCTACATAGGGAAACCCTGTCTCAAAAAAACAAAAACAAAAACAAAAAAAGTCTAGTTTTTTAAATGAAAGAAAGACAGAAAGAAAGACATATAGATCATACCGGTCCCCATATAGGTAGGTGTCAGTTTAAAATATGTATATTTTTACATTTACAAAATGTATTTAGCTGGGGTTGGTGGCACATAAATTTAATCTCAGCACTTGGAAGGCAGAAACAGGAAGATCTCTGTTAGTTCCAAGCCAGCCAGAATTACATAGTGAGACTCTAACTCTGAAAATAGTGTGTGTGTGTGTGTGTGTGTGTGTGTGTATGTGTGTGTGTGCGTGTGCATGTGTGTGCAAATGCAATACCTCATATGTGGAGGTCAGAAGACAATTTGCAGGAGTGAATTCTTTTCTTCTACCACACAGATTCTGGGAATTGAAATTCAGGTCCTCAGACTTGGTGGTAGACACCCTTAACAACTGTCCCATCTCACTGGCCCCCTTAAAAGAAGTTCATTTTTCTTCTGAACATCATGACATACTTTGAAACTGAGTTCTATTTTCTTTCTTTCTTTCTTTCTTTCTTTCTTTCTTTCTTTCTTTCTTTCTTTCTTTCTTTAAATCCAATGCTAAAAATAAATGCCAGCAAAGCAACAGCAAGAGCAGTCACATCACGGAGAGCTTGCTTTACAGAATGTCTCTGTAAAATGGGCCTTCCTAGCTCCCTCACCCTAAGATTTGAATCAAGCAGAATTCCCAAGCAGTTTGCTTGTGCAATCATGACAACACGTTACACACATAAAATGCTTTGTAGCTCATAAGACACATGGGTTCCCTCACAAGGACCCTGTTTAGTCCTATGACAACCTTATCATGTAAGAGAATATACATGATAGAGAGACTTACTATGGAGCTGGAGAGCTGGCTCAGCGGCTAAGAGCCTTGTTCTTGCACAGGGCTCAGGTTCAATCCCTAGCAACCACATGGTGGCTCACAACCATCCTTAACTCCAGTTCTAAGGGCCCCAACACCCTCCTCTGACCTCAGCAGATACAAGGCCTGCACATGGTACACAGACATACATGCAAAGCAAAACACACACACACACACACACACACACATAAAAAAAAATAAAAATAAATAGATTTACTTTTGGTTGAGTATAACACTGATGTGTTTCAGAAAACTGGGAACACAAAGGAGAGAGGAGGAAAGATAGCCTTGGCCCGGTGCTTTCAACTTTGCTTGTATCTTAGCGCTGCGTACGCACTTACAAAGACAGACCAGCACAATCAGGCAACTTTGCTGGTTTGGAGGTTGAGGCTTAGGGACTACCATGGCCACCGGTTATAGGCCTAGAGTCTGATGCCTAACTAAATGGCTTGTTTCCAGGTGACAGCAGTCCAGACACCTCTTCAGCTTAAGACTTGAGATGTTTATGCAATAGAGATTTATATCATGTTAGATATGGTGAGTAAGAGTAAGCAAGATGCCTCAACCGGGTAAAGGCACTTCCTGTAAGCAAGATGCCTCAACCGGGTAAAGGCACTTCCTGCTAAGCTGGTGACTTGGAGTTCAATTCCCGGACCTACATGAGAAAAGATGAGAACTGATTCCCAAAAGCTGTGTCCTCTGAATTCCATACATGCAATATGATACCCACACAAATGCACACAAATAAATAAATAAATGTAATTTTAAAAAGAAATATTTAAAAAAAGAAATATAGTTCAGGAGGCAGAGGCAGGTGGATTGCTGTGAGTTCAAGGCCAGCCTGGTCTACAAAACAAGTCTAGGACAAGGCTACACAGAGAAACTCTGTCTCAAAAAAAAAAAAAGAAAGAAAGAAAGAAAGAAAAGAAAAGAAAAGAAAAGAAAAGAAAAAAATAGTGAGTAAGCTAGGGGCAAAGGTTAGATGAATCAGAGAATTTGTTTCTATAGAGAATTGTTGGGGTAGGAGCCAATGGCTTCAACGCTAAGCAGTGCTGTAGTCTGCAGCTGGTGAAAAATCAATAAAATTCGCTTTTCAGGCATAAGAAGACTAAGAAATGGTGAAATGCCACCAGTAAATGAGCTCTGAGAGCAATCACACACAAAGCAGACCTAGACAGAGAAATAGTGACATCTTGCTTCTTATTTTTAAAAGATGGGTTATTTGAAAATGGAATATTGAATAAATGGTGCTGGGGTGATTTATTAACCGTTCAGAAAATCATAAATTAGATTCTCCTGTTGCCTGTAACGGGCCAAAATCAGTTCTGCAAAGATTTGTGATAAATATAAAAATAAATCAGAAAAAAAAATTGCTGGGGATAAAAATAGATGTGGTCTCGGCCGTGGAAGCTTAAAAGCAAAAGGACCGAAAAGACGGCTCTCCAGGTAAAGGGGCCTGCCACCAAGCCTGGCAACTTGAGCTCAATCCTCCAAACCCACATGTGGAAGGAGATGTGCGGGAAGAGAGGTCAAAAGGAAGAAAAGAAACATTGGCAAAAAAAAAATTAAAATGTTTCGGCTCATCATGCAAGTTCAAAGGCAAATATCAAGGCAGGCAAACAAAGCAATTTATCAAGCGAAGTCGCCATATCGTTCTAAGGTACTGATACTGACCGGAGGACGCGGGAAGCCTGCAGGAGACCTCGAGCTCACATCCTCGACACGCTGCAGGAGGATGGGACATACATCATTACACCCTCTGAAGACCGCACACGCGATGTGCCTGACCATGAAATGCCAGCAGTCAGAGCCATGGCCTTTGATCCAGTACCCTGACTTGCAGAAAAGAATCAGAGTGCTACCAAAAGCTGCCCACACAGAGCAGAGAACGGAAAACTTCTGAAGTTTAAAAACACCCTAAACCGAAAAAAAAAAACCCAACCCAAACAATCAATAAATATGAACCCATTCAAACGCATACCTTAAAGGACTGTTTTACAAAAAAGGAAAATGCTCATGGGATCTAAACATGAGGGCAAGTGACTTGGCTCTCGTTTGTGAGAAAAAAGACTGCAATTTTATAGAGGGGAGAACACATTTGTGTATATGCTGTGTGTGTGTGTGTGTGTGTGTGTGTGTGTGTGTGTGTGTGTGTGTGTATGCTATATTCCTCCATGAGTCTAGCAACATCAAAAGAGGTATCAGGTCCCCAGGAACTGTTGTTGGCTGTCACAGGGATGCTGGGAACCCACCCTAGGCCCTCTGCAAGAGCTCTTAACCACTGAGCCATCACTCCAGCCCCCTGGTTTGTTTGTTTTGAGATAAGGTCTCCATATGTAGCCCAGGCCAGCATCTACCATCGTGCCCAGCTTTGTGGATGGTTTGTAAATTTACTTTGCTATGTTTCCCTGGCTTTCTAAATATATATTCACACACACAGAAAAAACAAAAAGAAAGTTAAACTAGGTACATATATACTCTGCATGTGGATATACATATATGTGAAGATTTGTAAAATATACAGCCCGATGAATAGAATTCTAGGTATCTCCAATTACACGCAAACATTCCCCCCCCCCCACACACACATATGTATGTTTAAAACATCTTCTTGGAACCCAAAAAGAACTATAAAAATGGGGTCTGCTCAGGTGGGGCACCAGCTAAGCTCTCTTAATGAGAAATTGGGAAGAAGTGAATAACCAGTTTGATGAAATCATTTCTTCATAAAGCTGTAAATATCACAGAAGACAGAGAAGCGCATAAATGGCCGTGCGATCAAAGGCTCCGTGGAGCACGCTCACTGGGAGAGAAGGGAAATTTATGGGCCGAATTCTTTTCCTGAAGCCAGTTTCCTTCAAGTGTCCAGTTTAACGACTGTTTAAATTATGCCGGCAATTTTCCGAGTGGCTCGCTTACTTTTCAAGTTTGTAAGTGTACACAGCAACATTTCTCAGGTAATAGGAGAGCATCTCTCCGGAGAGCTATGAATAGACCCTGCATCTTAAAGGTAGTAAAAAGCATGGCTACACTTGCCTCTGCTTTTCATAACACAGAAGGACCACATCTGGCCATTTAAAAAGTGCATTATACAGAGTTGTATGCATGCCAGATACTTATTACCGAGAGCTGTTTTATCCATTTAGCCCAATTTCCCAGATGTTTTATTACTTGGAGACAGGAGAATATTGTTGAAGCTGGTGATTGAAGGCCATTTGCTTTAAGGGGGCTTGTCTCTGAGCCACAGGAAGCATTTGAAAGACAAGTAGTTCACAACAGGCCACAAGGCAATGCTCCAGGGCCGCCTGTCATCTCACAGGGGTCACAGGAAAAAAAAAAAAAAAAAATCCCAACAAAGGGCAAAGCACCCTCTTTAGTAACTCCCAACTTCATTTGCAGAAATTGCCTCTGAGCTGAGCACTCAGCTGTCATTTCACATGCAAATGTGTATACATATAATTGGAGCAATTTTCATAATAGTAGGTCAAGTTGTCAGTGACACTGAAAATGGTTGCCAGCTAGGACTGGATTCCTATTCTCTGCAAACTGGTGAGATTCCCCCACCTCCACCCCCCCCGACCCCCCCTACCCCCCACCCCCCCACCCCCCGTTGCAGAAGTCTTGTCCTCATAAAGACTTCTCATAAGATCCTCATAAAGAGGATCAGGTGCCTCATGCCCGTTTCTGTCCCCTGCGAGGTACCCCCTCTCCTACTCCCACTGTTAGCACTCAGAGCCCTAATGGACGTGCCTGCTCTGCAGAGTGGCAGCCCCAGGGGCATTAGCAGAGCTGGCCCTGGCAGGCACAGCCACTGCTACTAATTAGAAGGCACCTCACCGAGGTCAATTCTCTGTACCTGTCAATCAACCTACTCCAAGCAGGAGTGAGGGATTTAAGGGCAGAATGGAAGCTTCCCTCTTCACTTCTCTGTACTTAGCAGTTCAGACACACGTATAGGAAAAGCTCTTGTAGTAGTGTGCTCTTACATGCTGCCCCTGCCTCCATCTCAGCAAGTGTGGCAATTTTTTTTTTCCTGCTGTAACAGCTGGCGGCCTCTGGCATGAGAGCCAGTTGGGATCCGTATACACTCTTCCCCACAGCCTTACTACCAGATCTCAGAAGGGAGTCCAAGGCCACATTCTGCCAAACGTGCCAGTTTATCAACAAAGAGTTGTAAACACAATACAGCCCACTCCTGTGAATTCGGGGAAGGAATCTCTCAGGCATTCCAACAGCCTGACTCCCCAGTGGGACAATATTCTGGCTCAGGATTAGCCAATTTCAAGTTGAGTCAGGACACTAAAGGCTCAGGCAAATGGTAAAAGACAGGGTCAAGTGAGTGTCTAGAAGCCACGTGCATTTCCAAAGGCTGGGCTGGCTGCTCTCACAGGCTCCTACAGTCTTTCCAGCCAGCCAGATTTCAACCAGCATTTTCCCTCCTCTCCCCTCCCCTCCCCTCCCCTCCCCTCCTGTCCCCTCTGCTCCTCTCCTCTCTCTTCCCAGTCACTCCTTGTATAGTTAATGAATCTGTTGCTAGATTTCAAAAACAATATTCAAATTGCACTTCTGGAGTGTGTGTTGTTGATTAGGGCACTTCAGAGGCCCACTAATCATCCCAAAGCATGGATTCTTGATTAGGGTACTGAACCAAGGCCTCCCCCAACCCCATCACATTTAAAAATGGATTATATTAACATAAATTATCGCCGGGTTTAGACAACAGTCACCAACCACAAGGGGACAAGATTGGGAAAGGACAAAGGATTCCCAGGGGACAGGCAGCCAAGCCTACTGCCACAGGGCTGTAGCCTGTAATGCCTTGGTAGTGATCCATTCGGAGGCTGGATTACCTGATGGCCACCAGGGATGTTTATCTGGGGAGCTCCTAAGGGAAACCGTAGCCACACGCCTCTTTTTTTTCAGGGCCAGGTTTTTGTTTCTTTGTTCAGTTGGTCCTCACTGTTTTCTTGTAGCTCCTTACTCTTATTTCTTCAAGATGGGAGGGAATCCTTTGGGAGTCAGGCCACAGAGGCAGAACTTGCCTGTTGGAGGGGTTGTGGGAGGAGGTATAGTGTGATGTGCGTGTGTGCATTCACGTGTGTCTGTCTGTGTCTGTGTCTGTGTCTCTGTGTGTTTGTCTGTGTCTGTGTATCTGTCTATATCTCTGTGTGGTCTGTGTGTGTATCTAATGTCTGTGTCTGTGTGTGAATATGTGTTTATCTGTGTGTGTCTAGTGTCTATGTGCTTGCTTGTTTGTGTGTGTATGTGTGTGTGTGTGTGTGCTTGTGTTAGTACATGTGCATGTGAAAGCTGGAAATGAATCTCAGACATTGTTCCTTCAGAGCCATCAACTTGATTTCTTTTCTTTTCTTTTTTGTTTTTTGTTTGTTCATTTGTTTTTGTTTTTTGGTTTTTTTGTTTTTTGTTTTGTTTTGTTTTGTTTTGAAACAGGGTTTCTCTGTGTAGCCTTGGCTGTCCTGGACTTGCTTTGTGGACCAGGCTGGCCTTGAACTTAAATCGATTTCACCTCCTCTGCCTCCTGAGTGCTGGGGTTATAGGCGTGTGCCACCACGCCCAGCTTCAACTTGATTTTTGAAACAGGCTCACTAATAGTCTGGAGCTCAAGAAGCAGACTCTGCTTGGCAGGCAAGCAGTCCCCAGTGGTCCATGGCTGTTCCTTGTCAGGACTCGGTTTATAGGGCCTTGCCCTCACCCCAGGCTTTTTCTGTGGGTTCTAGGACCTGCACTCAGGTCCTCACACTTGCAACATAAGTGTTGCAACCCACCAAGTTATCTCCTCAGCCCAAAACCATCTGCTTGTTTAAGCAGCCTGACTGGGTGGGTGGGAAGCAGGTTGCCTAGGGTAGTCAACTGCTGACTCTCATGCTGTCTCAACAGCTCTCTGAGCCTCAGTTTCCCCAACTGTCAAATAAGACCAGCCTTACCTACCTTACAGGCTGTCAGAAGGGGTGTGAGATGCTGGCATTAATTGTAATAGTTGTAATAGTACATTGTGGAGCTATTAAGCTGCTGGCTTCTCATAGCCCCAGGGCCCCCTTCTGTGGTCAGAGACCATAGAGAAACAGAAAAGTCATGGTCTGTGTATATACCCAGAATATACTCAGTAAGTGTTCTCCTTACCATTTTCTCCTTCCTTCCTTCCTTCCCTCTTTCTTTCTTTCTTTCTTTCTTTCTTTCTTTCTTTCTTTCTTTCCTTCCTTCCTTCCTTCCTTCCTTCCTTCCTTCCTTCCTCCCTCTCTCCCTGCCCCCCTTCCCTCTCTCTCTTTCTTTGAAAGTGTTTCTCATGCAAGCCCAACCTGGCCAAGCCCAACTTAATACCTAGGCATGAACTTGGACTTCTCCTTTCTCAGCCTCCCAAATATTAGAATGACAGGTTTGCATCGTCACGCCTGGTCCAAGCAGAGCTGAAGCCCGAGCCCAGGGCTTCATGCTAAGCCAGTGTTCTTCCACCTGAGCCCCTCCTGCTGCCCCCCC
>OU015758.1:17369271-17385655 GCA_907169655.1 Acomys percivali | reverse complement strand
CCCCCCCATCCACCTGAGCCCCTCCTGCTGCCCGCCCCCATCCACCTGAGCCCCTCCTGCTGCCCGCCCCCATCCACCTGAGCCCCTCCTGCTGCCCGCCCCCACCCACCTGAGCCCCTCCTGTGGCCTGACCCCATGGTCTTTCATGTTGAAGACTCCAAAGGATTGCCTTCAGCCCCTATTTGCATGAACATTCCAGGGAAAGCAAGGCTGGGCCATTGTCCATATGCTTGTTACTACATTTCTTTATGGGGAGCTGTGTCCTATATCGATCTTTCTATAGAATAACTGTTGTCTGAAGAGTAATTTATAGTAGATTCATCACACCCTCACTGACTGTAGTCATCACTTTTTTTTTTTAACTCAAAGAGTTTCATTTGGGCTGCTTTTTTCATTTACAGAAGTTGAAGGAACTATTTTATTTTATTGTGAGCCTAAGCCTAGCCTTTAATGGCTGAAGCATCTCTCCAGCCCCAGATATTTTTTTAAACTATTGGTTTTCCCCCTATTATGAACATCATAAAAATACAAACTAAGGAGGCAGCCCTCCTTCTCCTGGTGACTTAATGAATATCCGCTAGTCATTCCCTCTGTTGTTGTTGTTGTTGTTTTATAACTTACCTCATCAATAAATCTGGAATTAATTTGGAGAATACTGAGATAATTATCTAGATTGATTTTTTTCCCAAGAGCTCATCAATTGTTCCTATGCCATCCATTGGCAAGCCTTCTCCTCTTCCGTGATCCGCCGCCTCCTCCTCCTCCTCCTCCTCTGGCATATATTAACTTCTTGCATTTGGCAGGGCTGCATCGAGGTTGTCAGTCTCTTTGTTTCTTCCCCAGTCCGCCCTACGATGACTGTCATGTGGATGAGCAGAGCTGAGGATGAGGCTGCCAAGAAACCTGAGGGAAAAGGTGGAAGCCCCGGCAAGTAGTGTGGCCTGACCATAAGCAGGTAAAGGGGGAAGTTCAGGGCCTCAGACTAGCATGGAGAGTGAGCTGGGTGCTGGGGACAAGGAATCGTGGGACTAGGAAAGAATGAGTTCAAGACCAACGTGGTCTACAAAGGGTGGCCAGGGCAGCCAAGGCTACACAGAGAAACCCTGTCTCAGAAAACCAACCAAACAAATAGAACTGTTAAGGGAAAGAATGAGAAGGTGGCCGGGCATGGTGGCGCACGCCTTTAATCCCAGCACTCAGGAGGCAGAGGCAGGCGGATCGCTGTGTGTTCAAGGCCAGCCTGGTCTACAAAGCGAGTCCAGGACAGCCAAGGCTACATAGGAAGACCCTGTCTCAAAAAACCAAAAAAAAAAAAAAAAAAAAAAAAAAAAAAAAAGAGTGAGAAGGTGGCGGAGGATGCAGAACGTGGCAGGCCAGGGGCCTAACAAGAATCCACACATGCAGCTGGGCATGATGGTGCACGCCTGTAATCCCAGCACTCCGGAGGCAGAAGCAGGCAGATCTCTGTGAGTTCGAGGCCAGCCTGGTCTACAGAGCAAGTTCCAGGATAGCCAAGACTACACAGAGAAACCCTGTCTCAAAAACAATAATAATAATAATAATAATAATAATAATAATAAAAGAACCCACACATACACTCCCAAGAGGAATGAGAAGTTGTAAGGCACAGACAGCTCTGCTGTCTTGAGGGCTGGCCTGTACAGTAGTTCCAACTTAGCCACAATTTCACTTCCTACAGTTTTAGTTTCTTATGATCCAACAGTGTCTGAAAACACTGAACAGAATATTCCAGAAATAAACAACTTATGTGTTTTAGATAGCATTTATTACAGTGCATCATTCTGACTATGCTAGTTTATCCTTGCTATTGTTACTCTTACAATGTTTAATTTATAAATCAAATTTTCTAATATATTAGTACATTATATGTGTTTATATATTCATACGTAAAATTCGCATGAAGAAATAGCACATGTTAAGGCTCGGTGCCCTATGCATCATCACATTCTAGCAGCCACTAAGTTTTGGATAAAGGGGGACTCCTCTACACCAAAGCTCTGATGGGAAAATAGTAACTATAATGAGGCACCCCACTCCAAAACAGCAGCACCCACAAAGTGGGAAATGTCCCCTCAGTCATCTCACCCGGATGTCGCCCCCATCTGCTGAACCCCTGGAGTGCTAGCAGCACTGGAAACGGGACAAACTGCTGATGCATCAGAATAGGCTGTATTCTGAAATGCTCCTCAGTGATACACCAGAGAGCATGGCAGAGACCTGGTACAGCGTGGATAGGTCCCTTATGCCCAGGGAATGAACCAGACCCCAGACAAGGACACGGAGTATGACCACACTTCTATACAGCTCTGTAAAGTGCACCCTAACCTGTAGTGACAGAGGGCAGATGAGAAGTGGTCTGGATGGGCGGGGAGGGGAGAGTGGCCGAGGCCAGAGCCCACAGGATGATTGGAGGTAGAGACAGGGAAGAATCTGAAGACAGGCTCTGAGAGATGGAGAGCTAGCTGGTCTGTGCCTGAACAGGGATTGAGTTCCATGCCCAGTACCCCTGTAAAAGGGCAGGTGTGACAGCATGTGTTTTATAAAGCCCGCACTGGGGAGGCAGAAGCAGGAGCATCCTGGAGAGATTCCTGGTTAGCCAGTCAAACCAGGCCTGTCTCCGAAAATAAAGGAGTGTGTGTGTGTGTGTGTGTGTGTGTGTATGTGTGTGTGTGTGTGAGAGAGAGAGAGAGAGAGAGAGAGAGAGAGAGAGAGAGAGAGAGACGGTGGCTCACACCTGTAATCCTCAAACTTAGGAAGTAGAGGAGGGAGGATCAGGAGTCAGACTCAGCCACCTAGAACATTTGAGACAACCCTGTCACAGAAACAACCAAAAATTAAGATGGAGAACAGAAGAAGCCAACCAACCTTGACCTATGGCCTCTGACCTATGGCCTCCACATGCATACACATGTGTATGCACATACATGCACATACCACACATGTATACACTTTGAAAAAGAGAGGGCTGGAGACATGGCTCAGAGATTAAAAACGTTGCCTGTTCTTCCAAAGGTCCTGAATTCTATTCCCATCTATATTGAGATCTGGTACCCTCTTTTGGAGGGCAGGGGCATGTGCAGGTGAAACATTGTATACTTTGTAGGCTCTGTTTCTTAACAATTAAACTTTATTATACAACCCAACTAGCTTACACAAGAGGGAAAAAAGGTTAAAGGGAAAAAAGAGTGAACCTTCCGGTACCCGTTCCACGGGACGGGTCCCTAAATGTCTCTGGCCTGTGTGCTGGTCCGGCCTGTTTGCTGATCCACATGTGCTCCTGAAACACTTTTTCTAAAACACTAGGATCAGAATCAGCTAGCAGAATATCATCCATGTAATGGTATATGATAGATTGAGGAAACTGCCTACGAATTATTTCTAAAGGTTGTTGCACAAAATACTGGCATAAAGTTGGGCTATTCAACATTCCCTGTGGAAATACCTTCCAATGATATCTCTTCATTGGAGAATTACTGTTCAGAGTAGGGACTGAGAAAGCAAACCTTTCCCTGTCCTTCTCATGTAGAGGTATGGTGAAAAAACAATCTTTTAAATCAATTGTAATTATATGCCAAGACCTAGGTAACAAGGAAGGCAAAGGAATTCCAGGTTGAAGAGAACCCATGGGTTGAATCACCTTGTTTATGGCCCTCAAATCCATTATCATTCTCCATCCACTTGATTTCTTCTTATCACAAACACAGGGGAATTCCAGGGCCTGGAAGATTCTTCGATGTGTTGAGCCTCCAGCTGCTCTTTCACTAAACAGTGAAGCGCCTGCAACTTTTGTTTTGTTAAGGGCCACCGCTCCTGCCATACAGGTCTGTTTGAAATCCATTTTAGGGGCAGGGCTGTTGGTATCTCAGCAGTGGCCCCTCTTATAAATTTTGACACTCTAAACCTGAAGAGTTCTGAGGTTGGACAGTGGGCATAGCTTGTGGTCACCCCTGATCACTTACAATACTTAATAAATAAATAAATAAATAAATCTTTTTAAAAAACTATTTAAAAAAAAAGGAATCTGAAGACAAATTTGGGTGTAGATACATCAATTATTCTGACTGTGGGCATAGTTCCAAACTTAACCACACTGTGTACTTTAAATATACACCGTTTATTGTGTGTCAATTATACTCGCTAAAACTATTTAAAACAAAAGAACAACATAAAACCCCAAACTGTCTCTGCCTCACCCCTGCTGGTTCTTATATGTTAGACTTGTGCCGGAATTCAAATGTGGTGGTGTTTTCACAGTTGCCATGGTGAGACTGGCAGGGTGAGCTTGAAGTCACCTGAGCGTCCATGGACAAAATGCTTCCTGGCCCAACTCCATCTCCTTTCCAAAAAAGATTCCTTGATGCTTGCTAGGAATATAGTTCCTTGCTATTACAGGGGCATCTTGCTGAAAACAGTAAGTGCTAATTCTTTACTGTAGGCTCTGACTGCTTCTCTGGGACTTCAACTAGTGAGGTCTGTTGTATAGTTTGTTTCCATAAGAGGTTTCCATCCAGTCTAGGCTCTGCCACCTCTGTGTAGGTAATGCTCAATCTCAGGTGGTACCCACGATCCCTGGGCTCCTCTGGCCTCATGATATGAACAGTCACAGCCACTCAAGATGTGCCTCTTCGAAGAAGGGTGCTGTGGCACACACCTGTAATCCTAGCATTCAGGGAGGTGGAGGCAGACAGATCTCTTTGAGTCTGAGGCCAGCCTGGTCTACAAAGCAAGTCTAGGATAGCCAAGGCTACACAGAGAGACCCTGTCTTGAAAAAAAAACACAACAAAACAAACAAGCAAAAAAGAAACAAAGAGGAGGAGGAGGAGGAAGAGGAGGACAAGGAGGAGGAGGAGAAGAAGAAAAGAAAGAAAGAAAAGAAAGAGAAAGAAAGAAAGGTGTGTCTCGATGGGCCTCAGCAGCAGAAGCAAGACACCAAAGGCACGCCATCCTCTGGAAAGCATCGCAGTAAGATGCACACTTTGTGCTGCTGCTGTGGCTCTAAGGCCTACCACCCTCAGAGCTGTGTCAAATGTGGCTGCCTGGCCAAGCACAAGAGGAAGTGTAAATGATGTGCTAAGGCTAAGAGACGGAAACACTTCCAGGCCTGGGCGGCTGAGGCACCTAAAAATTGTCTATCGCAGATTCAGACATGGATTCTGTGAAGGAACAACACCTAAGCCCAAGAGGGCAGCTGTTGCAGCATCCAGTTCATCTGGAGGATTTCAGTCAGTCATGAAATAAATGCTCCAGCTGCAAAGAGATGTGCCTCTTCTTCGTCACCCAGTCTGTGGCATGTGGCACGAGCCCTTTAGTATATGTGTCTGTCTTATTTACTTTCCTGTTGCTGTGTTAAAATACTCTGACAAAAGCAGGTAAGGCAGAGAAGTCTCACTCAGCACCTGGGGCTCCTCCCAGCACATCTCGCCCCACCCTCTATCCCACCCTCTCCAGCCCAGGGGCTGGGCATCCCTTCCTCCATTTTCTGACCGCTATATAACTCAACCATTTTGGCTACATACGCTCTTGGTCTCTTGGCTTCCTGGATTTCTCTTGGTCCACTTGCCCTACTCTTGCTCTCGTTTTTCTCTCTTAATCTCCCTGCTCGCCTCGTGGCCCCTTTTAAGTTTGGATCCTTCCAGATGCCTCTGGTTGTGCTCTCCCTCATATCTACAATAAAATCTCCTGAGCTATGCCTAGGAGCAGCCAGGTCCTCATTTTTCATGCAAAGTCAAGGCATCAAGGTCTAGGAAGAAGAAAGCAATGAACACTTAAGCTCAGCTATGTTCCTAATTGTATGCAGCCCAGGACTAAGCCAGGGAGACTTTCCTCAGATCCTTCCTCCTCAGCTAACTTGACACAGGCTAGTCAGAGTCCAACCCAGTTAAAATACCTGTTGACACAAAACCACGGCTCTCGCCTCAAAGAGGCTAAGAGATAGATTATTCTGGAGACATTTTGAGTGATCATGGCCCAGGAATACAGATCTAGGTTACCCCAAATTACATGTATCAACATGGAAGCAGTTTGGTGATGTTTGCTAGTTTTACAGAACAAGAAAGCTACAAGGCAAGGCAAGTTTAAAATACATTGGTGGGTACATCACAGAGGCAGGCACAGCAAGATGGGGCAAAATATAGGTCCATGATGCCATCTGAGTCTTTGGGTTGGTGGAAGCTATTGGTCAGCTGAGTTAATAGGTTCCTAAAGGTTTTCATCTATTAGTCACAGGGTGTTAGTTAGTTCTGACACAAAGGTGAGCAACAGAAGGCTGTTCTAGAACTAGCCCCAGATAAACATCTCTTTGGACCAGCAACATCCCCGGCTCTCCACAGTACCGACATCTTATGCAGTCAGACTGTACAACCCCTCAGAAGCATGGCTGGAGGCTTACCTAGGAGATGATCCCAGGCCCAGTCAAGGTGGCTGTGCTAATGAACACAGTGTCTGTTTTAGTTTGTTTCCTGATGCTGTGAAACCAACTTGAAGAGGAAAGGGAGTTTAATTTTAGCTTATACTTCTGTGTTTCAGTTCTTCGATGAGGGAAGTCAGGGCTACTCTATGTGTCTCTGTCTGTCTGTCTGTCTGCCTGTCTGTCCGTGTGTGTGTGTGTGTGTGTGTGTGTGTGTGTGTGTGTGTGTCTGTCTGTCTGTCTGTCTCTCTCTCTCTGTCTCTTTGTCTCTGTGTGTGTCTATCTCTGTCTCTCTGTCTCTCTCTCTGCTAACTTTTTATTCAGCCGAGGCCCACCTGCCTAGGAACGGTATCACCTACAGTGGTGTCGGCCCTCCCACATTAATCTATTCAAGACAGTTCCTTACAGACAGGACTTCAGCTCAGTCTCATTGAAGCAGTTCTTCAGTTGACGTTTCCTCTTCCCAGGTGGCTCTAGTGTGACAAGCTGGCCATAACACCTATCCAAGAAAGCGTTCTTGCTCAGATTGTGGAGAGCAGTTCTGGGGCTCCCTTGCGCACTGTCAATAAAAGAGAAGCTGGTTCTCTCCCAGTCTCTTCTGGAGGCTTCCAGCTTTCTTGTCCTGCACACACGTGTGCAAGCACATGTACATGCACACACACAGACACACATGCAACATGCACATCTTCTTTCTTCCAATGCCCACTGTAATTCAGACTTCAACCTGTGCCTTCCGAGCCTAGTGAGGTGGGAACTTTCAGTCTCTGCACCAGATCGAGCCTCATGCCTCTGGCAAGGGACAGAATTGAGGGCTCTGAACCCTAAGACTGTCACTCTGCCCAAGAATACAGACTGGAGCCTCTTTCTAGAGGGCATGGCAGAGAGGCGTGCAGGAGTGACAGCTCACCTCAAGTTCCATTCCACTCAACTGAAGGGTGTTCTACACCTACAATTAAGACCTTTTGAAACTACACATCCGAGTCCTTCTCAGCTCAGCTTCCTCCATTGACTCATATTTAGATTGTGAGGGTGAGAAAGGGGGTGAAGGAGGAACATTTTCAGGAGCTATCGCAGGCTTGCCATCACCAACATGACCTCGGTGCCCAGTCAGGAGGTTTTGGTTTTAGAAGCCTTAAGCACCACTGTTTGGGGGCTTGGTTTTGTTATTGTTTTGATTACTTTGGGGGTGGGTGGCGGGGTTTCCGTTTGTAGCATCTGGGTCTAGGTTGGCTTTGATCAAACAAATATCCGAGGTTTTTTGTTTTTGTTTTTTAATGTCTTATCAATAGACAAGTGGAGTGTTGGCGAATATAAATGCAGATTCCACCAGGGGGCGCTGCCGAGCAGCTAAGGAAGTGGAAATGGTTTCTATGTCTAGTTTAGCAGAAAGTGGAAAGCTTGCCAATCGCCAGATTAGTTTTACCTCTATAAACCCTTTCTTTGTCCTAAGGGAGACAATCTCGTTTAGCAAACCTGTGTCAAAAAGAGCTAATCTTGGGAGACAGGATTCACAAGTATTTCCAGATTCCTATGGCTGTGTCTTGACACAGCTTCCACAGAGACCGGACGCTAGCACCCTTCCTCGCCTAGTTCCTTTCTGCCCACCTATCCGAGTTCATTGGTTCACTCAATCGCCACCTACTTTGCTTTCTCATCGCACAGAAGCTTAGAACTACAACTCCCAGGCTCCCTTGCTGCATGAGTGTTAAAGTCTTAGGGTTTCTGTTCCCCTGTGATTCTGTGAATCTTGAATCCAGAAGACAGACAAGATACAAGGTTTCCCTTCTGTGGGTCCAGATGTGGTGTGAAGCTGGCATGAGCAATTACTCATGCATTTCCACTAAAAATCAATTTCCTCAACTCTAGATAGGATTACATGAATCACTTGATTGCCTACAGTGAATTTGTTTCTAAAATAGCTCCCATAAATTCTGTTTTCTGTAGCTAATCCTTGGATGCTGATACATTGCATTAAGCCTGAGTTACACATTTGGCAAAGTCCCCAAATTCCACTCTGTCCTTCCTCCCTAAAGCCAACCTACCACAAATTTTGTCTCAATACTGAATTAAAGAAAACCGATTATTTTGAAATTTGCTAAAAATAAGAGGAAGACTTTATTCAAGACTACTCAAAGAAGTGTCCAGATTACTGCAGTAAAAGAGAAAGACTGGCCTAGACTTTGAATACCACAAAAATAGCCAGAGCCAACCAGATCCAGTAAGGCAGATGGAGATGAAAAATGACTGACACATCAGTGTTGAGGGACCCTTGAAAAAGTGACTTAGCAGAAATCCTGCTGAAGGCAGACCAAGGTGACCAGAAAGCAAAGATGGAGGCTTCGGAACTGATTGGCTACCAAGGATCTGCTCCTCAGACTTGCTAGGATTCTTGGCATCTGACGTAATTTCTATGCAGGTCCAGGCAGAATGCAGGCCAACGCTGAGGTCAAGTCCAGAAGAGGTGCCGAGGAAGCCTGACGGAGCTTTCGTTAAGAAGAAAGGGGCTTTCTTACGTGCATTCGCCCTCAGCGCAGAGCAGCGGTGGGCTTTGCTTGTAGTGGGCTCTAGTTCTTGACTTCCCGGTTTTGGCAGGGAACAGGTCAGGCTGTGAGGGAGGAAAAGGCTCAGGGAAGGGGCAGAGGGATGTGGTGGGGAGACCAACGGACACCAAGATGAGCCACGTTGAGGAGAGTGTTAAGGATTCCGTGTTTTGTTCTAGGCAACAGCCGCTGAAATGCATTAAACACGGAACTGAAAGGGCTTCGCTTGTATTTAACACAGATTGCCTTAGTGGTTGTATTTCTGTCAGAGATGGAGGAGTCAGCATGGTAGGGCAAGCAAGCAGCAAAAAGCAGGCCAATACCAAAAGCCCCACTACACCCAAATGTGGTTTTTAGAAAGAAACACCCCTTGAAAGCTCAAGTATTTGGACATTTGGTTCTAAGTTGGTGGTGTTTTAGGGAGGTCTAGGTAGTGCAGCCCTACTGGAGGTACGACATTGGGGATGCACTTCAAGAGTGCATAGCATCCTTCTATGTCCTTTTCGCTCTTTCTGCTTTCTGCTTCCTGCTCTGGTCCCTCGCTACCATGCCTCCCTTCCTGCTATAGACCCTCTGAGCTATAAGCCATAATAAACTCTTCTATAAATCCCTTGGTCATGCTGTCGTATCATAGCAACAGAAAAGTAACTAACACAACAGGCAATGAGAAAGCACATCTTAGTAACAGCAGCTACCAAAAAAAAAAAGTCCTACTGATGTCCAGTGAACATGAAAGACATGTGTAAAATAGACTAGAAGACTTGGGTTTCAAGATTTTGCAGCAGGTTTATCTCCGGAATACAGATGTGCTTAAAACAAACAAACAAACAAAAAAAACCCTACTGCTAAATCAAGGCTAAAATGGAGAAGGGATGTGGGGAGCCATGCCAAATTCTGCCATGTTAGAAATCCCTTGCTTAGCCTGCACGGTGTGACCTTCAAGTTGCTGGCCTTCGCCGGAGGAGGTCTTGTGTTCTAGGCCACTCTTGGACTATTTACCTTTGAAAGAAGTAGGGAAGTCCCTACTGGGAACCATGTAGAGGATTAAGGAAGTTCTTACAGAGAGGTACTCAGAGAAATAGGAAGTTCTTACAGGGAGCAATTCAGGTTATTGTATTCTTGCCTTGGGGCTAGGGTGAGTGGGATTAGAATAGATCCTATTGACCTTGATATATATATATTCTTACTTGTCCGCATTAAAGAGTCTTGATCAGAAATTTCCAGACTTGACTCATTATTTCTCCAGTCTCTGTACCCCACTTTCAATCCCCACTCCCTCTCTCAGGTGAACCCTGGTTCGATTTGTCCCACGGGCTGGGACACAGCCCCTTCCAGTATTATGAAAGCTAGTCCTCTAGGGGGGAGGATTTTGAGTCAGATCCAGCCCCATAAAATTTTTGAAGGAGTTCAACGAAGGAGAGATAAACCTGTTTTTTAGGATCCCAAGTGAGGGATCGGAACGGTCTTGTGAGAGAACAGGTGAGGTTAATCCACTAGAAGACCAACCACCTCGTGCGGGAGCTTGATTGTTGCCAGCTGAAAAGATCCCATCAACAGACTCTGGGAGGAGATATATAAAGGAGCCCAGACCTGGAGGCGGGGGCCTTTTGGAGACTTGGGATAATTCTGGCTGTTCATCACTCCAGTTCAAGACACTCCTACAGAGAACTGCTCAAGGGAAGGCTTCGGGGCTCCGGGCTCCTGCTGAGGTTCTGGGCTCTGGTTACTCCAGGTTCCTGCAGAAGAAATCCTGCTGATCACACCAGGAGAATCGTTCCTCGGAACTGATATCCTTACGGTTTTGCTATTGTGTCCGCTAATCCTCTTTTCCTATTGTTTTGGTTAGTCGGGTTATAAGTGACGTACGCTCGGTTAATAAGTTATAATAAAATATATTGGTTAAGAAAATTGAGCCTACAGTTCAGCTTCAACGGAAAGATACAACGCCAAGGTCGTGGGCTCGATCCCCCGTACTGGCCACCAATTTTATAATTAAGATGGTAAGTTAATAAGATACCAGGCAACAGATATATTAGATGAGTTTGTTAAATGAGCATGGGGAGAGAAGGAAAGGGGGAAGGGTACCCCAGAGAGAGAGAGAGACAGAGACAGAGGAAGAAAGGAAGAGATGGAGGGAAAGGGAGCAAGAGCCTAAGAGGGGGGTGGAGGTAGGTCTGTCCTTTTATATCCCGGGCAGGACCACGCCCCCATGGCAGGTAGGCAATGACATCACAGGTAGGCAGACTGAAGCAGAATCCTAACACTGTTGACTGAAATCTAGATTTGGTCAGGACAGACATGAGTGAAGTTGGACATGTCTTTTCTTGTGAAGAGTTGGCCCTGGACTCTTGGGCTCCTGGGAGGTCACAATGTGGAGGAAAACCTGCTGGAAAGTGAAGCTAAGAGAGGAAGTGGGTTTTTCTCTGGGGAGGGTGGTACCGGAAACTCAGGTCCCTACCACTGTACTCTTAGAGGACACAACCCCATTTTGAACTACTTAGCAATCTTCTTTTTAAGAACAATTTTAATTTTTTTTTGTTTATTCTAGGTATATGGGTGTTTTGTCTGTGTGTACAGCTATGTGCCACATGTATGCCTGATGCCTTCCAGAAGCCAAAAGAGAGGGTGGCTGGTTCTCTGGGACTGGAGTTCCTGGCAGTTGTGAACCAGCAAGTGGGTGCTGGAAATTGATCCCAGGTTCTCTGGAAGAGCATCCAGGGTTCTTAACTGGTGAGCTATCTCTCCAGCCCCCACTGAGCCATCTTTTAACATCTGTTTACTAAGTTGTCTTCCCATTGGTCCTACTGTGATTAGACTTACTGAACTCTTTGCTACACGTCCTTGGGAAATTATTTGTCGACATTAATCTCTACGAAGGAAAAATTCTCTTGGTATCACTTTAATATTAGCGTGGTCCATCACGTCATACTAAAGTTTTAAATGGTCTCCCTGTCTATTTCTGTTTTTCCATACCTAAGTTTTAACCTCCCATCAGTTCTAAAGTCAACTCCAGGGAATTCTGATCTGGAGGTTTTATCAGTCAGGGACTACCAATCGCCTAGAATTTGTAGTAAAAATACTACGGGGGGGGGGCCATAGGAAGGGGGGCCCACACAGAGACGAAACAGATAATGCCTGGTGGTCTTTCTGCTGCCTAGGCAGGCCTTTGAACCGTGCAAAGGGGTTAGTTCCCCAGGCGTGACAGGCGCGAGGCGGACTCCGCGTCCCCTGCCTCCGCACTCACTGAACCAGCCTAATTTCCGGGCCCTTTAGGGCTCGGAGGCGGAGTCCGGGCAGGGAGCTGGGTCACCTGACTCGGTAACGCCCTGCGTGGCTACTATTTCCCTGCGCTCAAGGCAAGAAAGCAGGATCGAAGAGTCTGCCAGGCCGGACCCTGCCGAGCAGCCAGCCATGCAGCGGTCCCCACGTCGCATCCCCGGGCTGCTGCTGGCGCTGCTGGCGCTGGCGGCGCAGGCCCCCGCTCAGCTGCGACCCGCGCTGTGGCCCCTTCCGCGCTCGGTGGAAATGTTCCCGCGGCTGCTGTACATCTCCACGGAGAACTTCGACATCGTCCACCACCCCAATTCCACTGCGGGCCCCTCCTGCTCGCTGCTGCAGGAGGCGTTTCGGCGGTGAGCAGCTCCACCCGGCGGGTCGGGGACCTAGGGCCACAGAGGCCGACCACTGAGCCACCTGGTCTCACAAGACTGGAAGACAGCATAGCAGGTGTAACATAAGCTGACCGAAGACCAAGCCTTGACCTACCCACGCTGCTTCCTGCGCACCCTAGGTGCTTAGAGACCCTAGTCTCGGTGCAGGAAAGCAAGTGCCTCAGTCATTTAGTTTGATGGCATCAGAGAGATAGGGACTGAACGTGGCCCTAGTGAACCGACAATGTGTGCATCTGGCCGGGCTTAGATAAGGACCTTCTGAGGGCCTCCGGTGTTTACTGCCGCGTTCAGCTTCATCCTCTTCGCATGTGGCCACAACTCAGATGTCTTGATTTTTGTTTTCTTTTAAGTGTATTTGAGCCTGCCTGAGTTTATGTATACCACGTGTGTGGAGATACCGCTGGTGCTGTGGGCATGGAATCTTGGTGTGAGCCTCTAATGCAGGTGCCGAGAACCGAACCCAGGTCCTCTTTAAGAGCAGTAAGAAGTCTAAAACTCCGCTCTGGGGTGGGGCGGGGGACCTTAAGTTGGAGCACTGTGGGGAACCTCTCCCTTTGAAGCTGTGTTCCATACCTAATGTTAGGTATTCGGATCTCAGTACTTCAAAATGTCCTTTCAGACAGATTTTAGGGAACATCTGTTTTTCTTCTTCTTTCTCAACACTCGGCAGCAGTTGCTCTGGCTTCCTCCGCTCAGACAGGTTCCCTAAAACCGGTTAGCATTTGACATTTACTCTGAAGCTATGCCACTCTGGGCGCAGAGTATGTGCCAGGAGCTGGCACCCCTCCCACGCACAGCTACCTTTGCTAACCAATTGCGTCCAGGATAAGAGTGCATTGGGGTGACGCTTGAATGTGCCAACCTGTGCCCCGTCAATGAGAGACCTGTAGGGGTCGGCCTGCCCCCCAGGAAACTCGAATCCAGTGCTAACTGTGTAGCCTGCTTTCACTCCCAGATCTTGTCTGTGGCTGGGGAAAATGACTTAAATTTTGCCTGTAGGACGCCAAACAGCCGACCAGAGAATGCGAAACAAATTTAAGGGTGGGCTCTGAGGTGTTGGAAAACTGCTGAAGAGACCGGGGACATTGCCACAGAAGGTGTGTTCGCTGCCTCTGAAAGGCTAGTGCTTTTCCTTGTAATTTCCACAACTAAGAGGATATTGTCATCCTGATCTGGAGGCCTGTTCTAATAGGCTGGGATGCTTGTGGCCCAGGTGGGATGAAATGCAAAACCAATGTGCCTGGTAGTATTGAGATAATCAGGACTGTATCTCAGTTACTGGACTGAATGGTGTAGGGGACGGGCTATATAGCCAATGTTCAGCCATCTTGTCGGAGCCTAGGTTCCTATTTCTCCAGCAGTCTGCCATTTACCAGACACCAGCTGACCCTGTCGTGGTTCGGCAGTTAGACTAAAGATTTAGACGGAGCCACCATGTTGTAGTTTAACAGTTAGATTAGATAAAGATAGCAAAATATTCGATGTGGCAGGATGTTGTGACCTGCTTGGAATTCCTCACATCTTGAGATAGCCTACAGCTGGGTTGCTGTAGCAATATGTTTCCCTGCCCCCTGCCTTATAAAAACTCTGCCAAATTTCTCAATAAACGGGGTTTGATCAGAATGCAGACTTGCCCCCTTCTTCGTGTCTAGTGTTCTGTCTCTATACAGGAAAATTCTCCTCCCGAGCGTTAGTCGAGAAAACGTGCTTGCTTGCTTGCTTGCTTTAGGGCTGGCTGACTTGTGTAAAGCTGGACCTTTGTTTTATGCTGGCTTTTTTTTTTTTTTTTTTTGCCTTGCTACATACTTGAGCAGGCAAGAGTTACTTGTTAATGGGCTAGGACATTACAAAGGCTTGAATCAGCTGTGAGGCAGTTTGAAAACAGGCTTGCCATCTCACAACAACTGCAGGTGATTATCACCTCGAGAATTCGCCCCCTGACTAATTTGTGGCTAGTGTGGGAAGCAACTAGTGATGGCATCTGAATTGTTTGGCAGCCAGTTGTAAAAGGTGGCTAGCCCTTGAAAGCCTGTGGCTGAGCATTCTAATAACTCTGGCATGGTTAGGGTTGGAAGTGTCTGGAGATGAAATGAGTTCAGAATTGTAGGTTGTAAACATGCCCACAGGTCTTTTAGAATTCAGGGCCTTCTATCAGTAAGAGCCCAAGCCTGGTCCCAAACGAGGCTTTCTGCAAGGCTGTTGGATGTGTGGCTGCTTCTTCAGCCTTAAAAAAACTACTCGATATTAGGGACTGTTTTGTGTTTTGTTTTTGTCTGAGACAGGGTCTCACTTTAAAGCCCTGGCTGGCCTCAGACTCATTAGGTAGACCAGGATAAGCTCAAACTCACAGCAGCTTCTGTCTCCTTAAGGGTGAGATTAATGGTGTAGATCACCTCACCTGACCTGGAACTCCTCTGTTTTTAAAAGAATAGCACCTAACATCTTAAAGCTGGTCAGTGATCCTGCTCGCACCGACACTTACCTTCAACCCAGCCCCTGCCCAGTACTAGGAGAGCCCTGCACATGCTAGGCAAAGCTGTACCACGTGAGCTATACTCCCCAGCTCCTGTTAAACTTTTTAATTTTAATTTTAAAAAATATTCTTTTACAGCAGGGCAGTCCCAGCACTTGGGAGGCAGAGGCAAGTGGATCTCCGAGTTCAAAGCCTGTCTGATCTAAAGAGTGAGTTCCAGGACAGGGCTACACAGAGAAACCCAGTCTTCAAAACAAACAAACAAACAAACAAACAAACAAAAAAAGCAGTAAAAATGATTTTTTGTGTATGGGTGTTTTGACTGCAGTGTGACTATGCCCCACTTGTGTACAATGCCTGTGAAAGCCAGTCATAGTTGTGAGTCACCATGTGGTTGCTGGAAATTGAGCCCAGAATCCTCCGGAAGAGCAGCCAGTGTTCTTAACTGGTGAGCCATCTCTCCAGCCCTGATTTTTTTCTTTCTTTTTTGTTTTGTTTTTGTTTTGAGACAGGGTTTCTCTGTGTAGACCTGGCTGTTTGCCTTTCCTGGAACTCACTCTGTTGACCAGGCTGGCATCAGACCCAGAGATCTACCTGCCTCTGCCTCCAGATCAAAGGCGTTCACCACCACCACCCAGCTGAAGTTTGTAATTATGGTAAAATCCATATAAGATTTGCCACTCTAACTTGTTAAAAATATTCACTTTTATATGTATGGATAGTTTACAAGCATGTATGTCTGTGCACCTTGTGTGTGCAGTGCCTGTGGACGGTGAAAGAGCTTTCAAAATTCCCACATAGGAATTTCAGTCTCAGAAAGTTAGATCTGAAAGTGTAGACAATAGGATTTTCAGAAAGCTCCCCTGACAGTCCTAAGGTAGGTCCAGAGGAAGAGCCAGTTAGACTGAGCTGGCAGAGTTGAGAGCTGACTTCTGTGTCCACAAGCACATACGTACCACTTGGTTCATTGTTTAAATGGATCTCTCCCACAGATATTACAACTATATTTTTGGCTTCTACAAGAGGCATCATGGCCCTGCTAAATCTCAAGGTGGTCCACAGTTACAGCAGCTTCTGGTCTCGATTACCCTGGAGTCACAGTGCAACGCCTTCCCCAGCTTGTCTTCGGATGAGTCCTGTAAGTACCTATTATAGCAACGCAGTCGGTGTCGAAGATCTGTAACTCCAGTGGTAGGTACGGAGAGGCAGAACTAACGTGTGCAGGCCCCAGCCCTCCTCAGAACCAACCGCTGCCATTGCAGGGGTCGCTGT
>OU015758.1:17342705-17369261 GCA_907169655.1 Acomys percivali | reverse complement strand
TACCCCAGCCCTCCTCAGAACCAACCGCTGCCATTGCAGGGGTCGCTATGGATGTGACTTGCAGCAGATGTTTTGCATGGGTACAAGCATTAATAGGACAATGAAAATAAGCTGAGCATGGCACTCGGAAGGCTGAGGCAGGAGGACTTAAGTGAATTGAAGCTGGCATGTGCTAGAATAAGACCTTAGTTCAAAAAAAGGAAAAGGGGCAAAGAAAGAAATGAGCGTTTCTGTACAGGTGGATGTGACATAATTCCTAATGCTTCAGTGTCCCACCACTGAATTAGACTAATCTTGAGGCTCCTCTAATTCTTTTGTCATTTTTAAAAGACCGTAATGTGTACTCATGCACACAGGCACTCACAGAGGCCAGAGGGCATAGGATCCCTGACTTAGAGTTACAGATGAGCCACCAGCCTTGGGCGCTGGGAACTGAACTGCAGTTCTCTGGAAAGGTGGCAGGTGCTTCACTGCTGAGCCATCTTTCCAGCCCTTAACTTCTGTCTTTGAAGGCAAATTGGAGCTTCTTGCACACTAGACTAGCCTGCCCACAGGATGCTATCACCAGCCTGGGGCATATCTTTTCTGTAGGGTATGCTGGCTGGCGACGGTATGGTAGTGAGTGTCAAAGAGGCGTAATATGAAGTGCATGTAATTAGCCCAGGAAGAGACACGGGGGACTTGGATGTAAAAATAGAATGTCACCTAATTAGAAGAAAGGGTGACTCCTTTGGCCTTAGACTGCTAAGTACCTGTGCCCCCTCCTCCAACACAGATGAGATTTCCTAAAGGATTTCTTAAACTCTTTTTCCTTAAATAAGTTTTCATTTCTTTTCACTTCTGTAGCCATCCTAGGGAGAGAAATAGGTAATTTGCTGCACAGTTTCTGTAGGTAATGGGCACCTGGATGCTGTGGAAACAGTAGGTTTTGCAATCTGCACTGAGATAGAAATGACCACTGTGTTGCCAAGGAAACTTTGCTGTCCGTTACCACCAGCAATATATACGGCCTGTCATAGATTCTAGAAAATAGAGTGAGCTGGGATTGAAGAGTCAGGGTCTTTATTCACCTCAGCTCTGCAAACAGTGCTCTGAAAAGGACGCTTCTTGAGGTACATTTTAGGAAGTCCACCAGCATCCTAAACACAAAGATCCAGACCCCAACACCAATACTCAAAACAAATCTGAGAACCAGAAGTGAACCAATTTCCCCTTTACGAGGTAGCCACATATACAAAGCCATTTACTTGTGACAAAGCGTTAAACAAAACAATCTGTCCTTTGGTAGAGGTCTGGCTGAACAGATGGAAGGAAGTTAATCTGCATGGCAGACAGACAGACAGACAGGCAGAGCTTGCGAAAACAAACTGCTGAGCTGGGCAGAGGAAGCTCTACAGCAGTAGAGGCAGAGTTGCCATTTACACACCAACATATGAGAACTCACAGATAAAGAACATCAGGGTTTTGTTTTGTTTTGTTTTGTTTTGTTTTGTTTTGTTTTTTGTCATTACACAATTGACAAGGTCCAGGAAAAGAACTAATAGAGATTTCATTTGGGGGCGGTAGAGAGAGCTGGATATACACCTCAAGTGATGATTGAGGAGAATTGTGATTATTGGTATCCATGGAGATACAAAAGTTTTTCACAGTGCAGCCAGGTACAAAAGGGGGATAGTTGACAAGTCAAAGCCATCATCCCACTCCCCAACACACACAAGCAGAGTCATTAAGTCACTAACAAACCTAATAATTTCATTTTGAAATTAAAATTCTATAGCTATGTGTCTGCACACTTAGCAGATAAGCGTTCTCATTGCTATATGATTGGGCAAGTTGAGTCAGGGTGCTTTTGTTTTGTTTTCTTTTTTGAGACAGGGTTTCTCTGTGTTAGCTGTGGCTGTCCTGGACTCCTCTTGTAGACCAGGCTGGCCTCGAACTCACAGTGGTCCACCTGCCTCTGCCTCCCAAGGGCTGGGATTAAAGGTGTGTGCCACCACATCTGGCCAGGGTGCTTTTTAATAGTAGCCACTCCCTCAGCTATTGTGGGATAAGGAAGCTTGCTTCAATTCCACTCAGTTGCAGTAGCAAATGGTTTTAACCTGACGTTTCCACTCACTCAGCACTGTGGTCTTCTGACTGGAAAGGCTGTGCTGGTAGAATATAGAATGTCAGCTGAGCGTGTCATGTGAGGGACACCCATCTTTTCCCTGCCTGCAGCCACCTGCCTCCTGGCAGTCTGGAGGTAGTAGAAGGTCATGACCCTGTCCGGATGATACGGTTGGCTCTAAATCATTAACTCCAGCCTTCAGGGCTCTCCCTGAGGTGAAGTCTGCAGCTGCGTGCCCTTAGCTTCTAGCGGCTGCACCCTCTAATCCCAGCACTCAGGAGGCAGAGGCATGAAGATCATAGATTCAAAGCCAGCCTGGGCTAAACAAGAACACTGTCTCAAAACAAAAACACCCAAAAGAGTATAGTGTTTTAGTTGGCTGGGCTGGGCCAAAAAGGGCCTTATCCTCCAGTCTTTGGAATCATACCCTGCCTATGTTTGACCCACAGTAATTTTAGTCTTAGAGGCCTATTCCTTCCCTCGCACCATACCTGGTTGGAGTCCCATTCTTGATGGATGTGGACGACTTCTTATTGAGTGAAGTGAAACTGAATTGAGGTGAAAGGAGCTAGATAGCAAGTCGGGGGTTTTTTTGTTTTTTTGTTTTCCCTTTTCTCTCTCTCTCTCTTTTTTTTAAGGTTAATAGTTATTTAATATTTTAACAATTTCTTTTTGTTTTTCAAGACAAGGTTTCTCTGTGTTAGCCTTGGCTGTCCTGGACTCACTTTGTAGACCAGGCTGGCCTCGAACTCACAGGACCGCCTTCTTCTGCCTCCCGAGTGCTGGGTTTAAAGGTGTGCGCCACCACCGGCCGGGCTTAGAAAGCAAGTCTTAAAGCACATTTCAGATAACACTGAGGAGAGGGAGGAAGGTAGGACAAAGGGAAATAGGAAAGGAGTGGAGAGCACTCGCTCGCCTTGGGGAAAGTGAGAAGTTTGAGTAACTCAAACTGTGAGTACTGAACTTTGTATTTCTGACCTAGCAGTTCAGAGCTGAGAAGATGAAGCCTGTCAGGGATGGCCGGGAGCCTGGCCTTGGACAGCTCAGCTCCCTGGCCTATGGCACTGGGACTCTCCAGTGAGACACGAGGTCCCTGGGGTTCAGGCTAGGGCATTTTTGAGTTGAAGGAATCTAAGAATCTAAGTGGAGGAGAGAAAAGAATGTGTGAAGATAACCATTGGTGAGTGTAGGAAGTAGACCCCGCATCATTCTGGGATTAACAGTTCACCCACCTCCCCCCCACAGATTCTCTACTTGTAAAAGAACCGGTAGCTCTCCTCAAGGCCAACAGAGTTTGGGGAGCACTGCGAGGTAAGTTGCGTTCAGTTTCATTGTCTCCAGTAGTAGAATATTACCACATGTTGCTTTGTAAAATTAAGCAAAGCAAAAACTATTCCAATTTGGTCCCTCATCTTTATTTCCTGTGAAAAACCCTGGCCTGAGTGCTTAATTTCTTTAACCCAAGATGTCCTACCCTGAACCTCAGGGGAAGTGTGTGGCACAATTGTCTTCCCCAACTCTGGACCTCCTGAATCATCAGAATCTGCCCCCTGATCTATGAGAGAGTGAGAAAGCCCAGAGGAAGGAGATCCCTGCTCACTGGTGAGCCATGCTTTCAGTGAGCCACATTCTCGAGCCTTGTCGCTCCTCACAGTCAGGTCTAGGGATCTCCTTGAGGCTGGCTACTCCTGGGTCCACAAGCTCGTGTCAAGAGGACTTACTGTCTGTGCCCTGGAGCCACACAGCCTTGGTATCCATAGGACCAAGGGCAGAGTTAGTCTTTTTTCCTTTTTGTTTTCTGAGATACGGTTTCTCTATGTAGCCCTGGAATGTGCTTATGTAGGTCAGGCTGGCCTTGAACTCAGAGTTTCACCTGCCTCCGCCTCTAGAGTGCTGGGATTAAAGGTGTGGGCCACTACCACCTGGCAAATGTAGATGCTTTCTAAAATGGCCAGTCCCTTAGCATAAAATTTATTTTCTTGACTGCTTTAGGGAATTGATATTTTATCAAGGCACTTTTGTGTTAACCATATAAGCAAAGCAGAGGTGAGGGGGGTGGGAGGGAAGGGGGAATGAGGTGAAGTACATTTATTCACTAGATCCAGGAGTGCAGGGGGCGGGTGGGGCGGGGATTGTTTGGGTTAGAGGAACATTAGAATTTGCAGGAGTCGTGGTACATTTCAGAAAGTGTGGGTGCCCTCCTTGCTTTTGAACTATCCTTTCCTGTAGTTACGAGTCTGTTTGGACCTTACTCTTATTTCAATTTTTTTTTTTTAATCTTGTAAATAACACAATGTTTGTTATTCCCCCAGGTTTAGAGACGTTTAGCCAGCTAGTTTACCAAGACTCTTATAACGCTGTGAGTATTCCTGTTGTGACGTGAGGCTGGTTGGACAGGCTGTGCTGTTAGAGTGGAGCCTACCCAGCTGTCCTTCTGAGAGTCTCTTTCCCCACTATAGTTATCTTACAAAATTCATGCACTTAAAAAAAAAAAGATTTATTTATTTATTGTTATGTATACAGTGCTCTGCCTGCATGTACACCTACAGGCCAGAGGAGGGCATCAGATCACATTCTAGATGGTTGTAAGCCACCATGTGCTTGCTGGGAATTGAACTCAGGACCTCTAGAAGAGCAGTCAGTGCTCTTAACCGCTGAGCCATCTCTCCAGCCCCTCATGCACTTTTTGGCTCTAAATTTTTATCCAGTGTTTATGTAGATAGTTGTTGCTGAACTTGAGGAGGAAAGCGTTCTGAAACTCTTCAACATTTGATTTCATCTCCTAGTTTGTCGTCAGCGAATGCAGTATTGCCGATTCTCCGCGGTTTGCTCATAGAGGGATTTTAATTGATACATCCAGACACTACCTGCCCTTGAAGACAATTTTAAAGACTCTGGTCAGTAATTGCTTTATCAGATCCCTTGCTCCTCCTGAAGAGCTGCCCCTTGGGTACTTTCTGGGCTTTCTGACTGACTCCCTCTCTCTGAGGCAGGATTTCCTCACGTGACATGGAGGCACACCTGGGTGGCTCTCCCGTGGCCAAGAGCTTTTTTTTTTTTTTTTTTTTTGGTCTCTTTGTTTTAAGCCAGGATCTTGGTATGTAGCATAGGTTGCCCTCAAGCTCCCTGCGCCACGGGATTATCAGCGTGTGCTACTATGGCTCCTGAGAAAGGAAGTTTTATTGCTGCTGTTAGCCCAAGCATCAGATAGATCACGGGTCTAGCCATAACCTGGAATAAATGGCTTCAGTCATTCTAGCTGTTGGTTTTTAAGGTGAAGTAGAAGGGGTCAGGGAATAATGTTCCAGAAGAATACATGGAACCTTGGGGTGGTAGGATAGGAAAGTTGGTTATAATTATCTTCTCTTGGGGGCTTTTCATTGGTTTGTCCCTACCCCCACCCCCACCCTCACCTGCCGGCTGACTCTCTAAGCTGCTTTAGAAGACTACAAAAGAGCTTTCATGTATTTTTAAATCAAGAATATATACATTTAAAATTTATAAATGTGAAGTTTTATGATTGAAAAATTTTAAATAGTTGTTAAGCTTACTTAAAATTTGTATTTGCCTAAATCTCCCTACGATAATGCTGATGGGTGCGTGCAGAAGACAGCTCAAATATTAGTTTGTATCTCCTATGAAAAGAAAGAACACATCTCAAAATAGCTTGAGGGCAGGCATCGGGAGCAGGAAGCTGGTAACAAGCACGCGCGTGTGCGCACACACACACACACACACACACACACACACAGTCTACCCGCAGTGCAGACTCTATGGCTGGTGGTACAGCATCCGTCAGGATCTGTGTTGCGTTTCCTTGTTTCTGCTCCCCAGTCACCTTCAGCCTGGGGCTGTTATCTTTCCTCATTTTGGAAGACTGGGGTACTTTCGAAAAGCCCAAGCCACTTACTTTTAGAACACGTCTTAGCTCATCTGTTTCTCACATGAGATTCTGTTCCTGTGGCAAGAAAAAAGCAGAAGTAGAGCTGTGTCCTCAGAGTATCAGGTGGTGCCCTGTCTTGCTACGGGTAATGGACACTCGAGTTTGCTGAGGTGTCATCTGCCATGTTTCTGTACTGTAAAGTTAATTTTAGGGTCTTTTGTGCTCATTAAGCACCCTATGGGAGGGAGTGTGGGGCTATGTAAAACCCCCATATTTCCTCAGTGCTCATGGACAGCGGATCCTTGTCCGACGCAGGAGGTTTTTGCCTCGATCAATCATCAAATGCTGATTCCCTAGTTTCATCATTTCTAGCATTTACTAGTGGTGAATTCTCTGTTATGGTTAGGTAGAGCATCCCTTTTTCATTTGAGTACTCATTATTTTATCATTTTGCTTAGTGGACTGTAGTCTGTTAACACCCCTATATAACTGTCAAATGGGCCCTATTGTGGCCATTAGAAGCAGGCTCGTTTTTTTCTTTTGAGATGTCCCCTTCAGTCTCTCTATACCTTTGGCACCATGCTATCCCAGGTTTATGTTGCCCTGTCTTAGTCTAGATTCAAGCTTGTTTTTCCCCCTCAAGGAACCTTTTCAGTAGTCAATATTTCAAAACCACATTTGGGCTGTAGGTGGGCATATTGCAATGAGAGCATCTCCTGACTGTGACAGCTAGGAAGCGTGCCCCCCCCCTCTCTCTCTCTCTCTCTCTCTCTCTCTGTGTGTGTGTTCAGCACATTTATGTGAACATATATGTACACATCTTTTCCTGTGTCTCTCTGTCTGTGTTTTGAGTTGGTTTAGCACAGCCCAAGAGTCAAATCCGGTTGCTGCTGTGGGCCAGGAGAGATTATGTTTACCCTTCCCTCTCACACCACAGTTAATCTGGAAGAGTTCTGTGACTTTAAAAGATGAAAAGATTTTTAACGCCACCAGCAAGCCAAGCAGGACACCAGCCGGATGTCCTCAAGTCCAGTTCAGTTCTGATGCTGTCCGCCTGAAGATAGTGTCAGGTCCCAGAAGCTGAGGGCTCATTTCCAAGGCTACCCTGTCTCCCTTCTGACTGTAGATGCCACACACAATCCTCAAAAGTTTCACCTGTGCTTGTGATAGAACACTGCACATCAGGGTTCCCGGAATTTCCTCATCAAGGTCAATCAATTAACTCGAGTGGCTGCTAGAACTGATAGAGAAACGCACCTGTGAGTTTATTAGAAAGAACACTGTAAAGGCTGCAGGTGAAGAGATCCTTACGGTTGGGGTTTGGGAAGAGGGCTCTTACGCCCTCTCTGGGCATGCCACTCTCCAGGAACCTCCTGTGTCCAGGGTTGTGGAATCCCCGAAACCTGTCCTTTGGGGTTCCATTGCATCTCCGCCTGCATAGACATGGCTGAAACATAAGCGCCACGTGGAAAAGTGAATAGACGGAGAGGGTCTGAGTGAAGCCCAGAAGGTCTGCAGCCTTAGCATCCCCTCCCTCTTCTGTGCAGCATACATCCCTGTGGGGTACAGGAGGATGGGACCCCTCCGGAAAAAGGAGGGTCTTGGGACCTCCTATCAGACAAGATAGGTCAAAGAATCTCATTAATGCCAACTCTAAGACAGAAACCTGAGGGAAAATAAGAAGCATCCCCCAGTCTCTACAGCCTTCCTTCGGGAGGTGGGGGTGGGGGAGGCAGTCAGGATCCAGGAGCCACGCAAAGACCCCAGAAGCCTCACAGCATCACAGCTGGCTGTCTCTGCAAGGAAGTTTCACTGGAATGCGCTCATGCACTTGTTACATACAGCTTTACAGCTCGCGGAGTGGAGTGGGTGCAACGGAAACCTAACCTGAAAGTGGAAATATTTGGTATCTGACCCTTTATGTAAGGTTTGCGAACCCCTGGCCTCTAGTCTTTAAGTTTATTGTAAGTATTATAAGTTTATAGTAGCCAATTTCAATTACTACTACTTTTATGTAATTCCCTTCTCTGACCATAAAAACTATGTCATTGCAAGTGACCCCCAGCGGTGTCAGCCAAGTCTGTTTAGTTCCAATACAGAGAAGGGAAGACCATGTCTGTATCATCTGCTAGCGCAAGTCCACTCCGTGTTATTTTATCCTTTGTAGAATCTGTTTTATATAAGTACATTGGTACTATACAAATGTAATGGCCTACATTACATTCAGTATGTCAAGATGCCCAGGTTTTCTCTAGGCATTTGCTTGGCCTTCTGTTGAGTCTATAATGAACTTCACGTGCCAGGGTTATCACCGTTCATATATGTGCGAGTTGTATGCTTTGATAATTACATAAATGCTTTGTTATATTCCACTGTACTCCACTCCCTAAGACAGCCTCAGCATCTTCATCCCCGATTCCTGGCAGTCCCTGAGGTAATGATAAGTTCACATGCTTGCTCTCCTATATAGGAAGGAGCATCACCGCTTCCTATATACAACGTGTATGTTCCGTGTGGGGCTCTAAGAGAGGTGTGCCATGTTGACTGCATACGATGAAGAATGTGCACTTCCTCTCCACTCTTTCTTTGCTAAAAAGAAACTATAGAAAGAAGCACTGGTTGGGAGAAATCCCAGTGTACACAGATACAATATGGACTATATCCGTCTATGGTATATAATGTTTTCCCATGTTTGCTTGCAGGATGCCATGGCTTTTAATAAGTTTAATGTTCTTCACTGGCACATAGTGGACGACCAGTCTTTCCCTTATCAGAGCACCACTTTTCCTCAACTAAGCATGAAAGTGAGTAATTCATCTCATTGTTTTCTGCGCACAAAAACCTTTGGCACAGCTTCGTTAGAAGGGCGAAGCTTCAGTAGTTTTTCTTATAAATGCAGCCAAAGTGTAAAAGTTAGGTATCTGGTTTAAAATATTTTTTAGGTTACTGCTTAGCATTTTATTCATAAACCTTTTTGTAATTGTTATAAGTACTAAGATTATTACTATAAATGTTGTAAGTATAAGTTTTGAGAGCACCATAACAGTTCAGATATCCACTTGTGGGGGCTGGAGAGATGGCTCAGAGGCTAAGAGCACTGACTGCTCTTGCAGAGGTTCTGAGTTCAATTCCCAGGAACCACATGGTGGCTCACAGCCATCTATAATGAGATATGGTGTCCTCTTCTGGCCTGCAGGCATACATGCAGGCAGAGCACTGTATATATAATAAATAAATAAATAAATAAATAAATAAATAAATAAATAAATAAATAAATCTTTTTTAAAAAAGATACTCACTTGCATATTAGTATATTTAAGTAGGTTTGAAAACATGTAAATGGCCTACCTTTTTTCTCCTAAAACACAGAAAATGTAGGCTATTTTGGAGATGAGCTATGGAGAGATGGCTCAGTGGTTAAGAACACTGTCTGCTCTTCCAAAGGACCTGGGTACAATTCCCAGTGACCACATGGTAGCTCAGGGATCTGACACTCCCACACACCAATGCACATAAAATAAAAAAATTTTTTTTTAAAAAGGAGGTCATGCCGGGCATGGTGGCGCTCACCTTTAATTCCAGCACTCAGGAGGCAGAGGCAGGTGGATCACTGAGTTAGAGGCCAGCCTCGTCTACGAAGCAAGTCTAGGACAGCCAAAGCTACACAGGGAAACCCTGTCTCAAAAAACCCAACCAACCAAAAACAAAAACAAAACCAGAGAGGTCATTCAGCACAATAAGCTGAAAGTCAAGGTAACAAAAGGTATGGGGTGCTCGCCTTTAGGGAGGCAGAGGAAGGTGGACCTCAATAAGTTTGATGCAGGCCTGGTCTACACAGTGAGTTCCAGGACAGCCAGGACTACACAGCAAGACATCAATAAACAAAACAAAAGCCAGGGTCTCCTCCATCTCAGGCTGGCCTTGAACTTGCCAAGTAGCTAAGGATGACCTTAAAAGTGTACCCCTTGCTTCCTCCCAAGATCATAGGCATATGCCACCACATTGGCGGTACTGTTGTGAGTGTTCAGATGGACTGTTCTAGAGCAGTGGATCTGGGCAGCTCATCCATGGGTCTGTTTAATCTCCCAGTCATAGGGAATAGCAGCTGGCATCCTGCCTTCTGGCTACAGTCCCAAGTCTAATGGTGTGTTTACTATAGGCTGAAGTGCTTGGTGGGGGAGTGGGGGTCCCTGATGCAGGGATTGCTTTTCTCCTTTTATGTGCCTTTCAGAGGGACAGAATAGTTGTTTGTTCAGTACCCAGCTCCCACAATTAGTCTGTGATGAAGCTACCCTTCCCACCACGACGCGTTATTTTGAATCAAATCCCAGATTTGTCTCACTTGTGGAAACACTTGTTTTTTATCTAGACAGCTACCAATGCTCGTATTTAACTAAGTGTCTTGTCTTCTTTCTTTAAAAAAGCACTTTACTAATTTGCATTGGAACACATAAGGTCCATGTATGATGACTGTAAATGTGCCTGCTAATTCTCTTTTCTTCTTGTAAACTATTGTTATTGAGGAAACCAACAGAATGTGCTGTCCTGTCTCCATTTTGCTGGTTACATTCCAAAGTATCAATTGCCATGTCCCCTGTATTTTGATTTGGAGTTTAAAGGTTTATGTGTGTGTGTGTGTGTGTGTTTATTTTTTTAAAGATTTATTTATTATGTATACAGTGTTTTGCCCGCATATATGCCTGCACGCCAGAAGAAGGCACCAGATCTTATTGTAGATGGTTGTGAGCCACCATGTGGTTGCTGGGAAATGAACTCAGGACCTCTGGAAGTGCAGACAGTGCTCTTAACCACTAAGCCATTACTCTAGCCCTATAGCCTGTATCTTGAGACAGGTTCCAAACCTTATCTTTCAATGGACCTTTATCATTACTTACAACCAGTATCGAATGCTAATTCCTTAAGTGACAGAGACTGAGCTAATACTTAAACACCTAAGTTACTTAGTGTCTGGGGTGTGGGTTTTAGGTGATAGTGATTAGAGACTAAAAGACAAAAATCTGAGTTTTGTAATAATTTGAAATTTGATTCTAAAGTTGACAAGGGAAGTGTTTTCCAAGGTTTCACTCTGGAGGCATTTTGCTTGTCTTGCTGTTTCCACAGCGTTGAAAGTAACTGTGGACTTAGGTGAAGCAGGAGGCGCTCACTGTTAAGTTCCATCAGTAAATTTTGAATCTGATGGGCAAAAATTCAGCCTTTATAGATTCCCGCTCTGAAGCCGTGACTATTCTAGTGTTAGCTGTGGCTGTTTAACAGCCTGCAACAATAGGAAAACTGGCCAGCCAAGTGCAGACAGACTTGTGTATAGCTTCCAGGACCAGATCCATCTTGCACATCTTAACTTGACCGTTACAGGGAAGCTATTCTTTGTCTCATGTCTACACACCAAATGACGTCTACACAGTGATTGAACATGCCCGATTCCGAGGGATTCGAGTTATACCAGAATTTGATAGCCCTGGACATACAGAGTCTTGGGGGAAAGGTAAGGAGTTTGTCTTACATGTTGAAAAGGAGGTGCTCAGGGTTTGCGTGGTCTGTTGTGGTGGCATCTGTGGCTCAGACTTGACAGAAACCATGCTTTGACTCTTGATCTTTTCCCAGGCTAGTGCTATGAGTCCTTAGGGAGTCCCAGGCCCCAGCAGACACACAAACACAGATGCTTCAGCGTGCTGAGCTACACCCGGAGGGGTAGTGTGTCAAGTGCATTTCTGACTATGGGTACTTACAACTCACTTATGGGGTTTGTTGGGATTCAACACCATTGTAAGGGGAGGACCATCTATAGCATAAAGATGTACATATTCAGGTCTTTGTGATTAATATCCTTATAAAAATAAACCTTTATTTCTTCTAGGTCAGAAAGACCTTCTAACTCCATGTTACAATCAGAGAAGGCAAACACAAAGGGTTGGACCTGTAAACCCAATTCTAAATACAACTTACACGTTCTTTGCCACATTTTTCAAAGAAATCAGCAGTGTGTTTCCAGATGAGTTCATCCACTTGGGAGGAGATGAGGTGGATTTTGAATGCTGGTATGATAACTCTAAACTTTTTATTTGTTTCAGCTTTTGTTCTTAAAGTGTAGATATACAGGATCTACACTGAACAGGGGAAGATCTCCTTGTAAGGGTTTGAACAATTCCTCAGATGGTTGATTATTAAAGAATGTATATTTTTAAAAAATGTGTATTTGAGGAGCAAAGCTTAGGAAGAAGAATCGAGGAGTAGAAGCTGGGTATGGTGGCTCATGCTTACAATAAAGATCAAGGGCAAGCCTGGGCTATAGAGTAAGACACCGACTCCAGGAAAAAGAATAGCAAAATCTATGTTTCCCAGTCTTGGTGGCACAAATGTAATCCCGGTACTTAGGAGGACGAATGTGGAGTATTGTGAGTTCAAGGTCAACCTGGACTACAATGAGACTGTCTCAAAAAACCTAAGGCTGTAAGGACAAGAAGAGCTTTAGCGGAGAAGGGGTGACTAAATAGGGGAGGCCGTTAAGTAAGAGTCTTTTAAAAAATAATTTCTGGAAAAAATACTTTATATTAGAAGATTAAGAGAACTCATAACTGAGAACTTGGACTTCTTTTAATACTTTAAAGACTCTTTAACTGGTGTTTGGGATGCATGCTGTTTCAAATAATAAACTGGACACATCAAAATGTTTAACATTTCAGTCATTTTTTTTTTATTTAAGGATATCAAATCCAAATATCCAAGACTTCATGAAGAAAAAAGGCTTTGGCAAGGATTTCAAAAAACTAGAATCTTTTTATATTAAAAAGTAAGTCATTTGAAAGACTAATCATCAATGCTTTTATACAAGTTTATGCTATAACTTATTTTTCTACTTTACATTCTCATTTTCTCCACCCCTTACAAAAGTGGAGACATGAAAGCCCGCTAAGAAAGAAGCGCCATATACTGTTTTCTTTATAATGGTGAGCATTTTGCAGTAACTATGGAAATAGAGGGAGAAGTTGTCCGGTTTTGAGAACTTGTCTCTGAGTCCTGACCTGTGTCTTGGGCACTATTCAAGCACTAGACCCCATGGCCTCTGTCAAGCCCTAGGGCATCTCTTAGGCTCCTTATGTTGCTGTGTGGTATAGTAGCCACAGCTGCACATGCCTGTCTGCATCAGCTCAGTTTCTAGCACTCCACAGCAAGGGGGCTGGTGGCCACCACTGCATGAGAAAGAACAGACGGAGCATTTCCCCCACAAAGGACCACAGCCTTAGGCTTCATGGGCCATGTGGAGTTGCATGTTGTCAAAAAAGATAAAAAGCCTTGCAGATTCAAAATCCATTCTTAGCTTGTCGGCCATAGAAGAGCAGGCTGTGGGCTGTGGTTTTCCAGGCTCTGCATTCATTCTGTTCCAATTTAGCTTTTTGTGTGCTATTCTGTCTTACCCTTTCAAGATCTTGTTACTGTCTAACTAAATATATGTGCCAGTTAACAGCTGGTGTTATTGATGCGACAGGACAGGTTAGGTTACATTTTTGTTTTTTCCAAGAAACCCTTGAAATTACTAGAGTTCTGTTGGGACAACTTTACATGAGTTTGAGGCCACTTCTCCTACTTCAGAGGCATCATCAGCTCATAAACACAAGCCAATAACCAGTACTTATCTCTAATACACTAGGTCCCAACACATGAGCTATGTGAGTTGCTACTCAGCTTTATTTGGTGCTTCTGTATCAGAGGTTCTCAACCCATGGGTCATGGACCCTTTGAAAGACCGTTGGAATTATCAGATATTTACATTATGGCTCATAACAGTAGCAAAATTAGTTATGAGGTATCAACAATAATCTTATGGTTAGAGTCATCGCAATGAGGAACTGTACTAACCACTGCTCTATAAAGATGTGTCACATGCATAGCAAACAGCTCAGTGCTGAAGCTGTCTCCCCTGAAGCGTCCCGAGGGACCTCTGCTCATGCGTGGCTGGGTTTCACAAGCCACAGTGAAACAGACAACTGAGCTCAATTAGGACACAAGAGTTAGATGGAGCCTGTGTTTCAGTAGTGGCTATAGAAGTGATTGGAGGACTCCGCTACATTGTTTAAAGAGGCAATAAAAGGGGAAGTTTACATATGAGGAAGACAAAAACATGGATTAAAATTTAAAAATTAAGTCAAGTTTTCTATACCAGAGGGTAAGATGTGTTTCCACCCTTAGACTAATCTTGCCTGGGTGTTTTACAGGCGTGTACTTTGTGGAGTTTCTTTGTACGGCAGTCTCTAGTCAGCAAGACCTAGCTCAGGTTGTCTTGAGGCTGAAGGATAGTTTGCCAGTTTCCTCTTCCCCTTCCCCTTTTTTCCTATCTTTCCACCCTGCCTCACCTACCCCGCTTTAGCTGGTTCTGTACAGCTATGTTATACTGAGCCACAGTGCCTGTCCACAATGCTTGTAGTTGTTGGTAGAAAGCATGCATGTTTTAAAGTGTTTTAACTTTGTAGTTCTAAATAACTGTCAATTTGCTCACTGCTAGGATTTTGGATATTATTACACCCTTGAAGAAGAGCTCCATTGTTTGGCAAGAGGTTTTTGATGATGGAGTGACGGTAAGGACTGTGGAAACTTCATCTCCAGCTGCAGTAATGGCTTAGTAGGTCAGACTGCTTGCTGTACCAGCCTGAGGACCTTAGTTCAGTCCTTAGCACCTGCTTTAAAAGCTGGACGTTCCATCAGCATTTAGGGTGGGTGGAGGAGGGGGTGAAAGGCCTCCATTCTTCGCTGCTGAATGATTTGCTACAGTCAGATTCAAGGAGAGGAGTCTTCGCCTTCGGTTGTGTACCTACTGGTGACCCTACCAGGCTCCAACAGATAGTACCAGTCCAGTGGTCACACAAAACCAAAACCAAAAGTCCTCAGTCTGGGGGAAGGGATTATGGGAGAGTTGAGAGATTGGTGGGGATTCAAGGGAGAGATTAATCAGTATGCATTATATACATATATGAAATTGTCAAAACAAACTTTAAAAAGCCACGCGTGGCCTAGTGTGTACCCGTAACCCAAACTCTCTGAGGGGCTGAGACTGCCCTCCAGCATAGTTCCAGGTTCAGCGAGATGCTTTCTCAAGGGAATAAGGGGACCAGAGCAGGATGGCAACCCTGCCCATGCACATGTGTGCTCATACGATAGTACGCAGACACGAGACTCCACTGTGACACAGACAACTCACTGTTCCCTTCTTGTTTCTTCCCCCAACTCCTGCTGTCTCACAAGCTGAAGTATTTTGAATCAAGTTCCTTTTTGTTTTTAAGAGCAAAACAAACAACAAATAAGCTTTTAAAAAATAGTGTTAAAGTAGTTTTAAAGTAGGTAAAATCAATATACACTTCTAAGAAACACTTTTTCTGACAGTTATTGACAGTAGGTGTTACAAGCCCGGAGGCTGATGGCGTCTCACACTGGTGTGGCAGGAGCAGGCCTAAGGTTCCAATCTTAACCCTGAGCTTTTTTACGCCTCTGAGGTGTTAGCTTATGGGCAAGGGTTAAGCATCCAGTTTTAAAGTTGGTGAGATTTGAGTAGCAACGAAAACCCAGTGAATGGACAGCACATGGCACTGGCCACAAGGAAAAAAAAAAACAGGATGCCTGCTTATGTTTACCAGTCATAATGCCATAAGCCTACACGATCGTATTTAGTGGACCTAACACTGTGAATGCAATCTGTGCCTTTAATAGCTTCAGCCGGGCACGGTGGTTGAAGTGTGGAAGAGTGAAAATTACTTAGAGGTGCTAAGAGAAGTCACAGCAGCGGGATTACCTGCGATCCTGTCTGCTCCTTGGTACCTGGACCTTATCAGCTACGGGCAGGACTGGAGACGGTACTACAAGGCAGAGCCTCTTGACTTTACTGGTGAGTAAAGCAAATATCGTTACTGCTGGTTTCTTCCCAAAACTTCCATCCTCTCCTCCCAAGTCTACCCTGGATACCACTCTATTATTCCCTTTATGTCTGATCTTTGATGTTATTAAAAATAAGATGTTGTTATTTTAACTTCTGATAGGAGCTATGTATAGTGTAAATGAAATACATAAGCACACCCCTTAGATTGGCCTCCATTTTCATGCAGTTGCTTTTTATATCTGAGATGTGAGTGTGCTAACTTCATGAGACACCCAAGCGAGGTTCCCATTTGCTTCTGTGGATTTCAGGCTGTGGGGTCCCCGGTTTTCAGTTACTTTATTAGGAATCCCATTTTATATAATTTTGGATATCAGTCTTTAGCTTAGAAAATGAAATTATAATTAAAAGCCTCAAATAATGCTCCACTGGAAATTATGACTTCCTTTAGAAAGCATGTTGAGGATTAAAAGTTAATTATAGGGGGTGGGGCAAAAAAAAAGTTAATTATAAAAGACGGTTTGTAGATGCTTTTTCTTGTTCTTAAACACCAAGGGGAATACAAATCAAAGATAGGTATAGTGGTCACAGTCCATCAAAAAATTAGGTAATATTCCAACTTGTATTTTCTGGCACACCACTAATAGGAAATGGGGGAGGGATTGAATGTGGTATCCAAATGAGTTTCTACAGGACCCTATGAAATGGCTCTCTACCTCTGCTCACTACAGCACTGAGCCAGGGAGGGAAGAACGGTTCTGCTGCCTGTAGGAGGATGAGGAAAGGTAACATAGGGTGACTATAGAGAGGAAACCACGTGTACAGCTTCACCTTTCTCCCTACACCCACTTTAATGCAGGTTCTGAGAAGCAGAAACAACTTGTCATTGGTGGAGAGGCTTGCCTATGGGGAGAATATGTGGATGCAACTAACCTTATTCCAAGGCTATGGTAAGGAGTTAAAGGGGTGCCGGCTGGTGTAAAGGACGCCTTGGCTTTTATTCTCCACACAACTGGGAGAGCTTTTAAGAATTTCCTTAAGTAGGTGACTTAAGGGAAAAAGAAATTTAGGAAACACGTATTTTAAATTCCAGGCCTCGGGCAAGCGCTGTTGGTGAGAGACTCTGGAGTCCTAGAACTGTCAGCGACTTGGAGAATGCCTACAGCAGACTGGTGGTACATCGCTGCAGAATGGTCAGGTGAGAGCTCTTACTAAAGCCCAGCACTCAGTGTCACTAGTTTCTTCAGCTTTTTGTCTTGCAATAAGTAAAAATGACATCCTGGAAAGTAGGATTTAATGGTAGAAGCTGTTCATTGTTGCAGAGAGAGTAACACCTGCAAGATATATTTTGGTATAATTGCAATCTTAAAGGAGTTAGTAGCTTAAACTAGACTTATTAAATCATTGCAAAGCAGGGCAGTGGTGGGAGGACGTGGTTGGGCTAAAGTGATTTGATGAGAGGCTACCATCTAAGACATCTTTTTTATGTTCTCTATCCATAGCCGTGGAATAGCTGCACAACCTCTTTTTACTGGACACTGTAACCCCGAGAATAAAGTGGAAAACTGACAGAAAAGTCTACAGCATTCTGAACTATAATCATGTTGATTTTGAAATCATGTAAATCAAGATTTGTTAGGCTGTTTTTTAAAATAAACCATCTGTTTATTGATTGAATCTCTCTGCCTGTATCACACACTGAATACTGGCATCTTTTATGTAAAAGTGTAGTGATGCCACTCGTACTCCAAAGGACTGCCTTCATCATTGCAGTGGTCTAAATGAGAAACGCTGGGCTAGAAAGAAGGCTCGGCATCTTGCAAGGACCTGAGTTCAGCCCCTGAACCTACGTGGTGGTTCATAACAAGCACTTCTGACCTCCACAGACACCAGGGATACACAAGGTACACAGACAGACATGAGGACTCTCCCTCGTAGGCCCAGGTTTGGATGTTTGGTCTGCAGTGAGTGGTACCATTTGGGAAGGTGGTGCAGCCTTACCTGAGGAAGACCATCGCTGGGTCAGCGCTCACTGCCTGCCCCTGCTTGTAGTTTGTCCTTTGCTTTGTGCCTGAGGTTAGAACAAGGCTTTCTCAGCTTCCCGCTGCCTTGTCCCTGCAAGTATGGACTCTCCTTCGGAACCTTGAGCCCAACAAACCCTTTATAAGCTGTCTCAATCACATTATTTTATCACAGCAACAGAGCAAGAGAACCAGGGCACAGCTGTCTGCATTTACAGCAAAGCACGCCCCACACAGTGTTAGAATGGCAGCTCCAGCCATTACAGTACACCTTGTCAAGTTCTTTCCACAGCCCGAAGCAGAAATTTACCAGCAGTTAAGTGCCCCGGCATTTCCCCGTTTCCAAGGACCTAAAGCACTTGGGCCAGACCACTTCTCTGGGTGAGCAGTGTGCTCTGGTCTTGAGGGCTCATGGCTTGATAAGTAGACAACTCTAAGGCAAAAGTTGCCGAGCCTGATGTCAGTGTTCGAAGCACAGTTGAATATCCCTAATGAAAAGAATATCAGTTTGTTACTGCACTTAATTTAAGCTTCCGTTCTTACCCTGTGGATTATCTTCAGAGCACAGCAGAGACGGTGTTGATAAGTACCACCACCTCCAGGGAGTACTTCAGAAAAAAGGAAATACTATGGCAAACAGGAAAACTTAGCGTCAGGTAAGTCAGCTGTGCATGCATTCTGAGGCCTGGGAATTTGGTAATATGACTCTGTCCTTGCTCTTTGTCTGTTGGGGCTTATCCTAGGAGCAGAGGTGCCTGGTTAGGGAAGAGACTGATGCTGGCCACAAAACGTATGGCAGAAAGGGAAAAATGCAAGGAAAGGAAACCAGTCACTCAGACCACATTTTGGTACAGTGGCCCTAAGGGTGGAAATGGCCCACCTGAAGGCCATGCTCCCTACCTCTCACCACAACTGAAGGAGGAGTCCCAACACGCCTGGTGGTTGGAAATGTGGCATAAATTCTCTAAAGTCAAGCCCTGCTGCTTGCTGGATTTACTCAGATTAGGTCTCTATATTAAATAATATGTACATCACGAATGCAAAGAACTTACCATAATTTCTGCTAAAGGAACAAATCCTACAACAACTCTGTTGTCTTGGCGAGTCTGGATTTCCTGGACGGAACCTCTTCTTTGTGCCAAATCTGCGAGGACAGAGCTGAGGTACTCTTTAGCCACTGTAACCTCAAGACGCATCAGGGGCTCCAGCACCTGCTTGGCAGCAGTCTTCAGGGCCTAGGAGATTCCACAGGTGAACAAACCTCTATTCGAGGAAAAGGAAGACGCACACCAAGTCTGAACTGTTTGCTGTATTCTTGAGCGGAGGGCTCTGGTGACCTCACTTGCTTTAACACTCCACAGACAACATTTTATAAGGAGCCAAGAACTGCACTTGGACTGGTAGCCACATGCTGGAGAAGCTTTAAAAAGGCCAACAACCAAGTTAATGGTCAGGACAATTCTCTATGAACAAACCCTTTCTTTATTACACAGTTTGTAATCTAAGAATTCAAAGGCCACACAAGGGCTGAAAATATTTTCAAGATAAAATAATTCTGTGGGAAAAGGTAAAAATTAAGAGGAAAATGCTACAACTAGGAGCTAGGCTCTGCAACTCAAGAACAGTGCTGCCCTCCAGAACTGCCCTCTGTCCTTAGCACAGTCTTCTGAGCATTACCTAATTGCGGAGCTTCAAAATCAGGCTTTATGTGGCTTCAACAGCAGTTCCCAGCCCACTCTCCGAGGTCTCCACCCTCGTCCTCCACTGGTCTGCTTTGGGCCCCAAACTAAGCTCAGCATTTGCTTTCCAACCGCTTCTCTGGCCCTTCTTATTTGCTGATGGCATTAGTAGTTTTCAGCTCACACATAAATACTTCTTTGATTTCCTGTTTCCAGTAAACGCCAGTTGCTGGTGGTACCCTGGTTCAGATCTCATCTACTTCCTGCCTGTCCTAGACTGTCTTTACCATGCCAATCACTTCTGTGCTCTGAATATATGTCAATCTTCAAAACATTCATTCTCCATTGTTCCCAGAATAAAGTTCAAACTCCTTTCTATAATGCTTGAGGGTTTCACTACTGACTTATCTTCCATTAAGCTAGGGCACTCCCACACTGGGAAACAAGCACAGGAGGTTGTCAGCTCTGCTGGGTCACTGAGACAGGAAGGAGGGCATGGCACTCAAGGACATCTCAGGTGATCACATGCTTGATACTTTGAGAGGGAAGATGCTTGGTCTAAACCTGTTTCTCAACGGGACTGATCTGTTTGGGGTTGTTTTTAATAAAAGCAATCTTAATTTGAACAAACTCACAAATTAGAATAAATATTAGATTTTCACTGTCCTTTACATTAAAGCTCAGTGTCAAGCTGACCCCAGATCTGTCCATTTAAATGTACCAGGCTTGGGGCTGGAGAGATAGCTCAGCAGTTAAGAGCACTGGCTGAATTAACCAGGGCCCAGAGGGGCTTGCTGAGACTGAAGCACCAACCAAGGACCACACATAGACGAGACATAGGCCCTCAATACAGATGTAGCCAATGGGCAGCTCAGGCTTCATGTGGGTCCTCTAATAAAGAGAGCAGGGGCTGTCCCGGACATAGATTCTGTTGCCAGCTTTTTGATCACTTTCACCTGGTGGGGACCGCCTTGCCAGGCCACAGGGGAAGAGGACATACTCAGTCCTGATGGACTTGATGAGCTGGGGTGGATGGGAGGAGGGGGAGGATGAAGGGGGAGGATAGAGGAGGAGGGGGAGGATAGAGGAGGAGGGCGAGGATGGAGGAGGAGGGGGAGAATGGAGGAGGGATGTAAAGAGAATAAGTTGGAAAAAAAAACACAAAGCAAGTTTACAGCTAGTGGCTATATGTTTGGAAAGGAGAAAGCATAGATCTTTTGCCAAAATCAGGATTTTTGTTTGTTTTTGGAAATAGGGTTTCCCTGTGTAGACTTGACTGTCCTGGAATTCGCTTTGTAGACCAGGCTGGCCTCTAACTCACAGAGATCTACCTACCTCCTTGAGTGCTGTGATTACAGGTATGTGCCACCATGCCCAGCTTCTCAGGATTTTTTTTTAATAGCAATCTATTTGACAGGTTATTTCTAAAATCTTTCAAATGAAAAACTTGGTTAAAAAAACAAAAATCAAAGATTTCCCATGGAAGAACTAGTTTTTAAACTTAAAAATTATATTTGTGTGCTCAGGAGCACCACAGTGCGTATATGAAGGTCAGAGGACAACTCTCAGGAGTCAGAGCTCTCTACTATGCAGATCCTAGAGATTAAAGGCAGAATCAGGCTTGGTGATAAATGCCTTTACCCACTGAGCCACCTCGATGACCATGAGGGCATGGTCATAGGTCAAGCTCTGTGGACATAGCTGCCCGTGGAACCTCTGGGACTCACTCAGTGCATTCCCTTAAAGCAGAAGCATGCAGAGCGCTCTATACCTTCTGTACGCATCTTGAGATGCAGGCATTAACCATAGTTGTGGAGGTACCGGGGTGAACCATCAGTGAGTGTAGTGTTACTGCCACATCTTGAACTGGGGATCCAAGTAAAGGACCTGAGTCAGGAGACAATAAAGTAGAATAATATAAATAATACAATAACAAGAATAATGCAACAAAAATACAACTGAAGAGCCAGCGGTGATGGCATATGCCTGTAATACTAGCACCCTGGGAGGCAGAGGCAGGTGGATCTCTGTGAGTTTGAGGCCAGACTGGTCTACAGAGCAAGTCCAGGACAATCAGGGCTACAGAGAGAAACTCTGTCTTAAAAAAAAAGAAACAACAACAAAATACAAGTGAAACACAAGGAAATACAGAGAGAACATTAAAATATCTGGAAACCATGAGATGATTAGGAGGCTAGGCATATAGTGCTGAGGCACAGCACGATGGTGTGGACAAGGTCCTGGCTTACACTACAGCATGAGATGAGCAGGAGGGACTAGCAGTCAAGGGAGCGTGTGCTGTGTGCGGCCCTCACCCTGGAGGCATGCACTGTGGACTGCATTTTCAATGGCCTCACGTGAGGCCTGCAGGAGGTCTTCACCAACACAGTCAGCATACTGGATCTCAGCCACGCCAGAGGGCGCTTCAGCTGGCCGGACTTCCAGTTCTGCTCTCACGAGGTGGCGCTTGTCTCCTAACGTCCTATCAAGGGTATCTGAAAACAAACACATTGAAATTCATGCAAAGGAGGGAGGTGGCCGCTTCCTTTTCTTCCAGGCTGTGCTCCATTCCAACCATGCTCCCACCCTACACCTATCAGCAGCACTTTGCATTACACTCAGGAAGACCTGCCCTCCTGGCCTCTTCCTTCTGCTATTGATGATCTCTCTCTGTCTCTCTGTCTCTCCTTGTCTCTCTCTGTCTCTCCTTGTCTCTCTCTCTCTCTCTCTCTCTCTCTCTCTCTCTCTCTCTCTCTCACACACACACACACACACACACACACACACACACACACACACACACACACACACAAACGGCCATATATGTGAGTGATAATTTCAAATCATTCCTCAGTAGTGTGCAGCTGGCAAGCAGGTTCCTATAATCTTGGGACCTTTATTTCCCTGTCTAAAGCATTTATTTGTAGAGTACCTAACTGTGGGATGCCCCTGAGGCCTGGGGTGAAATACATGTTTCCAGAAGCCTCCAGCTTCTTCAAGATGCTGTTCTATCTATGAATGTCTAACATAAATCTTAAAAGTTTCTCAGGCCAATCGGGTCCTGTGAATTTAGGCTTAAAGCCCTGCACTAGAAACTTGTAAAGATGGATTCTGGTGCTCCCCTGGATGCATGCCCAGATGTGTTTCCTGGCCTCCTGCCTCTGTGGAGAGGACTCCCTCTCTGTAAGGAAGTGCCCTCCAGTGCTGGGACAGAGAGGAAGGATGACAGCTGATGAGTGCAGTGCTCACTTACTTGCCCAGATTCCTGTTCCCTCTTTCTTTTAACCTCCAGAGCTTCATCTTAACCAGCTCAGGCATTAATTAACAGAGGTTTATCTTGTCTTTTCATTGCTGCAGATGTATAGTGCAGAAGCAAAGCTCCTGTGCCACTGCAGTCATGCTCGGCTCACTCAAGTTTCAGTGAAGGGTAGTCACCAGACTCGGCCAGCTTTAGGTGTGTTAATGGGCACTATAGCAGAACTTCTCACTCACTTTACACAGTAACTGTAATTCATTAGCTTCACATTCTTATACTCCTATCAGTGGTAAGGACTGAAACAAGCCATCCACTTCACTGGCTTACCCTGCCCCACAGCCACCAGAAAACACGTTTGTCTAAGGACTGGGTAGCAATGGCACACGGCCTCTGTTCTTCACTACTTTATTTTTTAAAATACAGAGTAAAACTGTGGAGACCCTAGAATCTGTGGTCCCTGTTTATACAGCTAAACATTGAACAAACCCAGAATGTCCAAAATGTACCTGTGGCACGCACTGAGTTTAAGATGGTTTCCCGGTATGCCACCTGCAGAGGCCCGAGGTAGGTCTCTAGGCCATACTCCCTCTTGATCCGGTCATGAATAATCTCAATATGTAACTCCCCCATACCACACAGGATGGTCTGGTAGTAAAAGGGAAAAAAATAAAATACTGTATACAGGAAAAAGGTAAGGCAAAGTATTACAAAAAGAAATGTTCACATATTTAAGTAATTTTCTATTAATTACAAGTGAGGTTATTTTGAAATGTTCTTGAGGCTCCTATTTAAAAATACTACTTCTGGGGCTGGAGAGATGGCCACCACGCTCGGCCCCCTCTCTCCTTCTTAGGGCTGGGTAATATACATACTTGTCCAGAGTCAGGATCTAGCCTCACTTTCAAACTGGGATCTTCACGCTGAAGACGTTCCAAGGCATGATCCAAATCTGAGTGATGAAATAACATCTGTTATCTTCACTCCATTTCTAAGTAACTTAACAGTAAATTTGAAGTGGGGAGCACAGACTAACAAACAGATAGGTACATTGATAAAAGATGAAAAGTTCAAAGAGCCAGAAATGCTTTGCGGAGACTAAAACAAGTAAGACAATTCCAGTGAGAGGTGCCAAAAGGTGAGTAACATGCACACGTCTCCAGGGTGAGCTGGGGAAAGAAGCAAGCCGGCGGCAGCCAGACATCAGCCGGTGAAGAGCAGCACTGGATGAGAAGGTAGATGCGAGGCATGGACCACATGCTTGCCTTCTTTATAAAAGTTCCACAGGCTACAAAGTGCAGCCAAAGAAAGAGCTGAGCCACAGATTAATGAATAGCTTTATCAACTACATCCATTCAAATCGTTCTAAGGTATATAAGGCAGTTTGCCTAGAGCTGTGCTGCCTAACAGCAGCCACCGGCCATTTCTAAGTGTTAATGGTCTGAATTAATAGGTGCAATAATGTAAAATGCATACCAGATTTGAAAGACTTAATATGAAAAAAAAAATCTTACTTTCAAAAGGTTTATGTGTATGAGCATTCTGACTGCTTATATGTATGTGCACCACTTGTGTGCTGATGTCCTTGGAGGCCAGAGGGTGTCAGATTCGCTGAAAATGAAGTCACAGATGGTTGCTACCCACCATGACCAGCACTGGATGCTGGGAACTCAACCCAGTGCTCTGCAAGAGCAGTGACTGTTGTTAACCACTGTGTTATCTCTCTAGACGTCATGAATACTTTTTATATTACCTCATGTTTAAATGATATACCAGATGAACATTCTCTTACCTAAAATGCTTGAGATGAAAACTATTCACATTTCATGCATTTCATATTTGGGATTTTGCTACATTTTTTAAAAAATGTGTTATGTGTAAGTGCCTGCGTGCATATATAATATATGCACCACATAAGTGGCTGGTACTGAGGAAACCATGGAGCTTGAGTTACTGGCGATTGTGAGCAGCTACACACGTGCTAGGAATCAAACCCAAGGCTTCTGAAAGAGCCAGTGCTCTTAACAACCAAGCCATTGCTCTAGCCCCTGCTACATCTATCTGTCTTACATTAGATGCTGTTCCCTCAGTAACTGGACAAGGAAAGACCCAGTTTCTTTCATTACGTGGGATCTTACATCTGTACTTCAATTTCTTTCATGTGCATTCTAGCTGGGTAGATGAACTACAACCACACTTGGCTAGATATTCTCTTTCCCACTGAATCTTAAGAGATATGGATAGGAAATAAAGATTGCTCTTTTAGGGGGATTAAAGAGAACTAGAGGGCTGGAGAGATGGCCCAGAGGTTAAGAGCACTGACTGCTCTTCCAAAGGTCCTGAGTTCAATTCCCAGCAACCACATGGTGGCTCACAGCCATCTATAATGAGATTTGCTGCCCTCTTCTGGAGTGCAGGCATACATGTGGGCAAAATTGTACAAATTATAAATAAATAAAGGAAGAAAAGAAAAGAAAACTAGAAAGTTTGTCTTTAGGTGGTCTTCGTAAGAGAGAATTTATTGAGAGGCACACAGAGTTGATGTCTGAGCTGAGACCTAAAGAGGCAGGGAAACCCTTTATAATGTGAACAAGACTAGGTGAAAGAGGAGAAATCATAATGCAAAACAGGCAAAACATCCTCAGGAAATCAGAATTGGTTCATATTTGAGATGCAGAAAGTGAATTAGTTACAAATCATGTCCTAATTAATCTAACACTATGAGGGCCAGGGCAGGGCCAATTACTTGGAATCCTGTAAAAATTATTATAAGGCTGGGCAGAGCAGGCACACGCCTTTAATCCCAGCAGAGGCAGAGAAAGGCGAATCTCTGCAAGTTCAAGGCCAGCGTGGTCTACAAAGTAAGTGCTACACAGAGAAACCCTGTCTCAAAAAACAAACAAACAAGCAAAAAAAGAATATGGAATATGAAAAATGACTAAAATATATTATGGAGTTTGTAAAAAAAAAAATCAAAGTGACTTAGGTAAATACAGATCAGCCGCAAGAAATGCTGAGCAATAGACACACGTAAAAGTTAGCTCTGTCACACAGGAAGTCTTCTGAGGACTCACTGACACTACCTCCATCGCTACAAACACCCACGAACTGACACTGTGGTACCTGGCTGCTTAGCCACTGATGGGGGTTCTATGGTGCAGAAGAAGACAGGCTCTGGAATCTCCACGCCGGCTAACAGCGGACTCTCTGCTTCACTGTCTCTCCCATATTTCTTCTCTGCTCTTCCCGCTCTACGAGCTGCAGCTAAGGCACTGGACTTGGAAGAGACAATGGTGTCTCCAGTGGCGGTCTGCAAGCAAAGAGGCTAGCACTCATCTTCCACCCAAAACCACGAGACAAAAATTAGCATAGCATGTACTTCTCATTTGAACTTAAAAGAAATAATTCACAGATCTTACAACTTCACATAAGTAAGGCTCATTTAACTTGTAAGAACTCCATCTAAAATGTCACTGTAATAAATTGTAACAAATAATGAAACATACATACAACACACCCCAAAATTTATTAGCAAAAATATATCTGCCTAAAAGTATATCTGCCTCAATTTCTCATCATAGCAAGGAAAGTAAAAGTTCACAAAATGTTTTAACACCACTTAGGAATGTCTTACAACTTTACAGAAAATTTTCTATTAACTCAAATATCCAATTAAGCAGAAAACACACACACACACACACACACACACACACACACACACACACACACACAC
>OU015758.1:17326787-17342695 GCA_907169655.1 Acomys percivali | reverse complement strand
CACACACACACACACACACACACACACACACACACACACACACACACCCTGACACTAACTAAGCAAAAGCTCCATGGAAACAAAGCAGTATTTTTATTTTTTTATTTTTTATTTTTTTGGTTTTTTGAGACAGGGTTTCTCTGTGTAGCCTTGGCTGTCCTGGACTCCCTTTGTAGACCAGGCTGGCCTCAAACTCACAGCAATCCACCTGCCTCTGCCTCCCAAGTGCTGGGATTAAAGGCGTGCGCCACCACGCCCAGCTCCAAAGCAGTATTTTAAATAAGCCTAAGATACACCCACAAATAGTATGGGTTGAATGTGAATTCTGAAACTACAATTCCTTTCACACTGCTTTCCTTCTGTAACAGCTCTCCAGATGTTTGCACTGCTCCCTCAGATTCGCACAGCAGAGAAGACACTTTAGTACAGCCAGGTTCAGCCAGGCACAGTGGTGCACACCTTTAATCCCAATACTCACGAAGCAGAAGCAAGCAGATTTTGAGTTTGAGGCCTCCTTAGTCTACAGAGAGTTCCAGGACAGCCAGGGCTACACAGAGAAACCCTGTCTTGAAAATACTCCAAGTACAGGGGCTGGAAAGATGGCTCTCAGAGGTTAAGAGCACTGTCTGCTCTTCCAAAGGTGATGAGTTCAATTCCCAGAAACCACATAATGGCTCACAACCATCTATGAGATCTGGTGCCCTCTTCTGGCCTGTAGGTGTACATGCAGGCAGAATACTGTATAATAATAAATAAAATAAAATCTTAAAAAAATACTTAAAAGAAAATACCCCAGGTACAAAATTCAGACCACGGACATTTTCTCCTAAACCTTTCTGAAACCTGCACTTAATCATGAAGATTTGAAAGGTTAAAGTAACAATTTTTATCCCAACATGAGATATGCCAAAGTTTAATGGAAAACCACATTTGACCAATCTGAATTAAAAGAAAAGTCCTCAGTTTTAACCCACCCAAACCAGTTGTGGCACCAAGCACTTCTTCCTATTCATGCTATACATGTCTAGGTTGTGTCTATGGCGTGCAAGCACTGATGAGCTGTGGACTGAGGACAGACCTGGGAACAAAAGATACCCAAGCCTGGCCCTGAGAGCCCTCCTTAGCAAAGCATCTTTCATCATTACCTGGTCAACTATACAGTTATATCAAACTTTAAAATTAGAGCAGCTGTAAAGTGAGGCCAAACACTCACCAAGCACACTAGAAGAGAGTTGGAGACCAGCCAGGGCCGGGCAGCAAGCTCAAGGCAGGCCTGGACAACTCAGTGACAGGGAAAGAGAGAATCTCTCCTTTGGTCCTCCCTCAACATCCCCCCCCCGCCCGCAGAGATTCTCCCCCACCATAGGCAAGAAGTTCTCCTTTGGTCCTTCCCCTGGCCCCTCAACCCTAAGAGAATTTCCCCCACCACAGGTGTACGCGCATAACCGCCCCCCCCACACACACAGAGGCCAAGATTCCATGGGAATAAAACAGTATTTTAAGTAAACTTGACACATGCATTTCAACAAGCAGTAGACATCACCTAGAGCTGAGCTTTACTTGACTATGATCCATTCTGTCTGTGGCCTTCTGTAATCTATTTTTCTTTCTAGCAAATGTATGGCATTCAGCCACATTGATGAATATGCTGTCATATTCACATAACAGACATTTAGATGATTTGGGAAATTCTTGCTATCATAAAATATTTATAAATCACATTTACATGATGTCCTGTGGAACCCAGGTGCTCACTCACTTGTTTAAGGCCCACTGTCAAAGCAATGTTACCAGCAGTCAAGGAAGGGATTTCTACATGTTGGTCAGCAAACGGCAAAAGCAGACGACTCATTCTCTCCCTATAAAAGCCAGAGTTTATGTTAGTAAAGGACTTTTAAGTAAATTGGTGCAGTTTTAGAAAATAACCAAAACTTCTCCTTACGTGCAGTTTCTATTAATGTTATGCACAGCCAACTGTGGTGTCAGTGTTCCCGAGTAAATGCGCAGGAAAACCAAGGGTCCCCGCTGCTTGTCATGCAGCACTTTAAATGCCAGTGCACACAGGTCGTCCTTATACCACTGCCTGCAAGATAAAGGGGGTGTCAGAGAAGGCCCAGCTGCCTGCACAGACCAGCCAGGGTCCTCCTCCCGGGCACCTCATGCCAGGGAGTGATGCTACTTCAGCCCGCTCCTCCATCTCTGACTAAAATACTTAATGTTGTCAAGTACTGCCATATTTGTAAGCACTGCCACTGCACGAACTCTCTCCTTAAACACTGTGTCTTCAAAGGCCATAAGACCAAAGAATCCCCACGTTCTTCCCAGTTGTTGCTGTCAGGCTTTCACTTCACTTTGTGTCTATAGTAAACACCTGAACTTCCTTACACACAGGGCATTCTTAGAGAAACAGGTTCCTAAATTGGCATTCATTAAAAAAGTTTTGGAAAGTTTGAATTTTCCCGAAATTGGCAAACTTTGTCAATTAGGTGCATTTTTCTGAGGAAAGATATTTTCATCATTCTCAAGGAAGTCCGTGACTCAAAGTAAGCTAAACACTTCTTTTTTTTAAAGATTTATTTATTATGTATACAGTGCTCTGCCTGCATGTACACCTGTACACCTGCACACCAGAAGAGGGCAGCAGATCTCATTATAGATGGCTGTGAGCCACCATGTGGTTACTGGGAATTGAACTCAGGACCTCTGGAAGAGCAGCCAGTGCTCTTAACTTCTGAGCCATGTCTCCGGCCTCAAGTTAAGCACTTCTAGTTATAGCCTTTCTCCAATCTTATTCCCAGTCCCTCTAAATGGTGCTAATATGCAAGCTTTCTGCATGCTAGCACTGTTCCTTAGGCTTAATAACTCTTAATTCACTGGATCTTTACAATTATCTTAGGAGACAGTAGTCCTGTCACCTACATTTCACTGATACAGAGGTCAGTAACGTGGATTAGATGGGACAAGGCCACTCGGCATGAAGTCCAGGCTCTCACTCACTTCACATGACGCCTTTCTAGTTTCAAGATGTGAAAAGTTATTATGTCCTCACTGACACAAAACTCACTTCTCCACCACTGTACTTACTGCTCCGTCAGATGTTAGAGATCTGCTGTACAAGTAGAGAGCTGGACAGCAGGAAGAAAACAACATCTTTCTCTATAGTCAGAAAATAATTTGACTACAGGAAAATCCTGAAATCTTGATGAATATAAACATATCTACTAAATGAGTAACAAACTTAAAAACAAAAACAAAAAAAGGATGGGCTGGAGAGGTGGCTCAGAGGTTAGAGCACTGTCTGCTTTTCCAAAGGTCCTGAGTTCAATTCCCAGCAACCACATGGTGGCTCACAACCATCCATAATGAGGTCTGGTGCCCTCTTCTGGCCTGCAGGCAGACATTATATACTTAATAAATAAATACATTAATCTTAAAAAAAAAAAGAGGCAGTGGCAGAACCAACACACACAGGAAAAAAAAGCCACCTTCATAGCTCAATCTACAACTATGATAGGTTTTAAAAGAGAACAAAATAAGTTTTTTTCAAGTGAAAATTGCTATGGCTTTATATTATTTACAGAGATACTCTCCACTATTTTTTTAATGGACACTTCACACTGCTTTTTATGAAACAAGGCTTATTCATTCTCTCGAAGTCACATAAGTTTAAAGTATGTGGTCATGTACTTACAGAGACCCGTACTCTCGCTCTTCCGGGGATGGCAAGTACATGGCCGCAGCATCCAGCAAGGGCTGGACACCCTTGTTTTTCAAGGCACTTCCACACAGCACAGGCACTGCAGCCTGAGACAGGGTTACTCTGCGTATTGCAGTCTGTAGCTAAGAGCAGACAGAACGTGAACATGGCTCTGTGTACAGCACAGCAGTCCCTGTCAGCCTCTCAGCCGGAAGCCTGTCCTTAACACCCTGTCCACAGCACTCTTCCCCAAACCCCATCGTTCTTCACACTTTATTTTTTTATAACACCAATCATGACACAGCATGTTCAATGTCTGGTGTTACCTCTTGTTCAACAGAGCATTAGAGTGAGGCCTCTGAAAATCCAGCTTCAGAAGAAAGAAAAGTTTAAGATATAATAGGTGCTTTAAAATAATGAAACAAAAATAAATAAAAACAAACAAACAAACAAAAAAGACAGGCGTGGTGGCACACGCCTTTAATCCCAGCACTCGGAAGGCAGAGGCAGGCAGACCGTTATAAGTTCAAGGCCAGCCTGGTCTACAAAGCGAGTCCAGGACAGCCAAGGCTACACAGAGAGACCCTGTCTCAAAAAACCAAAAATAAAATAATGAAACATGTTGTGTCCACTGGGGCTGATCTCTGTATTATGACCAGTTGTGGTTTTCTGTAGAGAAGCTACTTTGGTGGACTGTGAGAGCGACACTTAGCTGTGGACAAAGGATGAGTTTTAGGATGCAGTTAGGAATATGCTGGGTTAGTAAAGTGGCAATAGTAGGTTCTTCTCCTCTAACAGTCACGACCACACCAGCCCCACTTAGTGGGCTACGTTTCTATTACTGGGGATAAGTCCCTCCTGCTGAGTGGGCCACGGGCCCATTAAAGAGCCACTGATATGAGAAAATTAACTGATCCTGACTCTATGTAAGGAAGAATGATTCAACTTCCAACTTTATAAAGCGTTTCTGGAAATAGCACATTACTGGCACTAAGAACTTATGTGAGCAATGGCTTTCAGTTTTAAGCCACAATATTTAGTTATTTAGTTATTTATTTTTGAGACAGTGGGGCTTTGTGTTTTTGTTTGTTTGCTTGTTTGTTTTTGTATGTGTAGCCTTGGCTTTCCTGGACTCACTGTAGATCAGGCTGGTCTTGAACTCACAGCGGTCCACCTGCCTCTGCCTCCCTGATTGCTGAGTGAGATTAAAGGTGTGTGCCACGATAACCAACTAAGCCACCATTTTTAATAGTATAAAAAGTTAACACACACGCTCGCACGCACGCACGCACGCACGCACGCACACCACACATTCACTCCAAATACAGAAAAACCAAACTATATTCACTTAAGTAAAAATGTATCTAGATGATTAAATTAACACATTACCTTTTCAGCTGGTACCAAATCAAAATTTTCACTAAACTCTCCTAAAACCAAGCCAGCAAATTCATCATCTAAATCTGCAACCTGTAAAGAAAACAAACTTGTAAAACTTGTATTTAGTTTCATCCTTAGCAATTGAACTTTACATGTATGTGCCAGTGAGATCTTTGAAGGCAGTTGCACAACCTGCCATGCACAGGCCAAACAACTCCTTATACCTTTTGAAAATACAGTTCAGTTTTGTTTTGTTTTGTTTCCCCAAAGAAAGGAAACTGGAAGTTGGAGGTGTGCTGTGACTTTCTTAAAGTCACCGAGAGTCAGAGCTGGAGGGAGAACATGCCTAATGCATAACCAGTGATGGTCATACAGACTGCTGGCGGGGGGATAACCAGGGAACTTTCAGTTCATAACATGTGCCATCCTGACCTCTAATTGTGACTGCATAATGGTCACTAGATGTCCCACGATGGGCAAACAGAAAGCCCTGCTCTACTACCACACTGATGACTAGGCCGTCAGTTGCTGGCTGGCATTACATCAACAATACAAATGTAATTCCCTAGTTTGTGCTTCTCATAACCATTTGCTTGAGGAAACAGATAATTCAGCTGACAACAAAGTAATACGACAGGCATAACGCACACACCTGCAATCCCAGCACTAGAGAGGCTGAGGCAGGTGGACTGCAAGTCTCCCCGGGCACCCTGGGCTAGACAGAGATACAGACTGTCCCAAAAAACAAAAACAAATCATGATCATAATCCTAAAACAGTTTCAATTGTGCATGGTGACAGTGCATGGAAGCAGACATTGAAGCTTGGTAAGAAAAACTGTAAGCACAGTAGACATGGCAGACACAAGCCAGGCCAGCTTCCGCAACTGGACGGCCCAAAATGTCTGACCTCTGGGCATAAGGACAAGTTTTAGAATGTGCTTAGGAGTTATGCTGTAAAGCCTGTGCAGACTTTAGTCAAGTTTCATCACCTCTCTGCCTCCCTAACTCCTGGAATGAGCACCAGTGCCTTCCTATGGTGGGCCAGACCAACCCAAGACTGTCTCAGAGGCCCTGATGAGAGGACAAAGGGAACTTTGGTTCTGTGTCCTTGTCCTGGAATGGACTTGGCAAGGCCAGTCTAGGGCTGGGGCCAGCGCCTCAGAGGGGTCAAGGCTGCAGCTCTGAGGATCCGACTCTTCCCCCTGGGCTGTGGGTATCAGTCCTATGGCAGCTGTGTCCAAGGTTGCCCACACTGTCTGACTCAGCTCTCTGCTGATGCTGGCCATTTTTCACCCCGCAAATAGTATATAAGATGTAGAGCCTGTTCTTTATGTGAGTCCCTAACAATTAGAGCGGGGCCCTCTCTGACTCTGTTGCCTGCCTTTGGATCCCTTCCCCTAGCTGGGCTTCCTTGTCTGCCCTGAGTGGGAGAGAATGTGCTTATCTTGCTTCGACTTGATGTGACAGGGTGCACTGGTACCTATGGTGGGGGTGGGGGGACTCCCTTCTCTGAGGAGAAGGGGAAGGAGTATGTGGGAGGGGAGTGGGTGGGTGGGATTGGGAGGAGAGGAGGGAGGGGGCTAAGATCAGGCTATAAAGTGATTAAATAAAGAAAGAAATAAAAATTATATATTAATACACCTGCTTGGCATACGACAAAATTTGTGCAAGACCTCCAGGCCCCAGTTTTTACCACCTCTGTTTCTCATACACTGTCACTGAAGAACCACCTGCTGGTCCAGGTCACTTTCTTCTTAAGGATGCAGTGAGGATCAATAGCCAATTGTAATCATACTTCCAGAGCATGTAGTAAGTGACCCCTAAGTATTAGCTATTATTATGGTGACTATGCTTTACTTCCGAAGAGGTCCTAAGACACTGAAAGCTAATTCTACTTCACACTTAGGGTCTCAACTTAAGATAACATTCAACTGATTAATATTCACCATCATAGCCACTTTAAAGCAGTTTACCACCACAATCATTTTTAGGGATAGCTCAGCAGTATTAAGCTCCTTTGTACCATTGAGCAATCTCCTAAACTTTTAAATTTGCAAACAGAAAACCTAAACAATTCCCATCTTCCCATCCTCGAGCCTCTGGTAACCACCATTCTATCTCCTGTCTCTGACCTTCCTCGAACTACCTCAGAAAGCAGGGCCATGCACATTAATAGCTGGCGTATTCACTGGGTACAATGGCCTCAGGTTTACTAATGTTGCACTTTATGTCCCCCCCCCCCCCCCCCACAAGACAGGGTCTCTCTGTGTAGCCTTGACTGTCCTGGACTCGATTTGTAGACCAGGCTGGCCTCGACCTCACAGCGATCCGCTGCCTCTGCCTCCGGAGTGATGGGGTTAAAGGTGTGCGCCACCACGCCTGGCTCCCTGCCCTTTTAAGACAAGAGTAGCAGTGTACATTTTGCTGATCCATTCCATTCATCTGTTAGAGCCATTTGGGCTATTTCTGCTTTTTGCCTGCTGTGAATAATGCTACTAGGAACAGGGATGAATTCAAAATAACTCTTTGGGGCAGATACCCCAAGTGGAATGTTTGGAAGAGGCTCCATCTGATGTTTCCCATATGGTTTTCTTTCCTTCTTAAAGAATTTATTTATGTTTATTTTATGTGTATGAGTGTTTTGTCTGCAGTATGTAGGCACGTATCTGTGCCTGGTGCCTGTGTAGGTCAGAAGAAAGTGTCAGATTCCCTGGGACTGGAATTACTAACAGTTGTTAGCTGCCATGTGGGTGCTGGGAATCAAACCTGGGTCCTCTGTATAAACAACTAATACCCTTGACTGCTGTCATCTCTCCAGTCCCACCCATATGGCTTTTTCTCTTTTTTTCTTCTTTCCCTCCTTTCTTTTCTTTCTTTTCTTTTGTTTTGTTGTTGTTTGAGACAGGTTTCTCTGTGTAACAAGCCACGGCTGGCCAGGAACTCACAAGATCCACCTGCCTCTGCCTCCCATGTGCTGGGATTAAAGGCATGCGCCACCATGCCTGGCTTCCGTATGGTTTTCTATTACAACTGTATCACTGTATTCCCACTGCAATACATTAGGATTACATTTGTTCTACACTCATCAATACATACCTGTATCGCTTATTGTAGCTAATGCATCTGAGGTGGTCTTATTCTCTAAATTTTATCTATTCATACACTCATTATAATCAGCACCTGTTATTAGCTGATACCTCAAACTTTCTTTATATATATCCTACACTATCATATTCTAGTAAAAGCCAATATGTGCAAGCATATTTTGGCTAGCCACCTGGATGCTGACACATTTATGCTGACACATACTCACATGTGTCCACTCCTGCTCTTTGTCTGCCTTACTGACATAGAGCAGCAGTCTAGCAGGGAGGCATGGGCATACAGCTCTGAACCTAGTACAGTGGGGGCTGAAGCAGGTACATCTTTGAGCTCAAGGCTGCAAGGTTTACAAGGCAACTTCCCAGCCAGCCAGGACCACACAGTTAAGATCCCCAACTTCAGAGAGAGAGGGAGAGGGAGAGGGAGAGGGAGAGAGGGAGAGAAGGAGAGAGGGAGAGAGGGGGGAAGAGAGAGAGAGAGAGAGAGAGAGAGAGAGAGAGAGAGAGAGAGAGAGAGAGAGAGAGAGAAGAGACAGAGAGACAAAGAGAGAGGAGGAGGAAGCAATCTATCAAAGTGGGTAGCAGTTTGAGCTCTGCTGACCCTGACCTGAGCTCAGATCCCAGCTCCACCCTTTATTAGCTGTAAAGTTTATTTAAACACTCTAAGCTTCTGACTCCCCATGTGTAAGATGGTAAGATACATGGATGTGAGGATAAAATCGTGTATGCAAAGCACTTACCTAGCAAATACCAGGCCCTCAATAACCACTACTCAATAACAATAACAATTATTTTAATTATAGTCAATGAATACTAAAAAGAATAAATGGCAAATAGTTTCTCTAAGACTATCTACCTCACAAGACAGATGTTAGAAAATGCTGTTTGGACTGAGCAGACACAGCAGCACATACTTGCAATCCCAGAACTCAAGGGTACGGCGCAGTAGGACGGCATGTTCCACGCCAGTCTTGCTATCTTCTAGTGAAGTTTTGAGAACTGATGCAGACCTGAGCTATATACTAACTATAATAAGTTAATGACTTTAACTTTTCTAAGTAATTTCACATCTGATAAAATAGAACATAGGCAGGTTCCTAGTTGTAGAGATTCTGTTGTTGACACATCAGGAAAACTTTCCACGTCACACAGGACATAGAGCATGGTTTCTCTGTTTGCCTGCTTTCTTTGAGACAGATCACTATAATCCCAGGTTGCCCTTCAGCTCACATCAACCCTCCTGCGTCAATCCCTGAAGCACCAGGACTTCACAACAAACCCAGGAACGTTATTTCTAACACCAAAAGAGAAAAACAACCTCATCAATCCCCTAGGAAACAGACAACAGACTGTACTGTAACTATATATCAGAACATCACACAACACTGAGAATAAACTGTCACTACATGTGCCAACAGTGACTGTCTCCATCACAATATAAAACAGGAAGACACAAACAGTACCGTTCCACTGGTAAAAACAGAAAATACAGACTAACACTAATATGAAAATAGTGTGTTGGGGTATAGGGAGTGCATGTAGCTCAGTTGTAAAGCACATGCTTAGCATCACTCTACCAAGTCCTAGGTTCAACTCAGCATACACACAGTAAAAGAAACTAGGGCCAGAGAGATGGCTCAGCAGTTAAGAGTGCTTCTGGCTCCTGCAGAGGGCCTGAGTTCGTATATCAACACCCATATAGCAGCTAACAACCACCTGTAACTCCGGTTCCAAAGGATCCCAATGTCCTGTTGATCTTCCTAGGCACTAGGCATACATATGGTAAACACAAATACATGCAGGAAACATGCTCATATACATAAAAATTAACAACTGCCAACAACCAAGAAGAATATACAGATAAATAGAAAAGAAGCAGTTACTATTCACTTTTGTATATGGGCGGTAGACACAGTGATGTTCATTTTCACTTGGTATATTTTACATATTACACATGTAATTTTATATAGTTTCACAACAAATATGTACAAAAGTTACTGAACACTTACAGAATTTTAAATTAAAATACTTACTTGTTCAATTAAGGAGTTCCTTGCTTCAATAGTCTCCTTCAGCAATTCTGGATCACTCGTTTGTGAGAGGGGTTTCCTCTCAAAGTCTTTTCCATCATCAGAGTTAGAATTCCAAAGAAGTTTTTCTTTGTTTATAATATCCACCACTCCTTTGAACGTTCTGGCTTCCCCAATTGGCAGCTGTAAGTCAGAGAGCACTTCGTACTGTTAAACAATACGAATGGTAGAGCCACCACACTGCTGACAAAACCTACCACCATACCACTTTCCTCAAATCTTACCTGACTACTTCAACCAAAGTCTTAAACTGTATTTACTTATGATTGGAGTTTGCTTCAAAAGTGTGCATAACACAATAACTACTGATGACATATCAGAGTGTGGTATTAGCTACCAGTTACTGTACAAAAGTGTGCATAACACAATAACTACTGATGACATATCAGAGTGTGGTATTAGCTACCAGTTACTGTACAAAAGTGAGCATGACACAGTAACTGATGAGGACACATCAGAGTGTGGTATTAGTTACCAGTTACCTGTATAATCAGGGGCGTGGCCTTCAACTTCTCTCTGATGCTTTCAACTGCACAGTTAAAACTGTAAAGAACAAAAATAATCTGTTAGAAGCACTGTAAACACCTCTCAAAACAGGCTAAGAGCATACTCTACAAATACCCCTTTCTTCTCCATATGTTCACTACATCTGTCTCCCATAGGGCAGAATCATAAACCTGACAGCAGCAATTGAACATTTACCATTATCTCACCATGTGCAAGTTTAAGCAATTGCTATTGCAAACCTTATATAACTAAGTTTTGATACTACTATTAATTAAGGTCTCACAGTTAATAAATTAGAGTTAAATGCAAGATTTCATTTGATTTAAGGATTTTATATGCACTATTGGTTTTCTTCCAAGACCCAGACTGACTAATATTCTATGGCTTTTTGAGGGTTTTTTTAGGGGGAGGTTTCCAGACAGAGTTTGTCTGTGTAGCCTAGGCTGTCTTGGAACTCACTCTGTATACCAGGCTGGTCCCAAACTCACAGAGATCTTCCTGCCTCTGCCTCTCCAATACTGGGATTAAAGGCGTGCACCACCACACCCAGGACATTCTGTGTTTTAATCTTAGTATCATAAGCTATGATGCTTGTCGATACGCTAACATTGGGGCTGGCTACCTATGTTATGAATGCTATGGTTGGCACAGGCTGCTTTATATATAAATGCACATCACTCTGGCACCAACATCTTTGAGAAGTAGCCTAGTATTCAGGCTCGTCCTCATCGCTACTGACACTGTAAATCAGTCAATCTATTGACTTTAAGAAATCCCAAATAAGAAAGGTTCAAACTTGAACCTAGCAAATGCTACAGGTTCCTGTACCAATAGTAATCAAGGGAACTTTAAACAGAGTTGCCAAGGAAGCCAGTAACCACAAAGCACAAGGCTGCAGTCTTGGGGAAGGACAGTTGATCTTTCAGCACACTCTCACATTTCACAGAATCCTTTGTGTATTTCTGACTCTCTGTGTTGCCAGAACAAGGTATCCATTTTGGCTGCCACTCTGCATAAGCCTGGATGCATGACTGCTGCACCTCAGCACTAATGTCTTCTGCCCACTACAGGGCAGCCCACTACTCACTAGCTAAAGAGGATCAGAAGACACAGAAAGACAACATCCTCTGAGTGAACTACAAGAAACAGCCGTATTCTCTAACTCCAGCAACCAGGAGATCACAGCAGCCTTCACAAGTAAAGGTGTTATGCTGATGAGCTCAACAGAGAACGAACAGAAACAGCAGACTGAACCCATCAGGGTTCTACAAAAGCACTACGTTAGCTCCAGATGGCGCACCACTTAGCAGATCTCAATCCATCTCAACTACAAATGAGCGGCTTTGAAATTATTTTAAACTGTTTTTAAGATTCCACAGAATAAGCCGGGAGTGGTGGCACATGCCTTTAATCCCAGCACTCAGGAGGCAGAGGCAGGCAGATCGTGTGAGTTCAAGGCCAGCCTGGTCTACAGAGTGAGTTCCAGGACAGCCAGGGCTACACAGAGAAACACTGTCTCGAAAATCAAAAAAAACCCCAACAAAACACAGAATAATTATACTTTAAGGAAGAACTGCTTTTTTAAACCTAAGCTATAAACTGTGAGTTCTAGTTTTTGCTTTGTAACCTTAAAAGCCTAGGAAGCACTCTTCAAATACCTTGCTCCAGTTTTGTCCATCTTGTTTATAAAACAGATCCGGGGTATCTTGTGTTTGTCAGCTTGCCTCCACACAGTGAGAGTCTGGGCCTAAAGCAAAAATCAGAGAACATGCCTGTAGCTGTTGTGAGACGGGTGACTAGAGTCGTGAATCTGTGCTGACGTGGAGTCGGGCCTGATGCTGGCAGAGAACTGGAGCCTCGACAGCTCATTCCCAGAGACACAGAGAACAGAACAGGGGTGTGGTGAAGCGGCTACAGGGTTCTTCATGGTGCTTGAGAACAGTGTTTCTGTTTAGGTGAACTAAGTCCCCACACAAAGTGATGTAAAATCTGGGAGACACTCAGAGCCCAGAAGACTTACTGTTGGCCTCATTTTTCCCACTATGTAATAATGAGCGAATTTGTTTGAAGTATTTGTTTTTTAGACCAGGTCTTAGAAAGCCTGGGTTGGTCTGGAACTTGCTACATAGCAAGACTGACCCTGAAGTCCCAACCCTCCTCCATCTTCCTCCCAAATGCTGAGATTACAGGCAGGTACCACCACATCTCCTAATGTCATTTTTTTTGATAAGTAAAACAGGAATGTTTGCCTTGAGGAACAAATAAGAATATAATAAAAGCACTATTATGACAAAAAAATCATATTTCATTTAAATACTTGAATATTCATGAGACAATAGGGTAAAGAGTGAGGGATAGACTACCACCTATATTTATAAGTAATTCATGTGTGCTTTTTCTAATTGATTTCATTTCTTCACATATTAAATTTATAAATATAATCTGATTCTATTAAAACATCTGTACCTCATGGAGTCCTATGGCCCCAAAAGTATAAAAAGTAGAATGTTCAGCTTTATGTTTAGGTAAAATTTATATACAACAAATCCACACACTAAGCGTATAGATAGAGTTCTGATAAGAACTCCAGAAGAATCTCTCAGGCCTCTCCAGCCCCATGAGAAACTAGTTCTGATGCATCACCACGGGCACATATTCTGCCTAGTCACAAGTCTCATGAAACTAGTATGGCTTCTGATCTGTCCACCTTATCCCTTTACGCAGAGAGACCAGCTTCTCTATGCATCAGTAGACACGTACTTCAGTAGTGCTAGCGTGGGGCTGCTGTGAGCCTAGCCACTATAAACATTCTCAGCAGATCTCTGGTGAACAGAAGTTTCCATTCCCATGAAAAAGACACAGAACTTTGGGCTTTTAGGGTAGGTGTATACACAGCTTTATATGAAGCTGCAAACTGTCTTCTAAAGTCATTTATCAACAACTGTGAGCTCCAGCTGAACCACTCTCATCAATGTTTGCTACTGTTCCTTTGAATGTCAGTCACTCTTCAGGGTACAAAATGTTATCTTATGTTGGCAGCTCCTCCCTGCATATGGGCCAAGAACGCAGTGGATATGGCTGGGACACTGACAGCAGGTTGGAGATACAGTGACAGCTGCATGTGCTTTCAAATAAGGATCTTCTCCTAAATAACTGATTATAATGATCACATTCAGAAAATTTTACACAACATATATTTTCACATAGTATATAATTCAAACTTCTCTGTTTTCCTCAATGATGTCTTCTAATTCATTTTAAATTTAGGATCCAAGGAAGGATTTAAAAATACACTCAGTTTTCTTCATTCTTTAAAATCCTTTTACCTGCAATAGCTCTTCAGGATTCCCTTTAATCATTTATGTTTACACTAAAAGTTGTTTGTTTTACCAAAAAGTTGTAAGTAGTTGTCTCTGCCATACCTTTTCACTCAGATTTCACCAATCATTGTCTCATGGTTAGTCATGGGCCAATCATTTTGGGCAGGAATACAATACACATTTGTGGTACCTTTCTCAAAGCATATTGTGTTAGTTTATCCCATTTTTTGAAAGATACTGATTTTCATAACTAAAATAATTGTAATGGCAGAAGAACTTATATGAATTATGTATTCAACAAAGCCCACTTTGAAGGGCATACTCACTAAAGATAGTATAACTCACCCCTATAAACACAGCACAAACCAGGTGGTGACGTATACCTTTAATCCCAATCCTTGGGAGGCAGAGGCAGGTGGATTTCTTTGAGTTTGAGCCCAGCTTCATCTACAGAGGTGATACACAGTGAGACCCTGTTTGAAACAAAGAAAAACAAGAAAAAACAAAACAAAACAACAACAACAACAACAACAAAAAAACCAACGCATAATTCACCCTACTAATAATAAGCTCTATTTAAAAATCCACTTTCAGCCTGGCGGTGGTGACTGGCCTTAAACTCAGAGATCCGCCTGCCTCTGCCTCCTGGAGCACTGGGATTAAAGGTGTGTGACACCACCACCTGGCTAAGAATCATGTTAACTGTAAGGAGTGATTATTTGTGTGTCTCTCTTTTTTCCATGTGTTCCTAGAAGCACTGATTCCCCCCACCACACTGTCTCTTACAGATGCTTAAACAGTCTAGTGAGGTTAGGTCTCCCATGGGAGGAAAAGGTACATTTGCTGACTGCCCCAGAAAACAGACACTGTCCATCCTCCAGAGCATCATAAGGAACGCGAACTGCACACAGGAAACTATTTCCACTCCTCCTACCCTGTCACATGACCAGCTGGCTGGTCCCTTCATGCCACTCTCTAGACTAGGACTAGAGGGACGCTGACTCTCTGGTGGGTACTACATGTAGACTGTCAGGTCCGCTGAGTCTCATCTGCTGACTTTGTGACTCTGACAGAGTCAATGAAACTAGCACAGAGAAACCTGCTGGTTTAAAATCAGCAGAATACCAGGCTCCTCATGGGTCCCCACAACAACTTCCATATTTTCTACAGAAAAACAAACCTTCCTTCCACTGTGAAAACCCTGAGGTCACATTTCATTATTAAGTTCCAGTTTCCTTTAGCCACAATCTGATTGGTATAGATTCTCCAAGCAAAGGGTTAAAATGAACTACTCTGGACAGTGTTGCTGTGTCCACTCTGGCGTTGCTTTACCTCTACACCAGCGGAGGCGTCAAGCACGGCCACTGCACCGTCCAACACCCTCAAGCAGCGCTCAACCTCCAGGGTGAAGTCCACGTGACCTAAGGAAAGAAAAAGAGACACTTAAAATCTCCAAAACCAAATCAGAACAGTCACATGGGCCAGCAATGTCACTCCTAAGTGCACACAAAAAGAGGGGAGCACCTGAAAGGAGTGCCTCAAGAAGCTATTTGTACCCCACACCCAAAGTAAACTAGCAAATATGGTACAGCAGATTTCTCTGTGCTAGACAGTCACCTGCCCCCCCCCCCACAGGTCTGTGTCTGGAGATGCAGCTATGGGATGAAAAGATTGGGGGGGGGGGGAGGAAGGCGTCTGTTCTAACCATGGCCAGGCTTTGTTCTTGTCATTCTCTAGATACAGAGTAACAGCTACTCACATAGTAGTTACTTGCATTAGATACTGTAGGTATACGAGAGGGTACATACAGGT
>OU015758.1:17263730-17326777 GCA_907169655.1 Acomys percivali | reverse complement strand
CTTGCATTAGATACTGTAGGTATACAAGAGGGTACATACAGGTTATATAGAAATACTACACCATTCTCTAAGTGGTTGAACATCTACAAATTTTGGTATCTGCATGGATCCTAAAATCAATTCTTCATGTATACTGAAAAGACACACACATACACACACATGGAGTATTAGGCAGCCTTAAAAGGAAGAAATCCCTGTTACATAGAGACTTTATGCTAATTGAAATAAATAAACCAATCACAAAAAGGTAAATACGATGTGATTCCACCTACAGGAAGTGTCTAGGCCAGCTGCATGGACATATATAAGAAGCAGACTGGTGGGAAGAGGGGCAAATGAAGCCGCTGCTGACTGTGTGCAGAGCTGTAGTCTAGAGGACAAAAAGCTTTAGAGATCTGTTTCACAGAGATGTGCATGGAGCCGTACACTTAAAAGTGGTTACGATGGGAAGTTTAACGGGTTTGACCATGATTAAAACACAACAAACTCCGCAGAAAACGGCCTAAGTGATGCGGCATCCCGCACGGTGAAACTGTACCGTACCTGGGGTATCAATCAGGTTGACCCTGTACCCTTTCCAGTCAAATGTCACAGCTGCTGACTGGATAGTAATGCCCCTTTCTCGCTCTTGAGCCATGAAATCTGTCACAGTGTCCCCATCGTCGACATCTAATCAGGAAAAGAAGGCCACAGTTGAGTTCAAAACAAGGGCATCTTGCTGGTTCTCAGTATGTCCCCAGGATAGCTTAATCTGCTCTGAGAAAAAGCACCCATTTAGTTTAATACTTAAGAGCCCTTTATTTTTTCTATAGAACATTAAACCTTCATGACAGAAAAAGTTTTTTCAGCAAGATTAGTAATTCTGTCATAAAAGTTTCTTTCCTTTTCCTGTTTTTGTTTTTGATTTTTGGTTTTTGAGACAGGGTTTCTATGTGCAGCCTTGGCTGTCCTGAAACTCACTCTGTAGACCAGGCTGTCCTTGAACTCAGAGATCTACCTGCCTCTACCTCCTGAATGCTGGGACTGCAGGCATACGCAACCACTGCCTGGCTGTTTCTTTTTCTCTAATTTTACTAAAGCACATACTCCTTCAGCTTAGTCTGCCCTTAAGGGTCCCTACTCCCTCTGTGCCCCACACCTCTGACCAAGAGGAGCTCAATGAAGTGCACTGATTAGACTGTCTCCTCACTCTGTTCTCAACCCTGCCATCTTGACCACCCTGGTCTATACAGAGCTAACACAAAGGAAGTCCCCTTGCCAGGCTGTCACAAGGACATAACGCAAGGCATAAAGGCTAGTCCAGTCCGATATGCCAAGTAGCAGCCACAATGCATGAAGATCTGAAAACATTCTTCCCAAGTTCAGCTACCCTCACTGCTAAGTTTTCCAGAGTAGGGGTTTGTCTGTAAATAAAGCTTGAGGACAATTCTTTAGTATAAACCCATGCTTAAACTTAATCATGAAAGCTTACTCAAATGAGTTTTGAATTATATCTTTTATTCTGATTAAATTTATAGCAATATAGCCCAAGGGGCATGTCCCAAGAAAGTCTTCACTTACCAGGAAAGTGGGACAGAGGGGAAGGCTTCCTATTGGGACTCTAGGTGAGAGAATCAAGAGAGAATGGGGAAATAGAAGGACCCAAAGGGTCCTAGAAACCTACAATTAGATCATTATGACGGGCGGATCGGGACCCAGGGGTCCTGCTCAAACTGTGGCACCAGCCAAGGACAATACGTGCAGTAAACATTGAACCCCTACCCAGTTCTACCCAATGGACAGAACATTCTCCACAGTTGAGTGGAGAGTGGGGTCTGACTTTCACACGAACTCTGGTGCCCCATATTTAACCATGTCCCCTGGATGGGGAGACCTGGTGGCACTCAGAGGAAGGATAGAAGGTTACCAAGAAGAGACTTGATACCCTATGAGCATATACAGGGGGAGGAGGTCCCCCTCAGGCACACTCATAGGGGAGGAGAGTAAGTGGAAAATGGGAGGGAGGGAGGAATGGAAGGATACAAGGGATGGGATAACAATTGAGATGTAATATGAATAAATTAATAAACTATATTTAAAAATTTATGAGCAATAAACACATGAAAGTTATTTTTACAATTCAAAACTCATGAATATAGGCTGTCACACCATTATACTACCACTTGTATCAATAGAAGACCCTAAAACAGTGACTCATTCCCCTTTATTCTCTCTCCCCGCCCCGCCACCCCCCCAACACCAACATCAGGAAAAATAAAGAAATGTATTTGCAACAACTCTAATTATGCCATGTTGCTCTGACTGGCCTGGAATTCATTATGCAGTGCAGGCTAGACCTGAACAGGCTAGATCTGCTTGCCTCTGCCTCCCTAGTTCTGGGATTAAAAGTGCACACCACCACATCTCACTCATGTTATTCCCTATGATTAATATTCTAACCAACAAAACAAACTCTGGGTCACCAGGCTGTACTAGTTTCTGGCCCTACAGAAACCTAAAATCGGTTCTTAATGCTTCAGAGTTTGAACTATTTCCAATTCCCAGCTTTAGATTTCCAAACTAGGAATACCCAATCATGATCATGAAAACATTCCTAAATAAGAATTCTAACATCTGAAATAGCTCCAACATCTCAATCACAATGGAAAAGGACACTTAACTATATTGACTGAAAATACACTCAAAACTGGTTTTTACAATTTTTAAAAATCGAAACTTAGAAACTATACACTCACTTCAAGCACCCAAACTGGAGGTGTGAGAGAAGTAGCGTCATCAAACCCATGTAACAACAGAAGCCTGACATGCCCACATCATGCTGTCACTCATATACTTACTAACACAGAATAGCACACAAACAGTCCAGGTGGCCATATGTTGAAGAACCTACCATCATCTTGATTTTCTTTTCCTGTATTAAGCATCCAATCTGTTATGTTTCCAATTAGGTAAGAAAAAGGCTCCCAGTACGAACATACTATAAACTAGACCTCTTGAACCCATCATGGGACTCAGCCAGCACCACTTAAAAACAGTAACCCCTGACCTATGCTCATGCAAGTAATACTTATACTTAAACTCACTGACACACACATACTCATATACTCACATACATTCTTACACTTACAGACACACACACACTTGCACACTCACACAGCTCTACTCCCACCCATTCACACTCATACATACTCACATACAGACATGAAAATTAAAATGGACCAGTTGGAAGAAAGGGTTCAGCAGAAAGGTGTGGGGGACAAGAGAATATAATGACAGGCGAACATATGTTATACGCACATATGAAAATTGTTAAAGGAATGCACAGAAAAATTGATGCAAATAAAACCAAAAGGCTGCTCTGAGGAACACAAGTGTAAATGTTGAGAGAATATCTTCTGCCTATATGGAAACTCCTCCACCTGTCAATAATAAATCTGATGGCCTATAGCTCTGGCAGAAAGCAGGAGGCGGGACAACAAGCAGGCAGAAGGAATGCTGGGATAGACCTAGGAGTGGGAGAGACTGGATGGCAAGATGTGAAGAGGACAGACACACGGTACTTGAGCATTTGTAGGGGGTTGTTTTGTTTTGTTTTTTAAATATTTATTTATTTGCCTATTATATATACAGCACTCTTGCCTGCATGTACACCTGCAGGCCCAAAGAGGGCACCAGATCACATTACAGATGGCTGTGAGCCACCATGTGGTTGCTGGGAATTGAACTCAGGACCTCTGGAAGAGCAGTCAGTGTTCTTAACCTCTGAGCCATCTTTCTAGCCTGCACTTGAGTACTTGTAACCAGTCACGTGGTCAAATGTAGATTAGTGTAATGGATTATTTCAAGTTATGAGCTAGTCAGAGAAAAGACTAGCTATATGGCCTAGGTATTTGTAAATATATTTTGAGTCTCATGAGTTGTTATTCCAGAAGCTTAGGAAGGGAGGAAAAACCACCCGCAATGTGCAAGTCTACTGAGAATTAACTACAATTTACAAAAGCTACAAGTGAGCAGTAAATTGTAGACCTCCGAAAACCTAACACTGAGCTAAGGATTAGCAAAATCATCTCCTTTTCCATATAAGAATTTGACCTTAACTTTCCAGGTTTTTTTCCTCCTAGAAACCAGACAACAGAAATATGTCAACTATGTAGCTAGTCCCTCACCCCCTGCCACACACATACACACACACACACACACACAAAATCTTTTTACTGGTAAAGTCTATTGACTTGAAAAGTATTATAGACAGTTTGACTTTATGTACCTTGTGCTTCCCTGAGTTGGGTATGGAATGTCCCTGATATGAAACTTGGAAACTGTAGTTGAGTCTTCTCACTAGGGTAGCTCTTGTAGAAAGAAACACCTAATGCTAAATGTGGTTCTGTCCTAAAGCCTTCCAGTAGACCAGTGTCAAATGAGGTCCCTGACGGCCTTGGGGGACTCAGTGCTGAGTTAAATCTAGAAGACCCTTTGGTGATGTTACAGCTACCTTATCTTAATGCTGTAGCTTAGACATCAGAGACTCCATGCCATACTCTGGCTGACGTCTTAACCAGATGCTTTTGCTAGTAGGGGTTGGGGAGAGGAGGAATCCATTCTAACCTCCCAGAGATCTTGTGTATCCAGAATAGTACAAAATTCTTTCTGTGGTGGTAGTTTTGCCTGCATCAATATGAGCCATAATTCCAATATTACGAATTCTGTTTAAAAGAAGGAAAAAGCCATGCATTATGAAGTGCATATTACAACCAAATTATCTATGCTGTGGAAATGTTAAAGGTGATTAATATTCCTATAATATATGTAATTATGTACAAAGATAAATACAAAACATATTTTTGATATATTATCAGCATGTATTAAATGTACATAATAATGGGCTGCACTATGACATTTTCATATATAAATGTGATATACTTTGGTCATATTCACCAGACATCACCCTCTCTTGATCCTTACCCACTCCTGTTGATATATGCTACCTCATTATCATGCAAAATAGCTAAGTAATAAAAGGGATAATTTTAATCTTAGAAATATCTTATATTAGTTTTTGTTACGTTAAAAATTCTTAATATGGGGCTAGAGAGATAGATCAGAGGATAAGAGCCCTGGCTGCTCTTCCAAAGGTCCTGAATTCAATTCCCAGCTACCACATGGTGGCTCACCACCATCTATAATGTGATCTGGTGCCCTCTTCTGGCCTGCAGGTAGAACACTGTATAAATAATAAATAAATCTATTTTGTAAAGTTTAATATTAAAATAAGTCTTAATATTTAACTGAGAAAATATCTTTTGAGATACATACTAAAATTTATGTAGAAATCACAGAAATGACCTGAGTCGCTAGTGAAGCCTGGCAGGACAACAGCCTATAGAAAGCCAGTGTAAAACAGTACTTACTTAGCCACAGGAGGGTTAACGATGGAGTGAAGGGATTTGACATCGCTTCCTACTATGCCTAATAGGAGGAGAATTAAACTGTTAATTTTATTTTTAAAAACTTCAACTTATAAATCAAAACATACAAAATAAATGAAAGCAAATACAACATTCCAGATCAAGCAAAATAAAGCTCAATAAAATGCACTTACTTAGGATTAATTTTCTGCCAATACATAAGAAAGCTATGGTTGATGGTACAAGTTCTGGATACCAATTTCTTTTTTTTTTTTCCCTGAAACAGGGTTTCTCTGTGTAGCCCTGGCTGTCCTGGACTTGCTTTAGGCCAGGTTGCCTCTGCCTCTCTGAGTGCTGGGATTACAGGCGTGTGCTTACTGCAACCAGCTACTGCAACTTCTTTTTTAAACACACACAACACAAACAAATTTCTAAATCAAATCCTTAAAACAAAAAAATACAGATTTACTGGTTGAGCACACCTTTGCTTCTAGCACTTGGGAGGCAGAGACAGGCGGATCTCTGAGTTGGAGGCCAGCCTGGTCTATAGAGGGAGTTCCAGGACAGCCAAGGCTACAGAGAAACTTTGTCTCAAAAAAACAAAAAACCAAACCAAACTGTAACAGATTTATTTCAATCAGTTACTAATTACACCTCGACTTACAGAACTATACAATTAGTATTGATAGCAATATGATATAAGGTAACAGCAGATCCTAAATAAAGGGAAAAAATTCAAACATGCAGTCACCTGACCTGCATTTTCAAGTCTTGTAGCATTTGGAGTGTGATCAGCTGATAGTGAACTGCTATACAGGTTAGAACCTCCCTCCCTTTAGCAGTGCCAGGCCCGACGTCTGGATGGACAGCCTGAGCGGAGTTACTCAACAGAAGCTGGAAGATCCTAATGCTTCCAAATCACTAGGCAGTTTTTATTGGTTGGGTTTGGCTTAGTTTTGTTGAGGCAGGGTCTCACGATGAAGCCTAGGCTGACCTGGAACTTGCTTTGCACACTAGGCTGGCCTCAAACTCACACAGCATCTCCTTCCTCAGAATCATGAGGTTAAAGGGGTGTACCATTGCACCTCATTTTTATCTCAGGTTTCCGAGGCAGAGTCTTGTATGTAATCCTGCCTGGAGTTGGACTCTCAAGCCTCCTTTCTCAGTCTCGTTAGTACTAGAATTTTAATGTGAGCCAGCACACAGCCGCCGTATGTATCTCCTACATGAAAGTGTCCAGAGAGCTCACTCCATGCTAGCTTAAGTTTCAGTGATATTGAAGCAACAACAGTTTTACTTGTGAATTTAATTTCTACCTTCATGCTAGTTAAACCAGGTAGTCTGAATTTCTAAAATAAGAACAGTTTTACATTTTTAAAACCTCATTGGACAGTCTAAATACCAAAAGACAAAGTACAAGCTACAGTTAAATTAGCAGAGGCAGAGCAAAGAAGCGCACGCACATTCTAACAATGCAGCCCATGAAACCCATGTTTTCTTGTAAATCAACGGCCAATCAGTATTATTTCACTTCTTTATCTGCACATGATAAGTACGGTAATAAGGACAAAACTGCATTATTCTATTGAGTGCTATCAGCTCAGGTCAAACACAGGACGGCAGGCCGTGAGGCATGAAGTGGTCCATTCCCGGGCAGTCCAGGTCCCAGCAGCCATCAACTCATCTAAACTAGTCCAGACAGTTAGGTAACCAAGCTTCTGTTTCAAAGTTAATTCTGGTAAATTTCTATTGACAGAAGACATGCTAACATGAAAAGTAGCAATGAACTAAAAATAAGTGTTTTGCAGGAGGGGCACTCCACACTAACGTCAGGAGCCAGCCGCTAACCCACGCACTGTCCCTGTGCTCAGCTCATCAGAGGCCCCGGAGAAGAGGAGCATAACTCCACTGGTGCCTATCCCCTTCACATCCACCAAAGCACTCCCACATAATAACCTCAAGGAAACAGCCAGCAAGGTAAAATAGTCTGGGAACCTCTAAAACAGCAAGCTTCTTCAAGAAAACGAAAGTGAAAGACAAGGTGAGAGAGAAGAGAAAGCAAGAGCGCACCAAAGCCAGAGGGATCTAGCATCTGTACCTGGTGAGGAGCTGTAGCTTCTCGTAAGAGGCACCTGAGTCTTTGATCTCTTTAAATTTGCTTTTATTTTACACATGGTCTAGGAGAGACAAAAAGAAATTGACATTAGTTTTACTTTAGCATTACACACACAACAGAGAAAATAGAAAATGCATGTTCTTACTGGGTACAGTGGCAGCTGCCTGTAATCCCAGAAATGAGAGGCTGAGGCAGGCAGGTGTTGAGCTTGAGGCCAGCCTCCACTGTATAACAAGAATCTCCATCTACTCTTACAATGGAAGCATACATTCCTCAGAATGCTACTCAGGTAATTTTGAACTAGCAAAATGAATTGACAGCTAATGACCAGGCCTGCGCAGCCTGGGTACAGGCTCTCCAAAGCACTGTGCTGGGTCACTGCTGGAGGAGAAGCAGCCCAGACAAGCTCAGGCCCAGCAGGTGCATGGCAGAGGCATGGTTCCACTTGAGGGTTCATATTTGCAGTACATTATGAAAATGCGAGTTTACAAAATTATATGTAGAGGTCTAGTGTTAGAAAGCTTGTAAGTAAGATGCTATTCATGAACATGAGGCAAGTGTCAAACTGCCTCAGAAATCAGCTCCCAACAGCTCTGCAGAAAGCTATGCCTCAACTATTTAATGATGATGTTGTATCTTGATATAACATCACAAAACTTTACTTCACAGACATTTCAACCTACAGATACGTATAAATTAGCAGGTAAGGGTGAGCATTAATTACTGCCATTCTTGGAAGCGACAGAAATCACCAGGCTCCTTCAAAACACTTGACATTGTACTACCTCATGAGAACAGCATTTCATTTTATCTGTTGCTCTTTTTATTGTGAAGGAAATTTTTAAGTTGCATTTCCGAATAAATTAAGGTAGTTTGGTCAAACTAAATTTGGAATGATGAGCTATACTAAGCCTCTAAGAAAAAAATAATTAGATCAACAAAGTCATTTTTGTAAGAATCACTTACATTAATGTGCACACTGAATACTTTCTGATTATTCAATGCAAAAATCCTCCAGTTGGTAAACATTGTGGTCCTCTAAAATATTATCTCTGAAAAAAGAAACAAACAAAATTATAAAAGTAAACATAAATAAGTCAGTAAGTCATATATAAAAAATAAAATTGTATGTTTTAGAAAGTAATTTAGAATAATTTTAGCTACCAAAAATCTCAATGCATTATTCAAAAAGTAAAAATTTGTACTAAATGAAACACATAGTTCTTAAGCTTAAATTGTCCCCCCCCTCCCTTTAAAAAAGACACCTTAATTCTTTTCTTTTTTTTTAAAGATTAATTTGTTTGCTTATTTGCCTATCTGCCAGAAGAGGGCACCAGATCTCATTATAGATGGTTGTGAGCCACCATGTGGTTGCTGGGAATTGAACTCAGGACCTCTGGAAGAGCAGTCAGTGTTAACCGCTGAGTCATCTCTCCAGTCCCCCATAACTCCTTAATTCTTAAAGAAAGAGATGGAAGGCTGAAAGTTTGGTAGATGCCATAATCCTAGCATTCAGGAAGCAGAGAGAAGTTTGTCAAATTTTAGGCCACCTGGGCTACATAGTAAAACTCTGTATTGAAAGAAAAACCAAACCAATCCCTGCCAAAAAACAAACAAAGCTTCAAGACATAATTAAAGCACATTTATTGAAACTTTACAAATTAAACAAATAAAAATATATTTTAGGTAAATATAATTAAGTACAATAAAAATTCTCATGGAAATTTGGTAGTGTCTCACTGACAACAAAGCCTATCTATCTATTCGAATTTTTAAACAGTAAATATGTGAAAATAATACACATAAAAGTTATAGCAGAACGAGCTGCCTTCCTGTGACTATAGAAACAGAGCACCTTTACTTTGCTAACCCAAGGTGTAGCTCCCAGGAAGAGCATCTGCTTAGTATGCCAAGGCCCTCGGTTTGACTTCAGCACTACAATGAGCCCCTAAACCCACATTTACCAAGTTCTCCCTGGGCTTAAAGCACAAGATCAAAAGTGTGAGAAGAGGACACAGTATCGAACACCTTGGACATGGGAGGCAATGCTAAATCAGCTATGCCGGAAGTCACGCTGTAACTACCTTCCTCCTAAACCTGCATGCTATCTCTGAAGTCAACACATCCTGTGCTTTATTTCCTAAGTGCATCTTGAAGCTATTCCAAACGTCAATGTTCTGGCCTCATCTTCCCTCTCCAGTTCCTAATGTAACAGACCCAGTGTCACCAACAGAAACAAGCTTACACACTATCCTTGCTCAAGAGACACAGGCACAATCAGGTTAACAAATTCAGTCAAGAACATGCATGTTGGACCGAATTAAGATTGCTCAGTGGTTAAGAGTACATGCGGATCTTGTAGAGGACGTAAGTTCAGGCACAGCATAGCACCCACATGGGTAGCTCACCAATGTCTCTAAGTCTATCGTCAGAGGATATGACACCTCTGACCTCCACAGCACGAGCAGTAGCACTCATGTGCATATGCCGATACATACATGTACCTAAAAATTAAAAAATGTAAAAACATTTTTAATCTAAAAGGACAAATATAACTGTCAGGGTAGAAGATGGATCTAGGAAGAGTTGAGAGTATGATCAAAGTTCATTGTATGCCTGTATAAATGTCACGAGTAAAAATTCTATTTTTTAAAAGAATAAGCTTGATTCAATAAAACTTCCTCAATTAAATCTCAATCCGTAACTACTCATTTATTTGTTTTTTCTTTCTTTTCTTTCTTTTTTTTTTTTCTTCTTCTCAAGAGACAGAGTTTCTCTGTATAGCCTTGGCTGTCCTGGACTCACTTTTAGACCAGGCTGGCCTTGAACTCACAGTCATCCACCTGCCTCTGCCCTCCTGAGTGCTGGGATTAAAGGTGTGCACCAACACACTCAGCTCAACACACTTATTTACAGTCAGTGAAATCAAAGCTGCTAACTGATTGTGTTGGGGCTAATCTGCCACTTTTTTGAATGGAGCACTATACACTTGGAGGATTATTCATAGACAAACTAAGATATTTAGACTAAGATGTTTAGAAAGAAAGCAACTACTAGTTAAATATTGCCACAAGTTCAAGTTTTGCTTTTTTGTTTGGTTGTTGTTGTTGTTGTTTTGAGACAGAGTCTCTCTGTGTTAGCCTTGGCTGTCCTGGACTCACTTTGTAGACCAGGCTGGCCTTGAACTCACAGTGATCCGCCTGCCTCTGCCTCCCGAGTGCTGGGATTAAAGGCGTGCACCACCACGCCCAGCAAGTTCAAACTTTTAAATGACAATGAGAACTCTGGAAAATTAGCACCATTTATTGTGAGCTTGACAGCCTACCAATACTAAGACTTTCTGTGAAGAGATCAATGGTGCTATTAATGATTTTTATATTTACATGAGTGGGGCCACCAAGATGGCTCAAAAGATGAAGGCACTTGCCACCAAGCTCAGCAACCTGAACTCAATCCCTGGGACATACAGGGTGGAAAGAACCAACTGCCGTAAACTGTCCTCGGACCTCCATACACAAATGTATACTGGCACACAAAATAGATAGACAGAAAAATAGATAAATGTAAGACACTTACTTTAATCATGTCAATAAAGTTTAATACATAAAACAAATCATGGGACACTTAACAACAAAATCGTAAAATGTACGTCAATGCAAGTAGAATTTAAGATGTTGCTGAGACTAGCCAGGCATGGTGGCGTTGGCTTTTAATCTCAACGCTCTGGAGGCAGAGATAGGAGGTCTACAAAGTGAGTTCCCGGACAGGCAGGGTGGTTATACAGAGAAACTCTGTCTCAAGACAAACAAACAAACAAACAATAATGTTACTGAGACATAATACAGGAAAGGAGATCTGACAGCACCAAGTTAAAATGACCTTAAATTAAGTTCTTAGGATCGGACTAATTGTGGAAGAACCTGCTTTGTAGGTTCCCTCTCTAAAGAAATGCTGTTTCCAGATTGTATTCCAAATGTATTGCCTGCATACAATATTTATTATCATGCAGCGATGTCTCCTGAATAATCCACTTTATTTCAAATTTGTGTCATATCTAACATCTCTTAGAAAAGTACCATGTATGAATTAGGTAAAATGTTTCTTATTAACATCAGTCCTTGCTATTACATTTGCTTTTTCTCTTTATACTGAATAGAAGATCTCAACCTATCAACCTTATTTTCATTACAAAACCTATTTCCAGCACAAGTAATTTCAAAAGATTTCAAACTAGCAGGGTGGTGGTGGGGTTGGCACTTTTGATCCCAGCACTTAGGAGGCAGAGGTGGCCTGATCTCTGTAAGTTCAAAGTCAGCCTGGTCTACAGAGTTCCAGGACAGCCAAGGCTACACAGAGAAATCCTGTCTTTTTGTGTTCATGTGTGTCCCTGTGGATGTGTGCCATGTGTGTGGGGTTGTCGGCTGTGATGGCTGGGAAGAGGAGCAAGAATCCAAGATTCAGGCTGAAGTAACTTCTTATTCTTGAAGTTGATTAAACAGATGTGCTCAGAGTCCGAAAACCCACTGAGACATACAGCTATACCATATCCATTTCCTGCATATATGTTGCATTTCAATGGTCTTTAAAAAAAAATGATATGTTTCAGTATTAGAAGACTTGCTGGAGTTGCAGGTCTTCTGAAATCTTAGACAAATCACTAGAAATCTCAGAGCTTCTTTGGTCTTTCATCTATGACAGCACGGCAATAGCAAGAGAATTAAACCCACATGTTTAATAAGAACTGTGTTTAACACTGCCTTCTGGGTACTTGCATTAAAGCAGTGAATGAAGACAACCCCCGTACTCACTCGGACTCTATCCAACTCAAAGGCTATAAAAAAAATAATAAATTTTTAAAAAGTAAATAAAATGTACAACATCCTACTGTCATAGATGCTTTAGAAAAGAATTAAGCCACAAAGGGAAATGGGGCAGTTATGGGTAGGTGTGCCGAGGGAGACTCCACTAAAACTGTGAAATTAAAGGAAACATCTGCCGGGCTGTGGTGGCGCACGCCTTTAATCCCAGCACTCAGGAGGCAGAGGCAGGCGAATCGCTGTGAGTTCGAAGCCAGCCTAGTCTACAAAGGGAGTCCAAGACAGCCAAGGCTACACAGAGAAACCCTGTCTCAAAAAAAACCAAAAAATAAAAAAATAAAATAAAATAAAATAAACATCTAAAGGAGGCAATGGGGAAGACGACGAATGTTCTAGCCTGAGAAGTTACCTAATTTACGGCACCTGGAAATACGCGACTGCCAATTAGTTTTAGTTCTGGATTTTTTTTTTTTTAAATCACGTTTTTGGGGACTTAAAAGACAGCCTGGATCCAAGCATTAAGACTTCCTGTGATGAATACTTCCAATTTTTGGTAGCTTCAAACTTCTAGTTAATTAGGGAGCTTCTGTGACTACAGTAAAAAGGTAAAACTAGGGATTGGATATATGGCCCAGCGGTTAAGGGTTTGGGGGCTGTCCTTCCAGAGGGCCCGGGTTCAATTTCCAGCACCCACTAGCACTCCCAACCATGCGCATATATATTCACATAGGCAAAAAACACTCATATACGTTAAAATAAGATGACCAAAACCAATTTTCTTCCAAAGGATAAAACTGACCTTAATTAGATGTGCTGTCTTGGGAATTCCTACCCACAGCTTGAAGTCCTTTTAGCCCTAATTCGGGGAATTAAAAAAACAAAAAAACCAAAAAACCTCAAGAACTCGTTTTCCGGCAGTTAGCCCAGCAGTTTTACTTTCTTTATAATAAATTTCAATTAATCGTGCATACATTAGCAACAGGAGAGAAACAAAAATATAAGTCACCCCTGATAAGGGATGAAGAAAAAAAAAAAAAAAAAAAACGTTGCAAATTCAGCAGACGTGAAGGGCCGGGGTGTGGAGACCCCGTGGCGGGCTTCTGTGGCCACTGTCAGCCGCAGGTACGAGGTCAGCAGTGCCAGACCAGCAAGACCACGGCCCCCACGGGGCGCTTGGTTGTGCGGTAACGACTAGCTTCTCTCCACCAGAATGCGAGGAGCGAGAGGCACCGGCTACTCCGAAACTTGCAGCGGCCTCATGTTACAACGCGCCACCGCCACAACCGCCCTCACAGCCGCAGGAGGCACCCACGAACCTCCCAGAAACTGGCTTGATAAGGCAAGACGCTGCACCATTTCCGGTGGTGCAGCACCTAAAAGCCGCCGGCTATCAATTTCCGCTCTTCTGCCTGGGAGCGGAAAGCCGGCTCGGAACTGGTGTGTGGTATATACGCGCTCCACTCGGCCGATTTAAAGGACTTCCTTTTCCCGTTCCGGCCTGCGCGAGCTAGGCTCGTGGGCCGGTGAGATCCAGAAGTTAGGAGGTTTTTGGCACCCGGGAGGTCGCGGCCAGCTGCTCCGCGGCTGTCAACATGGTAAGGAGGCCGACTCAAGCGCTGGCGACCGAGGGCGTGGGGGTTAGCGAGGTTGGGCCGTGGGGGCGCGGAACTGGGTTGCTGTGTGGAGCACCATGTAGACTCCTCCGCGAACCGAAGTTTAACTTCAGTTCGGGACCGAGAACGTAAGCAAGACAGACAGAGTTCACTATTGAACCCCGGATCTTGCTAGCGTAGCCTCAGTGCCAGCCTAATGGAATAGAGTTGAGACTTGTGATAATAACTCTGTAATAAGCATCAATCGCATCACACCTTTTTACTGCTCAGTAACCCTATATATAATCTTTCCCCAAGAGTCATACGGGTGTAAACATATGAACACGGTCCAAGGTCAAAATACATTTAACTTTTATCATATGAATGGTTAATAGTGCGAGAGTCATTAAAGCTCTGGATAGTGTGAGTCTTATCTACTTTATATGCTATGTAAAAGTCTTAGAATAATCTTGTCCGTACTTAAAAAATTAAAATAACATTTCTTGAATCATTACAGCCACAAAATGAATATATTGAATTACACCGTAAACGATATGGGTATCGTTTGGATTACCATGAGAAAAAGAGAAAGAAAGAAAGTCGGGAGGCCCATGAACGTTCAAAGAAGGCCAAAAAAATGATTGGCCTGAAGGCTAAGCTCTACCATAAACAGCGCCATGCCGAGAAAATACAAATGAAAAAGACGTAAGTGGTTCAACCTAATTCTCCTAAGCAGGTAACAGGTACTAAACACGGGCTGAGCCTCTTTCCTTTCTGACAGCATTAAGATGCATGAAAAGAGAAACACCAAACAGAAGAATGATGAGAAGACGCCACAGGGAGCCGTGCCTGCCTACCTGCTGGACAGAGAGGGACAGTCCAGAGCAAAAGTGCTTTCCAACATGATTAAGCAGAAACGGAAAGAGAAGGCGGTAAGGGAAAACAGTCTTGTTTTGCTTGAAATATTTAAATGAAAATTTGAAATTCTAGGTTTGTCTCCGGTTTATTAAAGGCAGTAAGTTAGTTCCACTATTGAAATCTTAGAACGGTTTGTAATTTTTTATTTTGATGATGAAGATTTAAGAGATTTGCTTAATGTGTATGTTTGCCTGCGTGTGTTTATGGCACCATGTGGTGCCAACAAAGGCCAGATGTCAGATCCCTTGGAACTAGAATCATTGACTGTTATGAGCTACAGTATGGGTGCTGGAAACTGAACCCAGGTTCTCTCAGGAGCGGCAAGTACTCTTTAACTAGTAAGCCTTCTCTCCAGCCCCAATTTTGTATATTTAGTTTGGTAGGAGGAAGGAGCTGGATCCAGGGAAAGCTGCAAAGTGCAAATATCGCTGGCATGTTTGCTGGGAGTGAGACAAAATAACAGAGAGGATAAAGAACAGACTTTAACTGCTCAAGACTGTGTTGTGAAGCCTTGTAATATAAAAGAGTCTCAATTATGTGTGTGTGATAGCTGGGTTAGGAAATAAGCTTGCCCCCAAGGTTGATATGTCCCAGTTGAAAGAATTTTAGAATTTAAGAAGATAGTTCAGTTGATAATAGTATTTACCTCACATTCCTGTAATTCCAGCTCTTCGAGGGGAGGGGAGGCAGAAGGTTCAGAAGTTCAAGGCCATCCCTGGCTACGAAGCAGATTGAAGCCAACTTGGTCCACATGAGACCTTACAAGCCATTAGAATGTCACACGCCTTTCATTTTAATAATTAAAAACAAAGCAGTGGATCTTAAAAATTCAATAGCTAATGACTTCATTTGAAAATCCCTAATGTTGTGCTATTGTGGAGAAAACCACAACTTTGTTTTTCTTGCTTTACAGGGCCAAAATTGGTTCGAATAGGAAATTTTCAAAGGGATTTAACTTTAAAATTCAGCATTTTTTAGCCCACCTTTTACAATTACTATCAAACCTGCTAAAATTCTGCCCCAATATAGAAAGAGTAGATATTTTTAACCAGCAATGAGTAGATTTATTTAAGAAATCCAGTAAGGCCAGGCAAGGTGGGGAACACCTTTAATCCCAGCACTTAGGAGGCAGGTGGATCACTCTGAGTTTGAGGTCAACCTGGTCTACAATGTGAGTTCAGGATAGTCAAGGCTACACAGAGAAACCCTGTCTTGAAAAAAAAAAAAGTAAAGAAAAGAAAGAGAGTTTAACTTAACCAAACCGTGATACACAGACTTAACTGGTTTTGGCTAATTATGACTTGTGAGGAGTCAGTGGAACAGTGTGTTGAATTGTTACAGCAAAGTGAATCTTCTACTTTGTATGACTAAGAACACTGACTAATTCTTACTGTCTTTTTCTGACAATATAAACTTACACTTTTAGGGAAAATGGGAAGTCCCTCTACCCAAAGTGCGGGCCCAAGGAGAAACAGAAGTATTGAAGGTTATCCGAACAGGAAAGAGAAAAAAGAAGGCATGGAAGAGGATGGTTACTAAAGTCTGCTTTGTTGGTGACGGTTTTACAAGAAAACCACCTAAATATGAAAGGTTCATCAGGCCAATGGTAAGTCTCTATAGGAATTCTATAGGAATATGGTGACTTAATGTTAGCTCCTTGTTAAGCAGGATAAAGTTTATTACAGCTTCCTGAAACTACTAAAATTGGTGTGAAAAACAGCTCTTACAGTATTGTGTGCTATTTTTGTTAATTTAAGTCATCAGTAGGAAATACCATTTTTCCATGAATGTAGGCTAAATCTTAACTTCAGAGTCATAATAGAATCTTTATGACACATTGCCAGTCAATTTTTGTATTTAAACATGATACATTAGACCCTTTTTTTTTTTTTTTTTTTTAAAGATTTATTTGTACGTGAGTGCTCTGTCTTCATGTACACCTGTATACCAGAAGGCACTAGCTCTCATCATAGATGGTTGTGAGCCACGATGTGGCTTCTGGGAAATGAATTTAGGACTTCTGGAAAAGCAGACAGTACTCTTAACTGCTGAACCATCTCTCCAGCCCTGACTTTTCATTTCTTATACTTTTATTTTCCTTATTCAATAACTGAGCTGCTGTATGCCTGAAGAGCTAGCCCTCAAACACAGACCTTCGAAACCAATCCACTAGACAAAGGAACATTCGTTTATATTTGGTCTTAGCCAAAAGACCAAAAACATGGGACTGTTCAGCTGAAATTTAGTGAAATAATGTCTTTTTCCTGCTTTTGAGTACATCCTATATGCAACTATTTTGTCTTTATAAGGGACTATGAAAGTAACTTAATTTCTGTTGATAGCAATAATGATATTATTTCCAACAAACTTCTCCCACCCACTCACCCAAAATTTCTACTCCTGCTTTGAAAATAATGGAACTGAATTAAATGTTTTCAGGATCCATTCACAGAGATTTAGTATACAACTTTAAGTCTAGCCTGCTTCAAAAACATGAATGCTGGTGCTGTTGATGCTAAGGCTCAATCTGAATAATGCTGTGGATTAAAATGCTGCCTGCGGCCACTAACATCCATGCTCTCACTTGAACAGTACAGTTTTCCTCCTCCCAGTTCAGTTACTGACCAGGGACTATCTAGCCATCTGCTCCTCTCCAGAATGTCTATTCACTCTTGGACTGTATCATGACTCCCCTGATTTTGATTTTGTAGTCATGGTCTTTGTAGTACATTTGGTAGCATTTTTTTTTAGGGAGGAAGGGTTCTTAGAATTAGCCCAATACTTAATTGCACGTTATTATTCTTCCATCCCCACACAGGTAAGAATAAGGCAAGAATGCATAGTGTTCAGCCATTCGGCTGCCTGGGTGACATCTCTATAGATAACAAAGACCTCTAAATAGTCTCCAGTTTGAACCATATTACTACGTGAAGAAAGCTAACAGCTTCAGTCCCTTTTTCTTGCCTATCTTTCAAAGTGGCTGAATTACTTGGAATCCTAAAATTGGAACTTAAAGGTTTGATTCCATTACCATATGATTTAACTGTAAACAAAACTCAAGCCTGCAGACCCTTGGGAGGTGGAAGGCTTGAATAAGATTGCCATGTGTAAGTGAGCTTCTGAACTATGGCGTAGCATCTGCCATGTAGTAAGCCTTCAATAAGTGTGAGAACTAGAAAAAGGATACTACAGGTATTGACAGGGCATTCTTTCATGGGAAAACCATTTTTGGAATCTGTATCCTTATTCCTATGCACTGAGCTTTTTAACCTGTAGGAATGTTAGCGTTTTTATCTGGCATTTAAGACACTATTCACCCCCTAGCTGAGATGATTAGGAAAGGTGGATTCTGAGGCCCTACTGACCATTTGGACTCATTCCTGTGTTTGACTTACTAGGGCCTGCGTTTCAAAAAAGCCCATGTCACGCATCCTGAGCTGAAAGCTACCTTTTGCCTGCCAATACTAGGTGTGAAAAAGAATCCATCATCCCCATTATATACAACTCTGGGTGTAATCACCAAAGGTACAGTTATTGAAGTGAATGTGAGCGAGTTGGGCCTTGTGACACAAGGAGGCAAGGTTATCTGGGGTAAGTAAAAATTTAAATATGGGTTATTTTCCTGTAGTCCCAATGAAAACACTTTTCTGAGTATTAAACATATAGAACAAGTTTCTTTCTAATGTAGAAAAGCTAAGTAAGTTAGAGGGTTGGAGAGAAGAGGAAAGAAAAAAATTCTTTTATTGATTTAATTTCTACTTCCCAGATTATCCTTAAACTTAGATTTTTTATTTTTATTATTTTTTTTGAGAAGGAAGATACGTTTTTAAAAGGTCATTAAGTTCTTTTGAAACTCATTAAAAGAAAAAAGTCATCTTGGGAAAGTAGACATTAATATATTAATAAATGAACCTAGCTGACATTTTGTGAACACTGTCTACATAAACTTAGAGTACAACTTGATCTTGAATTAGCTTATCTTCTGCTTGTTTCTTATTTATATGAATGTGGTCATTAGAAATACTTGAAGACAAAAAGTTTTATTCTTTAAAATTACTTTTGTTAACATTCTTTGTTTTTCTTCTTTGGGTTTGGTTTTCCTTAGGAAAGTATGCCCAAGTTACCAACAATCCTGAAAATGATGGGTGCATAAATGCAGTCTTGCTGGTCTAACAGTGACTTCATACAAGCCACTCCAATCACTACCACAGACTACGTACCATCGGAAAAATACCATTGCTGTGATCTTTCTGAACCACCAAATTGCCTTACCCCATGTGCAGTCATCAAGAAGTATTTATTAAATTGTAAAGAAAAATAAAAAATGCCCGGTTTTACAGTTGGGTCTTTAATTTGGGGCCTAAGGGCTTATGTGTTAATTAACATTTAGTGCCTGAATAACAAGCACACATACAAGTATATATGTATATGTACTAAAGACTGGGCACACAGCAACGCAAGTCTGTCATTACTGAAGTCACCAGTGTAGATATATAAAGGCCCATGAAAATGGAATTATTGGGTGGGTTAGGAAATTTTCCACCTCATTAGTATTAATCCTTAAAAAAAAAAAGCTAGTATTTAATTTCATAAAATACTAAAGATATAATTAAAGGTAAATTAGACTGAAAAATCACAACTCACTTTTTCACTTTAATTAATACTTTATGCAATTCTTCAGTGAACTCAAGTATATCATTTTTTTAAATTCTAAATATAAGGAGTGCATTTATACTGCCACAAAGATGTTAAAATTTGGTTTAGATAGTTCTAGACTGTATACCAATGCCCTGAGATGTGGCAGTCAATTAGATTAAAAGGTCATTTGGGACTATAACTTAATTCACACTCTTTTTTGATATATGAATCATGTGATCATAATGACTTTGAGCTTTAGAAAGTGTCTATTACATTAATCTATAATCACCACATTGCTTTAAATTGTTTATTTTTTTAAAGTCTGCCTTCATAATACAGCCAGTGTGATTAGTTGTGCCTTTAACAAGATCATTCAATGTCTAACACAGTATCTATGCACATCTAAGTGAATGAAATGGGGGGGGTTAAAACAGACTAGAAAACAACCACAAAATATAGGTTTAATTACTACTTCATTAAGGGGGGGAAAACCTAGCAAGGAAACAAACCATAAGTTCTCCAGTAAGACTTGGTACTCTGATTAATAATATAACGTTTTAATATAACATTTTTTTTTTTAGTAAGTTTTATAACATATACAGATAGTAAGGGAAAAGGAAGGCTAGTTCCTCGGAAAATGACCCTTCAGTACAGACAAAATCACTTCAGGACCCTTCCTACACTTAGATTTTAACATTTTCCACCAATAAAAATAGGTAATGTGTATTCACTTGTCTAAGTTACATATGATAAGAGGAAGATTGACTTCAGGTAATCAGTGGGTATTGCTGAAGTACGTTTGCTTATTTTTTAGAATTAAAAATAGCAAACAATCTCATACAAAACAGCATGACAGGAAGTATGAAAAACGCATGTCTGTAACAGACCACACCAAAAACACCAGATTGCTAGTGGACATAAAAGGCAGAGGCTGCTTTCTAAAATACAGTTACATATGAGTAGTGTTACTATAAATTCTTTATTTACATCGAAATCTGTTTCAGTATGCTGGTGTGACCACACCTTAGAAGGTAATTCCAAAGGAAGACAACCTTGGAGCAGATGTTTAGTTGTAAAAGGGCTTGAAGGTATACTGTTCCAAACTCAACCATTAGGTAATGCTGTGGTCACCTGTTAAAAGGAGACCATTATGACTAGATGTCCTCTTACTCCTGCAATTCAATGGCAACATGAAGGTAGAATGTGGACACACATAGAAGACTTACAGTCTAAGTCATGCCATTTGATTTTACTTAAAAATCATAATAGAATCTCTCATCTTTAAAAGTTGTAAAGGAGCTTTACAATAAAATTCTTAAATTAATTTCTGTGGTCTACTGGTAGTTTAAGTTTGAAAGTAGAACTAAAATGTTGCTAATACTCATCTGCTCTATGTTACATAAGGAAATATATATGTATATACACCAAAAGGGGACTACCCTCTCCACATTTACAGAGGAAATACCAGTTCACAGGAGACTAGAATGTGACTGAACATTTAGTAGCTGCTTGAAGACACAGCAGTCCTCCTAATGCCTTTAAAAACTAAGTTTATTTAGATTCCCTACTGAACAAAAATTTTATACATTTTACATAACCAACATGTTTCTGAATATGGAAGTTTTCCCTGTGACCTAGCTTTTCCTCTGTTCTATAAACTTTAACTTCTGTCACAGACAATAAGTAACAAGTTTTGTTGTGTGAACAAAAGCTTTCAAGATTGCTTTGAATTCTGTTTATATCAAACAAGCCTGTAAGTAAGTATACCCCAGTGTGATCGGTGAGTATTTTTAACTTAAGAGACTGTTCACACATTGAGCTGCCAGTGAGTGTAATCTCTTAAAATCACTCATTTAAAAGAAACAATACCAAAAAAAAAAAAACTCAAAAATTTTAAATTATTAAAAATGAAAATTAGATTTTAAGTTTCTGAATCTTAACAAACTCTTCAGTTACTATGTCTGGTTGAGGTATTAACAAAAGTTTCTCTAGATGTGTAAAAGAGCATCAGCATTTGGCAAATTCACCAGAGTTAACTTAGCATTTACTGAGAAGAATGACCAAAGTATAATCTTCACTTAAAATGAAATCATCTAACAACGTCTAGCCAAAAATTCAAACAACAGGTAAGTGCACGTATTCTAACATCGTACAAGAGTTTGTTATTTGGTCTGCTTAAAGATTGTAATTGAGTTAGACTTTTCTAAAATACCAGCATCCCAAAATGTAACATATAACATCACCAGATCACCTGACTGAACTGAGCATAAACTCAGAGCCCCCCAAGAAAGTTTTTTCTCTTAAGATATCAGATGCTCTTGCAATAAAGTACACATACAGAGTAGCCTGCAATCAGTACTCAGAATACATCTAAAGTATACAAGACCCGCAGAGACAACAGAATCAGATAGAATTTAGGCATTTACACATCTCACAGGGCAGCTTTACTCCTGCCATCTAGGTCTAAAGACGGAGGGTGGGGTACAGGCCTGAACCTATCCAAGGTGGACACAAGGGTACATCTGGCCAGCTAGATGGGGGTCTTTGGACAAGAGTCACAGTGAATAACTAAGGCTTAGGTAGGGGTAGATACGTGTGCAGTATCTGTGATCAGGAGCACAGTCCAAATTAAACTATGTGCTAAATGCAATTACTTGAGGCCTTTAGCAGATTAAAGAAAAAAAGTGTACTTTTCAGTACCTGCAAATTTACAGAGAAAAAATTATGGCAAACTAATACTTCAGGTGGAATTTTACATTATATACCCACGCAACCATTTCATCTCTAACAGTACCGTTAACATCAGAAGATACGAAGTCTACACTGTGTGTGTACTTCACAGATGTTGAAGAAACTGCATCTACAACTAATAAGTAAAAACCAAAACAATCATTTCATAAACCACTGACCATAAACTATTTTTTGTCCTCTCGCTTGAGATTATAGTTAACTGACACATTTTGTTTACATATGCCTACACTTTAAAAAAAATGGAGATTGATTTTGATACTAAGATAAAAGTTTGAGAACCCTTGCCAAGTTTATCATTAAAACCCTTAGTATAAAAGATTTCTATGTTCAAAATGTGCTAGTTTTTTTAATTTGTATTTTTAAAATATCAATGGTTAGATGTTCCACCTGCTGAAGAAAAATGTATGACTTGGATTCCCAAAATTGACACTGGTTCATAAAATAAAAGTTACTTACAGAAAATAGCCTGAAAAATTAAAAAGAATGGTGAATGAAGGAATGATAAATGGTCCTGAAGGAAAGAGAAAGCCTGCATCTGTAAATAAGTTCAAACTGAGATGTTAGAATCTGTCCTGTGCCCCATGCTCTTTATTAATTACCATGGTTTAAAAAACAACTATGATACAAAGAAGATTTATCATCCGCATTTCTTCACTCAGGTCAACTTGGCTTTCTTCTTGCCAGGTCCTTTATGCCCTTTGGCCTTTCTTCTCAGATTTCGCCTGTCTACTACAGGCACTTCCACTTCAATCTCCTCGGAGCTGCTATCCACAGCTTTCTCTGCTGACTGTGTAAACTGGTCCAGCTGCTCAGAAGATGCTTCAGACTGCTCCTCTGACTGGTTCTTCTGTCCTGCATTCTGTGGAAATGGCACATCTTCAAGTTCTACCTCTATCAGAGAACTCTGAGCAGCAGATGGCTCCTGGGCCTCAGATGCCCCTTCCTCACCTTGATCTTCCAATGAGGAAGCTGTGTTGGGTGATAAATTCTCAGAGACTGGTTCCTCAGGAAATTCTGCTGCTACAGAATTTGGGAAATCATTGTCAGGCTTTTCTTCATTTGATACAGTGGCAACACTGTCTGAGCTCCCTAAATGTGTTTTCTTTTTTGAAACTAGAGACAGCTTTTCTGCAGTATGTCCTTTATCATCAGATGAGGCTTGATCTGTCAACATTTCTGAGTCAGTAACAGATGAAGTCTAGAAAAAAAAAACATACAAAGCCAAAGCTTGGAGAAGAGTTTCACAATACAGTTCTAAAATGAGTCACAGAACTACTGCAAAAAGAACTCAGTCCGCCAAGGACAATACAGGCGGTAAACTTTAAACCCCTACCCAGATCTAGCCAATGGTCAGAACATTCTCCACAGTTGAGTGGAGAGTGGGGTATGACTTTCTCACGTACTCTGGTGCCTTACATTTGACCATGTCCCCTGGAGGGGGAGACCTGGTGGCACTCAGAGGAAGGACAGCAGGTCACCGAGAAGAGACTTGAAACCCTATGAGCATATACAGGGGGAGGAAATCCCCCTCAGGAACAGTCATAGGGGAGGGGGAAAAGGGAAAATGGGAGGGAGAGAAGAATGGGAGGATACAAGGAATGGGATAACCATTGAGATGTAACAAGAATAAATTAATAAAAAAAAAAATGTTTGGGAAAAAAAAAAAAGAACTCAGTACTCATTATTTTTGTTAAGCATGAGTACATATTCTAGGTCAAATTCAGTTTCTTCAAAATTATCTCATGGCGAATTTAATACAACAAACTCTTAGAAGAAATCATTTTGCCTCAAAGAACAGCCCAGACACGTTAAGCTTCCGGCTCCTTACCAAGCCGTCAGCTGCCTCTCAGTTTTGGTGCTGCTGGAGCCAGACCAAAGAATCTCTGGGGACAACGCCGTGCTACCTCGCTAAGTCTGACTGGTTTCTTTAGACAGTAGCATTAAGGACAACGGGAGTTTCATTTATTCACCAACCAAGCAAGACACTTAGACAGCATCACAACACCTGTCTTTTAGCCATAAATTGAAATATTCCAAACTAACCAAGTTAATTTAAATATCCTACCAAGCTTTCTTTAGCCTATCTCCTGAACATGAAACATTTTGCTACCAGAACAGTAGCTCATTTTATTACTATAAAGTAGACATGATGTGGGGTGGGGGTAGACTTGAACCCTGAAAGACAAATAAAAATTGATGTGTAAAATCTTCCTAAAGGACTACACACTAAAGTGGAGAAGATTTTGAATCCTCTTATGCTCTACATAACTGCACCTATACTGGCAAACTCTCCCTATGAAAGGTAAGGTAGTCTGCCTTACCTTGTCTGGTGTAGCCTCAGGAGCTCTGGAAGACTCGGCTACAGGTGGAACAAGAGTCGCAGTCTCTCCACTGGAGTTGAGAGGCGGGACTTTTAGCTCTTCTTCCACACCTTCACTGGGGGAGTCCTCCTCCTCAGCTGTAAGTGAGGCCTTAATGGCGTCGTCCACTACCTCCCCATTCACAGGCTCCAATGCAGAGTCCTGCACCAAAGGAAAAGCCAGGATTTGAATACAAGCTGATTGTTCAAGACAGGTCCACTCCCTACTTGTCATCCACCAAGATTCACAACTGGAAGAGGAGAGACTCGGTAGGTAGCGTCAGGAAAGTAAAGACTCCCCAGGGACCGCACAAGCCTACTGCTTAGGGTGACAGGGAAAGGCCAGGATACTCAGGGGTTACACAATGTGGGCCTAAGATTTAGGGAAAAGATCCTGCTCCTGCTGTCTATTCCTTCTTAAAGGAGATACAGAAGATGAACTTTTCAGTAAAGAGGCAACAGAGCAAGTTGAAGCTCGATATCAGCTCTAAGAAACACTGCCAGGCGCTCAACACCTGGGAAGTCGGGGGTTATACTTAGATACCTTACCATATAAGAAGAGCACCAGACCTGTGAAAATCTAGGCCTACTTGCTTCTTGCTTGGAAAACACAAAAGCCCCAGTCTCAGCTGGCTCAGTCAGTCAACCCAGAGTGATCAGTTATTAAAGTACAGAAATTTGATCTGATGGCACAAACTTTCCGTTTCTAAGCTTTTCTCCCAATGTTTTATCAATTCACAATCTACTTAATGTTGGATGTTTCCAATTCCTAATAATAGGCTAATAACTAGAAGGTATACTATTACCATTTTAAGAAATTAACATAGGGCCGGGCATGGTGGCACATGCCTTTAATCCCAGCACTTGGGAGGCAGAGGCAGGCAGATTGCTATGAGTTTCGAGGCCACCCTGGTCTACAAAGCGAGTCCAGGACAGCCAAGGAAGACTACACAGAGAAACCCTATCTCAAAAAATAAAACAAACAAACAAAAACAAAACAAAACCAAAAAAAAAAGAGAGAAATTAATGCACATGACTGTTCAAAAATACATCCAGTACTAGACTCCTGAAAGTATATAAAAGAAAACTTTCCAGGCTGGAGTGGCGCACACCTTTAACACCAACATTAGGAAGGGAGAAGCAGGCAGATCTCTGAGTTCAAGGCCAGCCTCGTTCCAAGAAAGCCAGGGCTCTGTAGAGAAATCATCTCAAAAACAAACAGCCAGGCGGTGGTGGCACACACATTTAATCCTAGCACTCGGGAGGCAGAGGCAGGTGGGTCCCTGTGAGTTTGAGGCCGGCCTGGTCTACAGACAAGTCCAGGACAGCCAAGGATACACAGAGAAACCCTGTCTAGAAGAACTAAACAAACAAACAAACAAAACCCCCAAAATTTTCCAAAAGAGATGTTTGAATTAGACCTAATTTTTCTAAAATTAAAATTTTTGAGGGTGAGCTTGGTGGTATGCCTTTAATCCTAGTACCTGGAAGGCTAAGGCAGGAGGATTCCAAGTTTGAGGACAGTCTAACTAAGTTTTTTATTTTTGTTTTTGAAAGATGTATCTATTATTTAAACAATGTTCTGCCTGTATGTACACTTGTGCACCACAAGAGGGCACCAGATCTCATTATAGATAGTTGTGGTTGCTGGGAATTGAGCAGGTGGTGCTCTTAACCTCTGAGCCATCTCTCCAGCCCCAGTCTAAGTTTAATGGCAATTCTAAGGCTAGCCTGGATTGCAGAAAAAGAGATTTTGCCTCACAAATAAAGTGAAATAAAGAAAGAGAGGAAGTCAGGTGCCACCACGTCCTTAATCTCAGCAAGTGATCCCTGTGAGTTCAAGGCCAGCCTGGTCTACAAAGTGAGTCTAGTATAGCCAAAGATGTACAGGAAAACCCTGCTGAAAAAAAATCCAAAAAGAAAGAATATACATATTCTTGTTTGTACTGTCTGGTTTTGTGTCAACTTGCCACAAGTTAGAGTCATGAGAGAAAATATCCTGAGCTGAGCAAATGCCTCCATGAGATCTAGCTATAAGGCATTTTCTCAGTTAGTGATCATAGGAAATGTCCCAGCCCATGGTGGGTGGTGCCATCCCTGGGTGGTCCTGGGGTCTATTGGAAAGCAGGCTAAGCAAGCCATGTTAAGCAAGCCAGTAAGCAACGCCCTCCATGGCCTCTGAATCAGCGCCTGCCTCCAGATTCCAGCCTTGCTAGTTCCCAGAGATGAACTAGGATCTAGACGTGTAAGCCAAATAAGCCCTTGCCTCCCAAATTGCTTTCTGGTCATGGGGTTTTGTTGCAGCAATAGAAACCGTAAGACATTACTATTATACTAAGTGGTGTACAGAGTTGGTTACACAAAGAAGGAAAACTCATAAAAGGACCAACCAGAGAGGGAAAATGTTAAAGGGGAAAAATGAGAAAAATAGAATATAAGATAAAACTGGGGTCACAAAGTAAAAAGCAATGAAAGAGAAAGGGTCAGCCCTTCAAGTTTTAGATTTGAGAACAGAATGAACAAGCCAGGAAAGTAGACTTAACACAGAAGAATTCAGATGGCTCAGAGGTTAAGAGCACTGCTCTTGAAGTGGACCCAAGTTGGTTCCTAGCTCCCATGTTAAGTCACTCACAACTGTCTGTAAGTACAGCTCTGGAGGACTCAGCATCCTCTTGTGGCTTCTGTGGGCCCATGTTCACACACAAAATATTCCTGCATGTACATAATTAAAATAAATGAGAAACAAAGCAAAGTATCATTGGACTTAAGATGACAAAATTATGCAGTGGGCAAGTGGCTTTGTAGATCTAGATCTGAGGTCGGAGAGATGGTTAAGTTGGTAAGAAGCACTTGGTATGCAAGCATGACAGACGGACCTGAGTTCAAATCCCCAGCATCCACATAGAAAACACAGACGTAGGTGCTTGTTTCTGTAACTACCAGCAGTAGGAACCAGAGACAAATGGATCCTAGGCTCACTGATCAACCAGTCTAGCCAGCCAGTCTTGATAAAGGGCAAGCTTCGGTTCAGTGAGAGACTGTCTCAAAGGCAGACAGCAGAGGAAGACACCTAACATCCTTCTCTGGCCTCCAAATGTGTGCACATGGACATGCGCACATGCACACCACAAAAGAGTCAATGAACCAAAGATCAAAAGGGAAAATATTGAGTTTCCCAGAATGTACACATTAAGGAGAAAAAGCATATGTCAAACATATACACAGCCAGGAAACTAAAGAACCTTGAGAAGGGTAAAGCAGTCTGTCACCTCAGGTAAGAGAAGCCACTGGAGTTACAAGAGTTCTGTAATGACATATGTTCAATGTCTTGCTAGATGAGACAGGTTACATGGTATGGACTATCTCACAATATACTACAGTATATTAAAGCTTAAGAGGGAAAAAACTACAAACATTTATATTTCCCCATCAAAAGTATTTGCTTTTATTTTCTTCAATTTCATAAAAGAAAAAAAAGGCATTTGAAAACACATTTTCATAAAGTAGAGAGAACAAAAGCTGCACTGCACTGATTTAAGAAAGCTGGTAGGAGGTCTGGAGAAATGCTCAGTGTGAAGAGCACCAGCTGCCCTTCCAGAGGACCCAGATTCAATTAGCAGCACCCACATGACAACTTACAATTGTCTAATTCCAGATGCAGGGAATCCCATGCCTTTTGTCTTGCTTGTTTTTATTTTTTGAGACAGGGTCTCTCTATTATATAGCCCTGGCTGTCCTAGAACTCACTATGTAGACCAGACTAGCCTGAAACTCACTGAGATGTCTCCCAAGTGCTGGAAATAAAGGTGTGCACCATCATGCCTGGCCCCTCTTCTGACCTTCATAAGTAGTAGGCACATACGTGTAGACAGGCATACATGGAGGGAAGACACATGTACAGATTAAATAATAACAGAAAATTAGTAGTATTGTTATTCGTATACTGTATACACTAGGAAAATAGGTAGAAGACTACGAAACTCAGGTGCATATGAAACTAGAAATGTATAAAGTAGAAATAACTGAAGATACCAAAAAGGAAGGACAAATGGGTAAAGAAGAGAAAAGGGAAGATAGGCTAATACACATATAAAGAGGTCAAGTATGAAGCCTGATTAATACTTTTACTCAGCTACAGAGGATTTATCTATTTGGTTTGGGGTGTTGTTTTTGCTTTGTAACTAGCTATCTTTCCAGAAAGTCAGTACTAGTTAAAAAAACAAAAACAAAACAAAAATCCAAATCCAAATAACTAATTTCTTTTTTTAATATTTATTATTTACACAGTATTCTGCCTTAATGTGTGCCTGCAGGCCAGAAGAAGACACCAGATCTTATTATAGATGGTTATGAGCCACCATGTGGCTGCTAGGAATTGAACTCAGGACCTTTCAAAGAGGAGCCAGCGCTCATAACCTGAGCCATCTCTCCAGCCCCTCCCCCCCAAATAACTAATTTCTACTCTTCTAACAACCCTAAATAGGTTATCACCTGTGTACTTGCTAAGTGTATTTAACTCCACCTATGAGTCTGTATTCAGCGTGCACTGAGGGGTCTTGCTATCTCCCTAACTATGTATATCCCAGCCAATGTGTACACTTTAACCACCAATACAATTCCTGAACTATGGACTCGTTTCTCTGTTTAAGGACACTTCCTTCTATCTAATGAGGGACTTCCTACTTTGTCACCATCTTGCTTCTCCAGGCGTGGCTGAGTCTCCGGTGCAGGCTGTGCATCTTTAACACTGCTTTCATCTCCAAATCCAATCACTCTCCGCTCGGGTTCCTCTTCTGGGAATTCTTCCGAGCTCTCTGATGTGCGTGCAGTATACTCAACTCTAGAAAACAAACCAGCACCATTCTTGCTTTTTCTTATTATGGATCAAGATAAATTTCAAAGATTCCTTTTAGGACAGTACAGGTGGTGAAGTGAGGAACTGTGGTACAGTTAGGTAAGCCTGTACAATCCCAGCCCTTTTTATTTTGAAAAGGTCTTGCTAAAATTGTCCAGCTTTGGTTGGGACTCACAATCCTCCTGCCTCAGCATCCTAGAATTCCTCCTGAACAAAGTAACATTTTTTATTTTAGAATCAGTAAATGTTATTCCATCAACTTTAGATCCTATAGTTAAAAAACTAATCTTTTCATCCGGATGTATTTGTTCTTTTCCTTGCCAGTTTAGTTAAATTAAAAACATCACCACCGTCTCTATTTAAACTAGACTTCTCATCTACTTTACTGAAGTGAGCACATACCCCAGCTTTCTTCAAATACTGTTAGTGCATAATCATGAGTACTATCTACAATCATAGGCACTGACTACTTGACATATGCTTAAAGAGCGTGACATCATAGTCTGTAGACAACTGCTCAGCCATGCTCACTGCCGCTCTATTCACAACAGCTAGGAAACAGAAACAACCTAAGTGTCCTTTGAATGATGGATGGATAGTGAAAATGTGGTAAATCTGTACCATGGATTTCTATTTATCTGTAACGAAAAATGGAAAACTTAAGTGAGTGGATGGAACTAGAATATACACACTATGGCTTCAAAAATAAAGGCTCCCATGGGCCCCTTTTTTTGAATTCGTAGTGCCTAGGACTGTTTGGAAAATATTAGGAGGTGTGTCACTGGGGATGGGGGGACCTGAAGTTTCAAAAGAATCCCAGTATGTTCTCTGTGTCCTGTTTGTGAGCTGTCAGCTGCTGCTCCAGAGCCATGCTTTCCTGCCTCCTGCCACACACTATGGTGATGGACTCCTAGCCTCCAGAACTTTAACCCTCAAATGAACCTTCCGATGAGCTGATTTCACCGTGGTCTTTTATCACATCAAAAGAACTAAGAAGTTGGTACCAGGGCATGAGCTATTGCTATGATAGACATGACCACCCAGTTTGGTTTTAGAGTTTTTTGTTGCTGTTGTTGGTTTTTTTTGTTTTGTTTTGTTTTGTTTTGTTTTGAAAGGAATATGGAAGACTACTTTGGGACTTGGACTAGGATGGTGGTTGAACGGTGTAAGCAGAATGTAACAGGCCATCCTACTAAGCAGGAGCTTAGAAGACAGTAGTGCTGAGAACTCTGTGGACTGTGGGGACCCAACTCAAGAAGCTTCAGGGGGGAAGAATATTAGCAACCTGGCTAGATATCAATCTTGGGATACTTTGGCAAAGAATGCAGCTGCTTCCTGTCTGTCCTAAGAACTTGTCTAAAACCAAACTGAAAAGTAGTGGAACAATTTCTTCAGCAGAGGCAATTTCAAAGCAGCCTAATCACTTACAACCACTCTGCCATGTGGTTCTTAACAGTCATCCTTATGCAGGTTGACAATGAAAAAGAGCAAGTTAGGCAAAATGAAATATAAAACTATTTAAAAAGAAAGGAACAGCACGAGAGCGCAGAGCTACAGGGTTTGGAGTTCTCTATGCTGGCTTTCAGTCTTGCTTCCGTCTAGTACTGCTCACTCTGTTCCCTCTCCTCCCTCAATCTATATTCTGTTCCTTTTGTGTTGAAGTTATGTAATTTGCTTTTTGCTTTTGCTTCTGCAGGGGTTACAATTAAGAAAGTGCCTTGAGTCTCCGAAGTGTCTTTGAACTTTGGACTGTTAAAATATTAAGACTGAAAACTTATGGTAACTTTTGAAGTTGCATTAAACGCATTTTGCATTATGACATGGCCTCAAGCCTACGGTGGTCAGGGAGCAGAATGAAAATGATCCCCATAGGTTAGAATTTGAATAGCGTTGGGAAGGACACAGGAAGAGTGGCAAGGGCAGAGGAAGGGGCGGGAAGACGCAAATACACTCCTTGTGGATAAAACAGCACATGTAATCCAGAGGCGAGGGAATACACCCTTTAGCCCCAGCCCTTGGGAGGCAGAGGCAGGTAGCTCTCTGTGAGTGTGAGACCAGTCTGGCCTACAGAGTGAATTCCAAGACAGTCAAGACTACACAGAGAAACCCTGTCTCAGAAAGAAATTACATGTGTGAGGCCCTGGGTTCAATACATGCCATACCATGCAAAAATAATCAAAACCAAACAAACAGATGGCAGTCTAGACTGAGCCTGCAGAACATAGCTGGGAGGCCTTGAAACTAAAGTCTCTCCTAACCCTACTTATAAAGTTCTGTGTGAACAGGTGAACAGTGACAGAGGACACCCAATGCCTTCTTCTGCATTCTGCATGTGCTAACAGGTACACACATGCACGCGTGTGCGAGCGTGAGCGTGTGCACGTGCACACACATACACACACACACACATGCACAGCTTAAAATTTCACAAATATAAAGTCATCACATTAAATAACTGCTTGTGAAACTACTTCATAGTTATCTAAACATATTTTTACACATTTTGAGATTCAAGTATTTACTTATATTTATCTTTAATATAACTATTTTATTAAAATAGTTTGATTATCCCAATATAACATTATTTACATAATCAAATTAACAGATTTTTTTGAGTAAATAATTTGGCACCTAAAGTGGCAAAGCTATAAATTAATTAAATGATTGAACTCAATGGTTAGTAGGAAAAGAGTCTAATTTTTTTATAAAATGTAAAATCTTGGTCTCTCTATCAGATGCCAAGGAAGGGCTGCAGAGCTGGCTCTGTGGAGAGCTTGTGAAGCATGCAGAGCCCTGGGTGTGGCCCCCATACAAAAACTAGGTCCTGAGTGCATCCGGCAGTCCCCGCCCCCAGAAAGAAGAGGCAGAGGGAAACGGCCATTATAGCAAGTTCCAGACCATGTGAAATCCTCTTTCAAAACTGAAAAATAAATTAAAAGAAATATTGTTATTTTCACCTTTTTGAGAAAGAGATTTGCCATACAGTGCGAGCTAGCCTCACAATTTCAGCCTCTCAAGTCATGGGATTACAGACCTGAGTCACCATGTCTCATCTGAGGACAAAATGTTACGAAGAGTTCTGACAACCTCTGGAAGAACCGACTGTATATCTGTGGCTATTACTAACATAAATTATATCCAGTAGCCAGGTAAAGTGGATTAATTATAAACTGAATTTTTAAAATATACTTTAAGCGTCAACATTACTAAAACCTATCCTATCAAATTCAAAGTTGATGACAAAGAATCTTTTGGGAAAACACAATGACTAGAATATTCTGGATATGCACATGCAGAAAACTCCTCCACAGTGATTTTATTCCAGCCTCTTACCCACTAATGCTTCCATACACTGTTCAGATGGCGACACTCCTGGGAAGCGCAGCCAGTCATCTGTAGCAGAAGCTCAGTATAAGCCCTCACCAGGACACCTGCTGCTCCACCGTAAAGGAGCTCCGCCTTTAGGACTGGACACCAATAGTATGGAAGCAACAACACGTGAAAAACCATGCCCTCCTTACTTGTTTACTGGAGCCACAGGTGAAGTCTGGGCAGTGTTTTCATCTTCCCCTTGAGAACTACTAAATTCAGAATCGTGAAACCGCTTTCCAATCTTTGGTCGCTTTAAATGGCCACTTCGAGTACGAGTGGAAACAGGTGTCTTTTCTGGACCTGAGGGAAAACCAGGAAAACTGCCCTTGACTATGCATGGAAAGTACTACCTGTTAAAGCACCGAGAAATGCAAGAGCCACAGCAGATTGCCCACCACTGCCACATTACTCAGCTTTGCCCCTTCCTTCAGTTCAAGCTAAGAAAACAGCGTCAGCATCTGTTCTCACTACAGAGTAACTGCCAATGCTGATGCCTCACATTCCTCCATTCCCATGAGGCTCACAGGTTCTGCACTGTCATTTCATATTCTCTCTTACTGATTTGGGGGGAATGATGCAGACATTATGATTCCTGTGTTACAAGTAAAGAAAGGGAGGAGGGTTCAACAACAGCCTCAGTGTTCACACACAGTAAAATCAGGGGCAGTGGTGGCACGCGGAGAGCCCAGAGCTAGAACACTTACTAAAACAACAGCTGGTTTTCTTACCTTCAGAAGTGCTAGCAAAGGCATCTTTTAGGGAATGGATCTAAAATAGAGATAAAGATTAAAATCTAATGTTTTAAGCAATCCTTTCTCACTATGGACCTATTTTGTTCATACTTTCAAAGAAAAATATTTAACTGTATTCAAATAGTAATTTTTGAGAAGAAATATACCTTCAATATTAAAAGATTATGTTACAGCCCTTGGTTCATTCTAAGCCTATGAATTTATCCAAGGATCTGAAATGTTCACAGCTATCTGTTTTGCTGGGTTTTCTGTTTTAAGTTTTCCTTTGGGGGAGGGGCTATTGTGGTTGTTTTGTTGTTGCTTTTTTTGCATACTATCTTCACATAGATATCTACTGCTGATGAATTTAAACATACAACTAAAGTTACCCATCTTCTACCTTGATTTCCAAAGCACGCATCTACCAATAGATGGTTCATATGATTTCACATTAAACCTATTTCAAGCCGGGCATGGTGATGCACACCTTTAATCCCAGCACTCGGGAGGCAGAGGCAGGCAGATCATTGTGAGTTCGAGGCCAACCTGGTCTACAAAGCGAGTCCAGGACAGCCAAGACTAACACAGAGAGACCTTGTCTCAAAAAAAAAAAAAAAAAGAAAAGAAAACCTATCTCGAGATAAATTCCCAACATTTATTTCTCATCTACATTAATGGCAAGAACAACTACAGTCATTCTGGTCAAAAGGGCATTCGAAATAGCAGGGAGATGTTCCTAGCCCCTATTCAACCAATCAGACTACCCTGACCTATCACCACTGCTTCATGGCCTTTGCTATCTTAACCGAAACAATTCCAAGCAGCTTTGTCACTGGTCAGGTATCCATGCTGCATCCTATCTGATCCTTTACACTCAGTGAAAGAAAAGTGCCCCAATTACAAAGTGCGATTCCTTCCCTTACATCTTAAAGCAACATCTCATCACTGTATAGACTATAAACTAAAAAAAGTTTCAATAAATAATTTTTCATTTTAAGTATGCCACTTCTTGTACAAGCTATCTCCTAAAATGCCTTAACAACACATTCTACAGAACTCCTGCCTGCCCTTTAAATCATCCTCGTGCTTCCATCTTTGCTACATAACAACTATTACCTTGTGGTTTATTTATTTTTCCAGCAAAGAATTATCCAGCTCTCTCATGTATGCAAAAACCTACCTTGCTATGATACCTACTCCATTACAAAATTCCATCCACTCATCTGTCCATTCCACACTTACTCAACTACAACATGGTAGGTACACAGACATCAAAAGATCTACTCAAAGTCAATAAGAATTCATCCAGTACTTCAGAACAGCCACTAGAGCTATGGGAATTTGAAAGATGCCAATAAAAATAATGACAAATCTTTTGAGGTGGTAGGTATGCAAATTATCCAGATCCAATGATTGTACAATGTGCATAAAATTTCACATTGTACTGCATAAACATATGTAACTATATATTCATTGAAAAATTTAAAGTCTAATTTATAGACCATAAAGGAGTTAACTGTGGCAAATGCATAATAAAAATCTTGCCTTCAAGAAGTCTGTTATTCAACTAGAAAGATGAAAGTGAATAGATAAAAAGATACAAATAGAAATACATGTACTGATTTACATACCTGAATAAGTAAAAGCAAGGATAAACCATGTAGTCTAAAAAAAACCTACTAATAAAGGTTACTAAAATATTAATGATGTTTTAGTACTACTAATAACGAACTAAAACATTAAAGCAGTATGAAGAATATGAACTTCAAAAATGACTACAAATACAATTTATGCTATTAATCTTATGACATACTGTCACTACAATATATTCTCATTCAAATGACACTTAAAACTATTTGGCATTATATTACAATAAACTATAACCTTTATTACATTTGTGAGAAGAATCTAGTTTCCCTTGATTTTATGGCAACTGAAAACAGTGTGGGAACGTGTTTTTATTTGAGGAATACGGACGTCAGCATAAAAAGAGCAGGGCTTGCCAGGCGTGGCAGCACACACAGTTAGTCCAAGAACTCGGGATGAAGAGGCAGGAGGGTCTCAGGTGGGGTAACCTAATGTGAGCCTGCCTCAATAACAAACTAAAGAAAAACCAAGGACAGGGACTTAGTACAATCTTCTAAATGTAGAAATGTAGAGAAAATTAAAACCAAGTTTTAAGTAGTTTTATTATTTATGTTATTGTTAGAAAGCTATAAGAACTTTTCATTAAAATATAGTCAATTTTTATGTTAACTAAGGTTTTTGGTTTGCTTTTTTTCCGAGACAGGGTCCTGGACTTACTTGCTTTGTAGACCAGGCTGGCCTTGAACTCAGAGATCCACATGCCTCTGCCTCCCTGAGTGCTGGGATTAAAAGTGTGCACCACCAATGCCTGGCTTTAAATTACTTTCAATTAGCTTATAATAATGTAAACATCATTACAAATATTTTTCAAAATGCATTAAATCTTTAATAATCAATTAACAGAAGCTACCAACAAAACGAATGTAGTTGGACTTCCCTAAATTTGTTGAATAACTGTAGTGTTTGAAACTTCAGCTGAACGTTGTAGTGCAAGCCTACAGTCTGAGGTATTCCTGAGGTTAAGGCAGGACAGTTTCAAGTTTAAGGCCAGGCTAGAATACAGGCCAACCTAAGCAACATGGTGAGAGCCACCTCAAAATAAACAGCAAAAAGGAGGCTGGGCCAGGGAATTAATTCAACAGTGAAACTCTTGCATACATAGGGCTCCACATTCAAAGCTCAATGTCACCAAAACAAACAAAAACAAAGGACACAAAACATAACTATTCCCTATGATGGTCACAGAGTATACCTGCATCTCACTTGGCTGACTGCTTTCCATTCCAGGTTCAAACTCTGGTACAACAGTCAGACCATGGTCTCCAAACAAGGGTCTTTTGACTTCATACTGAGAAATCTCTATATAGAGAAAAAAAATTTTATTATGAACCAATCACATTTGACTTTCATAAACACCCAAAAGCAGCAGAGAGAAAACAGAATCAAGAATCTAGGTATCTGTCTCCTCTACAATACCTTGTAACTAATCCGTTGATTCATGAAGCCTCATCTACACTTCTCCATTAACATCCTTATTGTTCACTCCAGTTCCCACTGGGCTATCTCATTGTCTGTGCTAGTCTAGGTCCATTTTTGTTTCTATCTTTTGTTTTTTAATCTTACTTTTTAGACTTATTTAATGTATATGAATATTTTGCCAGCATGTATGTATACCATGTGTGTACCTGGTATAACAGATGTCAGAAGGTGTTAGATTCCATGGAAATGAATTTATACAGATGGTTGTGAGTGTGGGTGCTGGCCTTTGAACCCAGTCTTTTACAAGAGCAACAAGTGCTCCTGACTGGTGAGCCATCTCTCCAGCCCCTTCTAGGTCTGTAAAAGCACAATAAAAATTCCAAACTTTAAAAGGGGGACTGCAACCAGAAAGGTCACAACCACCACTATAGGTCGCTGCTTAAACTGCCCTGTATTCTACTAGTTTTACCTGTGACTTTAATTGCTTCTCTCTGCAACGCTCTGGTGACTGGGATCCGCTGATGCCAATGACCCACACCTTCAACTTCCCAAAGAAGTTCATGATCTCCTGGATACTTTTCAAAGTATTGCTTGGAAGCTGCAAAACATATTTAACAATTTCCTAGAAATCTCAAATGGCAAAAAGGACAGAGGAAAGAAAGTAAGGTGCCTATGTCACTTGGTGAGGAGCAGAACCTTGACACTGAGAACACAACCAAGGTAACTCTAAGAGTACACAGCAGTGTCAGTTATAAATCAAACTCTTTTTTTTTTTTAAAGATTTATTTATTATGTATACAATGCTCTTTCTGCATGTACGCTTGCCTGCCAGAAGAGGGCACTCTATCTCATTATACATAGTTATAAGCCACCATGTGGTTGCTAGGAATTGAACTCGGGACCTCTGGAAGAGCAGCCAGAGCTTGCTGTACTTCTTGGGGCTGGAGAGAAGGCCTCATGGTTCAGAACACCTGCTGCTCTTCCAGAGGACCTGAGTTTGGTTCTTAGAGCCCATATGATGGCTCACAACCATTTGTAACTAACTTCAATTCCAGAGGATCCAATGCTCACTTCTGCCTCCACAGGCACTGGGCACTCATATAATACACAGAGACATGCCAGTCAAATACTCCTAAGATAAAATAATAAATTTATCTTTTCTCATTTTTGTTTTTTTCAAGACAGGGCTTATCAATGCTATCCTGGCTGTCCTGGACTCATATGTAGACCAGGCTGGCCTCGAACTCACTGTGATCCTCCTACCTATGCCTCCCGAGTGATGGGATTAAAGGCATATGCCACCACACCTGGCTAAACTTGTCTTTTTAAAAAAAGTAAAAAAAAAAAAAAATCCTATAAAATTTCAAGTAACAATTTTAAGTGATAAATGTCAGTACGTATACAAAAGAAGTCATTATGTAAAGTTTAAAATCATACCATACCACCAGCCTTCTGGGGGGCACTGGGCTCCTGCTCAGGTGGCTGCGGCCTGGCTGGACATGGCCCCAATAACGAACCACACAAAATTAAAAAAAAAAAATCATACCATACAAAACTTTGACAGTTTGTCAAAGTAAGTCACTATTTGATCTAACTAGATCTAACTAGAACAGGTAGTTCAAAGGTTAACAAAAGGCAATTCACGTGGGCATGAGAAAGGGGCTTGAATATGGTGATGATGCACTTACAGCATTGTGTACAGTAGCACAGAAGTTATTACTAAATGATAAATATCACAACTGCAAAGACTGGTTAACATAAAAACAATCGTAAGCACACTATGCTTTTCAAAGTTTATGGCCATGTGAATATGACACCATGAAAAAGAAGGGCGCACTGGCTTCAGGAGAACAATTGTGTCTAGGAAGCAAAGGAAAAGGAGGATAGACTTGCCAACAGCTCCAAAGAGAAGACAGACTGTATGTATAATGAACTGTACAAAACTGTTTCCAACTTCAGGGTTTTTCATATTTTAAAGGCTGTGAGGCAAGTAGAAAAGAATCAGCAGGCTTGGAGGCCACTGAGAATGGGCCCTTCCCTCATCACCAGCTTTACACCTGCCTCCCCTTACCATATGAAAAGGTGGAGGTTCAGTACTAAGGCTCATCGAGGGAAAGCTTCTTCCTCCTGTGTCTGTCTTTGGGCCCTGAGTGGAGCCATGGCATTTTTCATTCACTCATTCATTTCCTTATTTGATGAACTTTGGTCTCTCTATGTAGCCCTAGCTGTTCTGGAATGTACCCTCCTGGCCTATTTCTGGCCCTGAGTGGAGGCATGACATTTTACTTGCTTCTTTGTCTGTCTATGTATGTATTCTGGTCTATCTGTGTATCTGGAACTTGCTGTGTAGTCCAGGCTGACCTCAAACTCAAGAATGCTCCCAGAATGCTAAAGAAGAGAACATGATATATTACTGTTCCCTCCTTTAAGAATTAATCCACCTCGGGTGTGGTGGTGCACACCTGTAATCTCAGCACTCAGGAGGCAGAGGCAGGCAGATCGCTGTGAGTGCAAGGCCAGCCTGATCTGCAAAGTGAATCCAGTACAGCCATGGCTACACAGAGAAACCCAGTCTCAAACAACCAAAAACAAAAAACAAGAAAAAAAAAAGAATTAATCCACTGTGAGGCCAGGCATGGTAGATCTGTGAGTTTGAGGCCAGCCTGGTCTACAGAGAGAGTCAAGGACAGCCACGGCTTGTTACACAGAGAAACCCAATCTCCAGGGGAAAAAGAAAATAGAAAAAAATAATAATAACAATAAGATTTAGTCCACTGGGCTTGCCAATCACCTGGGAAGATTTACCTGAAGACGTGCTACTATGGGGAGGGATAATTACCCTCTATTTTTGAGATAATGGATTCATACAACCAGGAGCCCTTCTTTTATGTCAGCTGCCCACAAATATCCCCTTTTCTAAGCTAAGCTCAGAAGTGCTAACTCTTCCTTTGCCCTTTGTGTCTACTCTTTGGATGCTGACAAAAACCTGAGCATGCGTTCCCCGGCATTCTGGGATTCCGTGCTGTTTTTCTCTGTGTTCTTTACAGAGCTGTTTGCACATCCCCACTGCTGACCATAATTCAAAAGGCACAACTTTCACTCTCTCTTTCCTCCTCCTCTCTCCTCACAGCAGCTGCTGGGACTTACAGCTTGCCATCCTGCCCTTCTTCTCTCAAAGTCTCAAGTTTGACTCTTAAGATTCCTTCCTGAGTCTGTTTCTAAATTTTTTTTTATCAAGGACTATAAACCTGTAAAGGGAAATTCTAATTCTTCATTAACATGTGTCTTATTCAATTTTATATTTAAAACACAGAGTAAAGTGGCAGGACACAAAACCAGCATATAAAAATGGCAAACTACATTTTAATATAGTTCTCTTATGTGTAGAGGTGTTTCGCCTGCATGTATGTCTGTGTACCACATGTTTACCTGCTGCCTGTGGAATCAAGGAGAGAGAACAGAATCCTGTAGGTCTAGGAGTTATGGATGGGTGGTGCTGGGAATCAAATGAAAGTCCTCTAGAAGAGCAGCCAGTGCTCTCAACTGCTGAACCATCTCTTCAGCTCTTATGTATTTAATTTATGTACACATTTATTCTGTAAATGGGGTATGTGGTGTGTAAATGTGTGAAGTATACGCACATGCATATATGAATCTATATAGTTCTGCACGCTGAAGCCAGAGGAAGATGGCTGTATCTTCTTCTATTACTCTGGTTTATTATCTGGGGCAGGACAGTGGTTCACAACTTGCCTATAAATCCAGCTCTAGGAGATTCACTGCCTTTCCCAGAATCCAGAGGCACTGGCACAAATGTACACACACAGAGGCACAAGTACACACATATGTGCATACACATGTGCATGCATGCATGCATACACAAACATACACATACACAAATATTCTAAAGGATGATTTACTGAAAAGGAGTAGAGGTGGGAGAGGTCAGAAACTTAAGAAACTTCCCAACACCTACTCCACACTTAGACTATTAAACAGTGGTTACTTAGATTCAAGAGTGAAAATAACCCCAAAAATTCTTAAATTCCAATTTAATGAGAGAATAATGCACAAGTAGACTGATTTGTCTCTGATCACAGTGTTGGGGGCACAGAGGTCCTTGTGTTCACACATCAGCACTAGGGAAAGGAGGAATGCTGAACATGCAGGGTTGTCTCTTCAAAGGAAGAGATACATAACCTGTTTTCTGACCAGAAGGCTGTGAACATAGGTTAACAGCCTAGATGACCCCTGTGCTATCTGTGCGGCCACCACAACTGGCTCCCCCAGGGTCCCACATATAAGACAAGAAACGGTTAATAGCTTCAAGTGACCTCGGCACTATCTATGTGACTGTTAAGAGCACTAGGCACAGCAGACCCCCCCCCCTCCCCGGGCCCTTCAGATAACACATGTAGCCTATCTACAGACCCATCTTCCTGTAAGAAGTGACATAGACTTTGAAAAGGATTCCAATGTAATTAGGTCTTAAGCTTGATTGTGGACACAAGATTGTATTAAACCAGGAAAGTTTTTCCAGATTGTGCTATACTTAAATATGCCTAAAATAAACTGCCCAGCATCAGACTCTAGAAGTCTGAACCAACACTAGCTTCTGAATCAGACTGAGCCAGATTTCCTCTTGCCTTAGTCTCCTGGCTCTTCACTTTGCTGGCTGTGGCATTTGCAGAGGCTCCCTACAAGAGGGTTTTATTTGCATGTAATCAGCTCTCAAAGGGAGAGGTCATTAGGAACTTTGGTTATCAGTGGGGTGGGGCTGGCAGACTACCAAAGTGAGACATCTCTACAGGATCACCCTAAAAGAAGATGAAAACTAAGGGGCAGGGTTAGAAAAATGGAAAGGAATCAGAAAAATATGGCACAGAAGGCACAAAAATACATCTCAAAATAAACAAGCTTTGGGGGAAAAAGAAGAAAGCCTTGCAAAAACAGTTCTGCCCTCCTTGGTATGTAATCCCTGAGCCTGGAGGGTAAGGCTTGAAGATCGTTATGTATGGCCAGCCTGTCTCCAATAACATTTTTAAAATGGCATGCTCTATGTAACAACTAAATACCATAAAATAAAATTACATTTATAAACCTAAATCCTAGAAAATGAAAGATTCCAATATCATTTAAAACTGATAATATACACTTACAATCTTCTGGAGAAACAAATTTTAGGTGAGATCAAGTTTAACATTTTTTAGTTCAGCCCACTCACCTGTGTACATGAGAGAAGACAGCGGATATCGCAAGCCAAGTGCATCTTCTGTAAAGGAGTCAACAAAATCCTCCAGCATATGAAGCCCCAAATCTTTTCCTCTGTATTTCTTCCTTATAAACATTGTATCAAGAACCGGCAGTTGATAATTCTGAGTAAGAAAGGAGCTGCATAAGCTTCCTGCAGTAGTAAGAGAAACCAGAGAATTTTATACATTAAACAACATGTACATTTAGTAAATATGAGTTAACATTTCTGAAAATAGTTTTTCCTAAGTCAAGAAGCACATCAAAAAAAGTTACATAAAATGTATTTACAACTTTTGTTATACACTGTAACATATGGCTGTTATTTTCTGTCTGCCAATAGTAATAAAGGACAAACAGCTTATTCCCATTTCACGACGCACATACAACTACCATCTTTAGACATAACCTAACCTTCCCATCTCCACCATGACATAACCTAACCTTCCCGTCTCCACATGAACTGAAACCTCTAAAACCACAAGTGAAAAATAAATCTTCTTTCCACTGCTTTTGCTCAACTATGTGGTCTCAGCAACCAGTAAGTCTGACTAGAACACTATACAAGGAAATGTTCCCTGGTCATAAGAAGAAATGCAGAGTTGGAACTAGAGAGGTGGCTCAGCAGAGCCTGAGTGTGGTTGCCAGCACCCACATGATGGCTAGCAACCACCCACAATACCAGTTCTGGGGATGCAATGCCCACCTATGATCTCTGAGGGCAGAAGACATGCACACATACACATATACACATGTGAACAATACAGTAGTACAAATGTAATAAACCTTTTAATTTTTTTAAATAAGTGAAGTATTGATACATACTACTATACATGAGACTTTGAAAAAGAATGTTAAGCCGGAAGGAGGAGGAAGAGGAGGAGGAGGAGGAGGAGCAATAGCTGCTAGATACAAGCCACATGATATATAATCTAGATTAATTAATGGTTGCCAAAGGCTGGGCATAAGAGTGACTATTGTGGAAAAAAAGAGTGACTATTGTGTATACTATTACATATAGATTTTTTTGTTTTGTAATAAGAAAAATGATCTAAAATTGATGACATATGGTACTTTTGAAATGGATAAATTTTGTGGTATATAAATATACACAATTGTTATTTAAAATAGCACACGCCTTTAATCACAGCACTTGGGAGGCAGAGGCAGGTGGATGGGATTGCCGTGAGTTCGAGGCCAGCCTGGTCAACAAAGGGAGTCCAGTACAGCCAAGATAACATAGAGAAACCCTGCCTCGAAAAACGAGAGGGAAGGGAGGGGGAGAGAGAGACAGAGAGACAGAGACAGAGAGACAGAGACAGAGAGAGACAGAGACAGAGAAATCCTACAGCAGTAATAGCAGCCAGCCCCTGGCCTTGTTTCCTTTGCCCAGGCCACACTGCTCGACAGGCCTTCCAAAGCAGCCTCGTCACTAGGTTCCCAGGCCTGCTGACATGCATTCTATTGGTAAGCTGTCATGAGCAGTTCCAGCTCACTGAGAAGCTGGCTCTGGAGGTTCTGCCCCATTTCAGACCTAAACAAGTTTGTACCCTCTAAGGTGCCTTGTCAGGGCATCTGCTGCCACCACCCCCACAACCCCACCTCACCCCACCAAAAAAAACCCATTGTGACAGGGAGGGAGGAGAACAAAACAGCCCAAAGCATCATGTTCTTAAAAACAACTAAAAAATGCAAACTATTTCCACCAGGTATTATTTATCCCATGATATAGGAGTGGAAAGAAGTTAGAAGCTCAGCCATGGGAAGCTAATCCCTGGAAAGAAACAGGGAACCCAGCTGATTGTCAATGTGGTTTTGGCCTGTTATTGTGAGCAGCAGATCTGATGAGGCTATTGCTACCTATTGAAGCCTTACTGGAGAGACTGCCCTGCCAGGGGCTCTCCTGATCTGGAACTCCAGCTGGCTGCCTTAATGAGCCCTCCGCATTGGGTTTCTGATGATTTAATGACATTACCCCTTAGCTGTTATTTGCTCTTTTACTTGGAAACCTCAAAGTGGGCTGGGGGATGGGATGACATGAGACATTTAGCTATCTGCCTCAATGGGGCTTTCCCAATTGACTTCTCCTGGGTATTTTAAGCACCTCATTTAAAGGTGTTTTGCTATCTATTACTTGATATTTGTTCTTACTGTGGCTTGCTTTGTATTTAATAAGCTCATTCATTCAAAACCAAAACTATGGGTAGAGATGGATCAGTAGTTAAGAATGCGTATTCTGGGAATGGGCCTAGGTTCAGTTCTCAGCACGAATATGGTGATTCATAGGCATGCATAACTCTAGTTCCATTGGATCTGACTACCTCTTCTGACTTGTGTGGGTACCATACACATGGTGTACATATAAACATGCAGGCAAAACACTCATACACATAAAAAATAAACTGAAAGCACGACCTTGGTTATTGCAGATCATTCTCCAGACTAAATGGAATATCTGCCCACCCTGGGCATCCTGTACCTGGATTCCCAGTGCCTCCAGGTGCCTTTTAAAAGAGCACGGAGGATGGTGTTGCCCTCCATCCTGAAATCCCTTCTCTACTTCCCTTTACCATAGAGCAGAATTCAGTCTTTCTTTGACTTAAAGACCTTTCAAGACACAACCTCTATCCTCTCCAAATTCTACCACTCACTCTATACACCAGGCTTGGAAGCCATCTGCACTTTCTGAAGCAGCTAAACCTGTTTCTCCACTTTCAGCTCTTGCTAGAGTCTCTTCAAATGCCTCATACTTCCTAAAAATAACACGGATAAATACACTTCAGTGATACACAAGCCTACTCTGCCATACTGAGCAGCTTCCTCTATTAACAGAACCCTTTCTTTGTATACAGAACCTACATCCTAAAAGCAATTAGCATCTCACAAGTGTCCTATGAAACTTAAAGAACTACAAACCAGTAAGACACAGACATGTTCTTACCCCCGACAGGTTTAAGCCTTTAAAATGTCTGTTTGTTGGTTTCTTTTTCAAGACATAATTTCTCTGTGTAGCCTTGGCTGTTCTAGACTCACTTTGTAGACCAGGCTGACCTGGAACTCACAGCGATCCACCTGCCTCTGCCATCCTGAGTGCTGGGATTAAAGGTGTGTGCTACCATGCTCAGCTCAAAAATTAAAAATGTCTTCTGTGGTGAAATTATATATTGATATTTGAGCAATAGGTCCTAGTGAACAATATGTTGTATACATACACAGATATGTATACTTAAGCATTTAGTAAAATGTCATTATACTGTCTTTATTTACTGATCTGCAGTTAATATTTCTGTCATCTCAATAAAGTTTTTTTTTAAAGGAAAAAAAAAAGCTTCTGTTTGAGGATATCTTTCCCACATTATATGATGTGAACTCCAAACAAATTTGGTGATCATTTTTTGTGTTTTTAAGTCAGTTAAGCATTAGCTATTCTAAAGAAACCTACCTAGGAAAATCTAATAAGGGTCCAGGTTTGGGCTTGAGTAATAATTCCTTTCCCAATCATCCAAAAGATATTCCAAGCTACCTGATGCTGCCTACCAAGCCAGATTAACTTCACTGACTTAAAACAAAATAATTAGTACTCATCTTCAGACAGCAAAGCCTCAGACCCCACCTCAGGCCATGAACTCGGTGCACTCTTCTAGGAATCTCCATTCTGCTTTCTTCTGGGTTTCTACCAGTAGAGGGCGCACGTGGGCCATTCTCGCTTCTAAAAGCTCTACTAAGGAAGTCTCAACTTATCATGGTTATAAAAACCATGTCCCTATTGCTTTCTCTGACAGCTTCACGGACAATAAAATGTCACTTACCTTACTGTGGCCTTTACGACCCTTCCCAATGTGGTCTTTATCTCCACCCCTCCAACTTCTTGGTGCTTTGTCTTGTATATGATTCTTTATTCTCTGCTGTGTTTTATCCCCACAAGCTTACTGAGGGTGTCCAAACAAAGCCTGCACATCTGAACTCTCCTTTACATACTTAAGCCCCCCATGCATGTGGGTACTAACATGGTCCTTTCTTGGCCTACATCTCTAACGTGAGATAACCTACTGCCCCTCCAGCGAGGTTTCTAAGTAGGTTCTCAGTGACACCTTCCTCCAGGCACAGTTAAGTGTGTGGTCTTCACCAACTACTCTTGCTGATGCCTCAGATACATCACTCACCAACATGAATGACAGTTAGGTATCTACAGACAATAGTGGGTTTTCGCAGGAGGGTGTTTTGTCTCCTTCAGTAGATTCTGGGTGCTCTGAGGGACGAAACCATGTTTGCACTGAGCCATCCCTACTCTCCAGTACATGGAGTCCTTACTGAGAGCATGTGTTTTTTTCAGATAGCTAGACCCCTCCCCCCCAAAGAACACATCTTATTTTCAAAGATAAATGCTGTAGCAACAGAGTGCCAGAAGAATCAGAAATTCAAAGTCTCCTTAAGATACATAGTAAACTAAGGCTAGGCTGGACTAAAATGAAGCTGTGTGGGGGAGAAGGCCCAAAGAGAGATTCGGTTGGAGAAACAAAGGCTCCCTGGTAGAAAAAGCTGCTGTGTTTAAATTTCCCCCCTGCCTCCATCCTGTCAACAACTAGCCTGAGTTTCCCCTACATCTTTGGCTTAGTACAATTATGTTGCCACAACAGAATCCGAGACTGGAGTTTTTTGTTTTTGTTTTTGTTTTGGTTTTTGTTTATTTTTTGGTTTTTGTTTATTTGTTTTGTTTTTCAAGACAGGGTTTCTCTGTGTAGCCCACACTGTCCTGGAACTCACTCTATAGACCAGGCTGGCCTCAATCTCCAGGATCTGCCTTCTTGTGTCCCATGTGCCAGGATTAAAGACTGCACGCCACCACACTTAACTCAGACTGGGAAATTGCTTTTAAAAAATTATTTCTCAGCCAGGCATGGTGGCACATGCCTTTAATTCCAGCACTTATGAGGCAGAGGCAGGTTACTGTGAGTTCGAGGCCAGCCTGGTCTACAAAGTGAGTCCAGGACAGGCAAGGCTACACAGAGAAACCCTGTCTCGAAAAACAAACAAACAAACAAAAACCACCCAAACAAATATTTCTCAACATTTTAGAGCCTGGACAAAGTAAGGGGGCTGTATCTGATGAGGGCCTTCCAAAGAACAAGAGGACAGTGGAGGAGAGGGCAGCTGCAGGAGCAGCTACTGTGCGTCTGTGTGCATGGCGGGCTTTCAGACAATGACTGTCACAGCAGAATGACCTAGCTACAAGTCTTCCTAATATAAACATTTGTTATTTTCAGCCCCCCACCTTTTCTTGACCTAGTCAAATTCCAAAAAAGAATTATTTTTGTTCATTAACCATTAAAATACCATGAAATAATATATATTCACATAGCACCACAGTATCAAATTTTTGGTTCTTTAGCTTCAGAAATGACATAATTTCTGACATATTATTAATTAAACATTTTTAAAGTCATTTTAGATACAAAGTTGCAAAACTAGGGCTGGTGAGATGGGTCAGTAGATAAAGTGCTTATGGTACAGCCCAGTTTGATCCCCAGAATCCATGTAAAAAGCAGAAAGAAAGAGCTGACCCCAGTGGGTGTCCTCTGACCTCTATATGCACTCCACAGCAGGCCCATGACCTGACCCCCACATATTAATAAATAAAATTTTCTTAAAAGAGCTGCAAAAGCAGGCTGGAGAGAAGGCTCAGAGGTTAAGAGCACTGACTGCTCTTCCAGAGGTCCTGAGTTCAATTCCCAGCAACCACATGGTGGCTCCCAACCATCTATAATGAGATCTGATGCCCTCTTCAGGCTTGCAGATGTACATGAAGGCAGAGCACTGTATACATAATAAATAAATCTTTAATTAAAAAAAAGCTGCAAAACCATTACAAAGAGCTCTCGTATACCCTTTTGTAAGTTTTGCCCAATATAAAAATCTTATATAGACAGATTACTATCAAAATCAGAAATTTAGCATGACTATTGTACCACCTAGGATTTGCTAAATTGATTTTATTAAATTCCACAGTTTTACTGATTTCCTTTCTAGTTTCAGAAACATTTCAAAGATTGCCTCCTGTAGAACACATTAGCATCTCAGAATCCAACTACTACACATCTAACCTTTTCTGAAAAATGTTGCCCAATGAGGGTGATACAGTGTGAGTGAGGTTTATCTCTAAAATCCAAGCTGAAATTTACTTGCCATTATAAGACACTCAGCGTTAGTACCAACCTGGGTATTCTGGCACACACTTTAGCCCAGCACTTAGGAGAAAGAGGCAGGAGGATCTCTATGAGTTTGAGGCCAGACTGGAATACACGGTGAGTTCCAAGCCACCAGAGAGAGCTACATAAATCCTGTCTCAAAAGAACCAGGGCCAAGTGGGACCTTTAAGAAATGATTAGGAAACTACACTCGTGCATGCAAGATTAACATTGACAAAGCCAGTTTGACTAGGTGTCTCCTGTGGTCCCTGTCTCCTGCCACAATGCCCATGCTACTTGGGACTAGCCCAACAGAAGGAATCATGAGATGAATGGGCATGCGCTCTTTGTCACGTACCCAGCTGCTGATCACTGGCATCAGAAAACAGACTGAGGCAGCTTTGTGACTCAATCACCAATTATGATTCAAATTTGGATGAAGATTTGAAATACCAAGTTCTGTGCCTGAAGTAAGTAAATTCTGAACATTGTCATGCCTGATATAAAAATATTATATAATATTCTGATAGTAATTATTATAAAATTGTCATAAACATTTGTTTGTGCAGTGGCCGGGCAAGTGACTCAGTCAGTAAAACATTTGTCATTAAGCATGTGGACCTAAATTCAATCCCCAGTACTCACATAAAAAAGCCAAGTGTGGCAGTGCACGTCATCTATAACTTTGATCCCTAACTTCTATATTTAAAAAAAAAAAAAAACTCAGGCACTGGAGCAAGTGTCTGTAATCCAATTGCTGGGGAGGTAAAAAACAGGAGCCCCCCCACCCCGCCCCCGATGATCGCTAACCAGCCGGCCTAACCAATGGCCTAGTCAAATCAGTGTCAACCTCATTTACACACACACAAACACACACACACACAGACACACACAGTCAGTCTCTCTCTCTCTCTCTCTCTCTCTCTCTCTCTCTCTCTCTCTCTCTCTCTCTCTCTGTTGGTTTGAAGCTCTTTTGCCTCAACTTTAAAGCCTGTAAGACCAACCACTCTTGGTAATTTTTATCCTTCCCTTTTTTGGGGGGGGGGTGAGGGGTGGTCAGGGTTTCTCTGTGTAGCCCTGGCTGTCCTGGACTCACTTTGCAGACCAGAGTGGCCTCTGCCTCCTGAGTGCTGGAATTAACTGTAGTCATAACCACACCTGGCCTATCCTTCCAATTTTTAAAAATTAACACAGAATGCTTGTTTTTACTCATCAAAATGTGAAAAAATAAAGCATGTGAAGGCATTATGTGAACGCATTACAAACTGAGCAGCCAGAGAAGAAACAGGACCAACCACTCTGTGGTAGAGACCAACTTAAAAAATGTGAAGTATTTTTGCAGGTAAATTTTTTGTCAAATACAGAACAACAAAGGGAAATAAGATAAAATATGAAGTTTGTGACTAAAAACACTTCCAATTATATTTCATTAAATGTTTGTTGTTCCTTAAGCCACTCATGGTATAAGACAAACATATCCTTAGATTTAACATCTATGATTTTTATAGAAAGGAAATAAGATAAAATATGAAGTTTGTGACCACAAACATTTCCAATTATATTTCATTAAATCTTTGTTGTCCTTTAAGTTACTCGTGGTATGTTATAAGACAAACATATCCATAAATTTAACATCTATGATTTTTATAAATACAAGGGAGCATGCAGGTCCAAGACAGGTAATAATTTATAATTCTCCTTAGTACTCTATTTGTTGTCAAGTCTGCATTTTATAACTATGTTACAGAGAAAGCCTCCTACAAAAGAAAATGAAGGCCAGTCACGGTGGCCCATGCCTTCAATCTCAGCACTCAGGAAGCAGAGGTCATCCAATCTCTGAGTTCAAGGCCATCCTGGTCTACTAATAGAGTTCCAGGAAGGGGGGCACAGAGACATAACAAAACACACACACACACACACACACATACACACACACACACACACACCCCAAATGGAAAACTGAAATGTTTAGTTAGCACAATGTTTTCAAGCAATCACAGAACCTGTCCTTAACAGAACATGTAACTTTAGAAGATGCAGACATCTCATGGTAAAATGGTACCTGGTACTTAAAACCAATCTACTTGTTTTGTTTTCTTTTTTAAATATTATAATTCTAATCTGGTTATTTCACAAAACTAGTTGTGCCACAAAACAAGTATAGTATCTTCTGATGTGCTCCCAGCCTATAGACACTAAGAGTACAGCCCCTATCTACAAAGAGCTGCTGGGGCAACTCCACGGTAAAGAAAGAATGAAATCAGTGACTCTCGTCTGCCACACTCTAGAATAAGTCTTCTAATAGGGAACTAAAGGAACAAGCAATACGCTAGGTAGTTTCCAAATGTGTTTAGATTTGGGACAGCAAACATCTGAAAGACAGAACAAGCAATTATCTTTATTTCTTTTTTTTAAAATTTTATTATTATTTTATTTACATTACTGTTCTGCTTGCAGTGTGTCTGTGTAAGGGTGTCAGATCCTCTGGAACTGGAATTACAGACAGCTGTGAGTTGCCATGTGGGTGCTGGGATTTGAACCTGGGTCTATTGGAAGAGCAGCCAGCGCTCTTAGCTGCTGAGTCATCACTTCAGCTCAGCCCAATTATCTTTATTTCTTTTAGTCTATTTTCCACTTTTAAATGCTTATTTTTCCTGCTTCCACTCAAATGCTACTATCAATATTTAAAGAAAAGTAGACTTTCTTCTGTTTTGGCTTTGTTTTTTTAATTTATTTTTATGTATGTGAGTGTTTTGGAGGGGTGTTATTTATGTACACTACATGCATCATCATCAGTGCCCATGAAGATTAGAAGAGGGCATCAGATTCCCTGGAATTAGAGCTACAGATGGTTGGAAGCACTATGTGGGTGCTGGGAACTAAACCTGGGTCCTCTGCAAGAGCAATCAGTGCTCCTAATCACTGAGCCATCTCTCCAGCCCTGACTTCCTTCTTCTGAACTTGTTTGTTTTCTTGAGACAGAGTTTCTCTGTGTAATAACTCTGACTGTCCTGAACTCACTTTGTAAACCAGGTTGGCCTCTAACTCACAGATATCCACCTGCCACTGCGCCCTGAGTGTCAAAGCTACATGGAGAAACCCTGTCTTTAAAAAACAAACAAACAAACAAACACAACCAAAGGAAAAAAAGATGTAAATTCTATTCTCAAAAAGAAATATTTAAGTAATTCTTATTGTTTCTATTTAATTCTAAATTAAATTCCTACTTTGAAATATAATCTACAAAGACCATTACTTGCAGATAGTTTGAATTCTATTTGTTGACTAAATAACAAATTATGACAATATTAATTTATGAACAGAAAGTAAAATATGATATGATGTGAAAAATCTAGACGTTCAGTATGCTAGACCATTCACCTTACTGACAACATTCACAAACTGAGAGTTGTTGTTGTTGTTGTTGTTGTTGTTGTTATTATTATTATTATTATTATTGCTCAAATTACTTACTAATAAATACAGGACTTGAGTACACAGCTAGACTGTTACTGGGGAGATAAGGTTTCTAGAACCAGAATTATAAAACATAGTTATAGTTTTCATACAGATTATAAATATATGTACTTCAACAACATAATTCAAATAAAAGCCCTCTTTCAACAGCAAAATAACGAGTAAAATTTTTTACTTTACTTATTTGAAAAATTAGTTTGAAATATTTGATGTTTCTCAACTTTGTTTTGAAAGTATAAAAAGAAACCGTAAGAGCTGAGGATGCAGGTGAATGGTAGAGTGTACACACTTCAGCATCTTCAAGGCCTTTGGTTTGGTCAATATACCACAAAGAAAAACTTAAAGGAACAAATTAATGCAATCACTTCATTAAGATAACAAAACAAGGCCCCACAAATACCCTTAGATCAAAAATATTCAACCTGGAAAACAAACTGCAAATCCCTCACAGCAATCTCTTTCAAGCAAAAAAATCATTTCTAGTTTCTTGTGGAGAATCTGGCCTCAAAACGAGTCTCCTTTTGCCTTCCTTACCCACACATCAAATGACCTGCTAATAAAACTCAACTAATAAATGTCTTCAAAAGACCCTCATTTAACTAGGAGTGGACTTAGTAAAGACTTTAGGACCAGCAGCAGGGCCCCAAAGGTGAAGGCACGTGCTGCCAAGCCTGATGTGACTTCTATCTCTAGGATCAAGGGTGAGAGAACTGACTTAAATTGTCCTCTGACCTCCACACAGGCACTGTAGCACACGCACACACACATTAATATAAAAATTAAAAAGATTTCATCTTATAGCTACAGGCATAGCTTTCCCTACTGTGTATAATGGAGAGGGAAAGGAAGCAAAAAAGGAGGTAAGGGTGTTTTAGTTCTTCTTGGGGACAATTTCTCAAAATAATTTTAGTTCTGTTTCAGTTTCCTTTGGAGAAAGAGCACTCCTTGAAATAAAGTCACTAATCAAAGGCTGCATTAGCACTCCAAGTCCCACTGCTACCCAGCAAAGGAAGATAGAGCTTAAAAGGAAAATACACTGAAAACAAGGGAACTGGGAAGAATGGGGGATGCTGAAATTGGCAGTTGCTGCAGCAGCACCTCACAGCTCCAGGACATAAAGTGGAACTGACTACCAGAATAGCAAGGGCAGAGCCCGGCGGGGCCCCAGGACAGAAGGGAGCCCTTCAATGACGAATGGCACGCTGAATCAGCCTGGGCTATGAGTAAGAACAAGACCCTACCTCAAAACAAAGCTAAAGTCATAAATAGTTATTTTAAGCATTCTAAGTAGAAATGGCAATGCACATAGGCCATGTGGGTCTTAATAAGTAATAGGAACAGCAGCAGAAATCAAAATAGCAACCTTAAATGAAAGAGCAGAAGGCTACAAAGACTACGGTGAAATGACACTCTCTCAGAACAGATAGAAAGGTCATTTTCTATGTCAAAAGTCTGTTTTTACTCTTCAAACGGCTTTCCTAGCAATCCCCTCTCCAGGGCAGTTGAGCCGGGACACTCCCAGGAAACTCTGAATGCGCTCTAGGGGTCATTTAACAGACACTGACACAGCTGGAGGTGAAAGTGGAGATTTCCATAATACAGTTTTAAGTAACTTGTAAAACTCACCTGTAGGCTTAACTGAATAAAACCCAATGGCCTCTCCTTTCTTCCACAGAATCTTAGCATAGTCAGTACTGCTATGACACAGGAATGGGATCTCATGTCTCTCCATTTCCTGTTTTCTATAAATAATTCGATTGAGAACATACAGAACCACTCTTTCTCCAAGAGTGCTCACCTACAAAGAGAGTCAAACAGCAGGCAAGCAGTTACAATATGCAGCTATTAGGAAACACCAATCACCTGGCTCACAGCTCCCACAGCCCCTACTGTCATTCAGCACTTCAAATACAGTTAACACAACTCGGAAACATTCGATTATCATGAAATCAAGGGTAATCATTTATAACAAGAACAGCCCTTTCCCACAAACACATTTTACGCATGGGATACTGCCTTGGAGCAAATTCTAAAATGGGCAAAACAGGTCCCAAGGCACACACTGTCTAGCAGCTCACTCAGTACAGTATCTTCACGATTTCTAGCTGCCCAGATCCAAGCGGTCTCTGTGGCCCTAACTGCTGCCCCGCTATATACTCTGTTTCAATCCTTTTACCCACTCCTAACCCTACATTAAGAAAATTGTTTACTTTTGAAATCTAGTACTACTCCCAGGAGGCTTTCAGAACAATTACCTCATCTCATGAAGGCAGCCCTTTGGAAAGAATCTCTCCTCAATCAGGTGAAATGTTCCTTTGGCAGCCCTGTCTTCCTATTAAGATATCCAGCCCTCCCACCCACACACCCCAGCGCTAAAGCAGGTGGCAGCAGGGAAGACTACGGAAGCCCTCTAGGAGCACACAAGGAGGAGGCCCAGCTCCTACTGGAGCCACACCAGCACAGCACCCCAACACCTCAGCCTTCTGCTACTAAAGTCAGCTGTCCCACAACATCTCTAATGCTAGACACAAGACTGTTTTCTTCCAAGGCCCCTTAAAGGAAAACAACTCTGTCCTGATTATTTGTGCAGAGAAAGAAACTACTAACCACCTGCACATACCACTCCAAAACTACCCTTGGCAGGGGCTCTCCCACACCAAACGATACAGAAATGGCACAACAGCCTATCTCTAATTGACAAGGCCACTTCTTCTTCTTCTTCTTTTTTTTTTTCTTTTCTTTTCTTTTCTTTTTTTTTTTTTTAGACAGGGTCTCTCTGTGTAGCCTTGCTTATCCTGGACTCACTTTGTAGACCAGGCTAGCCTCGAACTCACAGTGATCCCCCTGCCTCTGCCTCCCAAGTGCTGGGATTAAAAGCGTGTGCCACCACACCCGGCTAAGGCCACCTCTTCTTATGTACCACCAACCAACATAAAACTCCCTCTCACATTGAGCTGACATCTACTTCCCAATGGCTACTCTTTGATATTATGCAGCCACATAAAGCATCAACATCTGAAGATAACCATGGTGTTCTTCCCAATGTTATACCAACACAACCTTAACTACTCAAGAAACTTTGCAATCCCCATCCTCTCCACCGGAGTCCTTCGGGCCCTCTGCTAGCTCCGTCCATCCTTATACATTTATTACAAACACTGAAGACAGTGTGGCGCTTGCTACATAAACTCAAGGCTTCTTAGCCTCATGTTACTTCCAATTGACTAAAGCCTGATCTTTCTCACACATGCTGCTGTTTCGGTTTGAGGCTGAAATGTATACACATTACTTGATGTTTATTCCTAGTTAAATTTATTTTTTCCTATTAATTTTTTAGAGTCAGTGTCTCATGAAGTCAACGATAGTCCTGAACTTACTATGTTGCTGAGAATGACTTTGAATTTCTGATCTTCCTATGTCCACCTCCTAGGTGCTGGGATTTATAAAACCCCAACCCCACTTTTTATTCTCAATGGGGATCAAAACTAGGGCTTCATGAGTACTTGGCAAGCACTCTACCAACTGAGATATATCCTAAGTTTGGTGGTTTGAATGAGAAATGTGCCCCCATAGGCTCAAGTATTTGAGCAGGTGGATTCCTGTTGGTTGCGCCCTGCCGGGAAGGTCCATCACTGGTGGCAGGCTTTGAGATAACATAGCCTTGCCCTACTTCCAGCTGCTCTCTCTGGTGCTTACAGTTCAGGATGTAATCTCTTCACTTCCTACACTGGCCACTGTGCATGCTTGCTGCCATGCATCCCTGTGATGAGGGACTATTACTTCTGGAACTGTAGGCCCAAATAAACTCTTCCTTCTGTTAAATGCCATGTATCGTATCACGCTAACACATCCAGGGTTGTAATCTTAATTTTACCATAACAAATTAAACAAAGGAAAATAAGGTCTACAACAATAACGTCATTTGCTTAAGGTTATAAACAACAGCTATTTCCTCCCGTGACTTTACCAACTTTTCCTAATTAGCCAGAGGTGCTCCTAGGCTGCGCCTCACTGATTTCCCTAATGCTCAGCGGAAATACAGATACTAAAGCTGAGGGAGTCATCAGTCTTATTTTTGGTCTTACGTCATCCTCCTTTCCCTGTCCATACCTGGAGGCTTCAGTTCCTCACCTGAGTACAGACATACACAAGTATCTGTCCTCCTTTATCATCTAGTCCCCGGCTACATGTCCTCTCTAAGATGCCTTACCTCAGTAACGTGTCAGTTCTGTGGGTATTTGCTTTCTTTATGTACACTTCCACTGTCAGAGCTGACAAGTTACACTACTGCATAACTATCTATCCCTATTTTATGGCTTTATACGTGTTTTAAGTCCTTCTTCCTCTAGAGGAATTAAAGCCTGGGCTGCATAACAAGGATTGGGAGGTATCTAGATGTGCATCTCCCAGCTTTTATGAATGGCCTCTTACTTGGGGTCTAAAGGCATAGTCTGGAATAAGTATAAAATTCAGAAGAAATAATGCTTGGTATATTACTCTCCTAAGGCTTCTTACTTTCAAGAATAAATACACTATCCAGAAGAAATAATACTCACATATTACCACTCCCCTAAAATGCCTTCCCTTTGAGTCTGATGTGTCTCAGAGTTCCAAACTCAGAAGTAAGAACAAGAGCTGCAGTGCAGCCTATCCGCGATGTCAGAATCTGACACACCTCTTGTTCCTTGCAGTTGGTGTGGTTCAACTGCAACCTCATCATCAAAACACTAGCTTCTCCTCCACCAGATCAAAAGCTTAAGTAGAGAAAGGCAGCTTCAGTCAACTAGCCCCCGAACCCACTCTCCTCACCTAACTCTTGGGAAATGTAGGATCATATACGCAGAGGAAGCTAAAACTGAGTCCCGGTTTCACAGTAAGAAAACTCAGGTGTTGAGTGTAACTTTCATAGGAAAATGGGAGAAAATTTGGTAACTTCAAAAACAATCACCATTTACAGGGATCATTGAAGGACATGATTGTATTACCTGCTTCATCCCCTCTCTAGAAGGTTCAGATGTTTTCACAATATCATCAATGGCCCACCACTGACCAACAAGGTAAAGTGCCACAGCTAAAATTAAAAAAAAAAATGATCATTAGCCTTTAAGTCTAAAGGGCTAAAATAGATAATATTGCTACTTGATAACGATTATATACACAGTAGAAAATACACCCTTTTGGGGGGGTGTTGTTTGTTTGTAAATGTTATTATTTTACCCAGTACTTCTAGACGGTTAGTTTTTAGATGTTGCTTAATATATTTGAGTTCAATAAGCTGCTTACAGTAGATGACAATTGACAAGGAAATCCCAAACTGGTCAAGACACAGAGAACAGGGGCTGTAGAGTCCTGAGCCATAAGTGGGGCATACATCATCATGCCCTCCCCACAAGGCCCAGGGATCTTTATGGACATGGGAGCAGAGACTGTAAGAGCAATGGTGACAAACATCAAGGAAATGGGCTTTTTATCCCAGAAACACAGGGGAAATACACCCATTCTTGCTTGCTTTCCTTTTCTGTCATGTTGAGAGTCAAATCCAGCACCCCGCCCATCCAGGTAAACGCTCTACCACTGAGCGACAGCCCCTCCTCCAATACCCCGCACATGCAGGTAAATGCTCTACCTCTGAGCGACAGCCCCTCCTCTGAAGATCGCAGACCCACACTTTACACCTTTATTTTACTTTATTCATTAATTGTGCAGTTAGAAGCAATTGAGAATTACATTTTTCTAAAACTAAAATTTGAAAAAAGTTTCTACAGGACTGGAGAGATGGCTCAGAGGTTAAGAGCACTGGCTGCTCGTCTAGAGGTCCTGAGTTCAATTCCCAGCAACCACATGGTGGCTCACAACCATCTATAATGTGATCAGACACCCTCTTCTGACCTGCAAGTGTACATGCAGGCAGAGCACTGTATACATAATAATAGATAAATAAATCTTAAAAAAAGAAAAGTTTCTACAACATATCTTTTGTGTAGTTTCTCAGTAAATTCCTAACAGTTTGAATTCAAGTTCTTCAAATTTACAAAAATGAAGCAAAGAAGAAACCTGTGAGTGAATCTTCAGGCGCAAAGAGAGCAAGGACTTTCTGGGTCTGGTTGCCACCATAAAGAGGTACAAAGCCCACATTTGACAGGCTAATCGGAATCTGAAATAAAAAATGATTCAAGATTAGTGGAGAGTTTAATACATGACAAAAGAATACCAAAGCATTTACCAGAATGTAAGCTTTTCTCAATGCTTATTTTAATATAAGCTTCATTTCATAGGAGGTAATAAGTATCCCCAGCCTCCCCCAAAAAGAATACAAACAAACCAGCAACAATGAAAGCAGGCTTCTCTTCTACAAGAATTGTATTTTCTTGTGGATTTGTTTGTTTGTTAAATTTTTGTTTTTGTTTTTCAAGCCAGGGTATCTCATGCCTGTCCAGGACTCCCTTTGTAGACCAAGCTGGTCTTGAATTCACAGAGACCTGCCTGCCTCTGCCTCCAGAGCTGGGGTTAAAGATGTGTACCATCACCACCCCCAAACCTTCTGGAAATAGTTCTAGATGCCAGCCATGCTACTGAATAAGAGCAAACATCACTGCAAAACCAACTATAGTTTATTATCGTTAGACTTCACAAGAGAGACATATTTCATTTTCTAGGAAAAGAATGCAGTTGGGCAACCTGATACTTCAGCAGGACACGTGCAATACTTTAACATTCTTCTGCCTTCATTGGCCCAGCATCAATTTTCCACTTAACAGTCAATTCAGAGAACTAGAAAATAGTGGTGCTGGAGAAGTTGTTAAAATTCTTTACACTACGGCTATAGAAATGGCTCAGCGGTTGAGAGCACTATCTCCTCTTCCAGAGGTCCAGAGTTCAATTCCCAGCAAGCACATGGTGGCTCACAACCACCTATAATGAGATCTGGTGCCTTCTTCTGGCATGCAGATGCACATGCAGATAAAGCACTCATCTATATAAAATAAATAAATAAATCTTTTTAAAAAATTCTTTCCACTGAGTGAGTGAGATGCCTCAGTGGGTAAAAGAGCCTGCTGCCAAGCCTGATGACCAGAGTTCAACACCAAGTCCACATGACAGGAGGAGAGCCCTGGCGAAAAGCTCTCCTCTGGCTTTCCGCACATGCCCCACCAATATAATAAAAAATTTAGTTCTTTAAATCCATTACTCCCAGAAGAAAGCTCTGAGGCCTAGAGATTTTAAGAAATCAAGAGATATTAAGAAATTAAACACTTCAGTTCATAGTCTCAAAGCAACATGGCTTACTGATTAAAACTTTTATTTTTCAAAAATTACAAAATGTTCAGGGGGAAAATCCATGATGTAAAAATGTCATTTTGAGACTTCCTGATTTTTTTTTAATTAAAAGCAATTTCTAAATTCAAAAATCAAAATCTAAAGTAAATTTAAGTGACACAGACTTGACATAGTATCTTGCCTTACCAAAACTGGTAAACTTCAACCTATAAAATTAAAAAGGCAAACACCAAATAATAACCTGTGCGCTTTGTGTAAACAGCCAGAAGAGGGTGGGGGGACAGCTCACGGGAAGAGCACATCTGCTCAGCATGGGAACCTGAATCCTAACGCCCAGCACCCACATAAAGCCAGGCACAGCTGCTCCCCTCATGCCTGCACCCCAGCATGGGCTTGGGGACAGATGGATCCTGAAAGCTCTGGTGAGCAAGCCTAACTGAAATGGAGGGCTTCAAGTTTGGTCAAAGACCCTGTCTAAAGGGAATTAAGTACAAAGCAATAGAAGAAGACATCCAACGTCCTCTTCTGAACGAGTCCCACTCAATTTGTTAATTTTGATTAGCCATTATTAGCACATTTTACTGGTAGATTTCTGGCAAATATTTTGAAATTTGAATGATTTTTTTACACTGACATGTGGCTGGACTGAAAGATTGGTAAAAATCACTGCAAAATGCCTTACCGTAATATTGAGAATAGAAAAACACTCTGGATTTTCAGGGTCTCCACACCGTAAGTTGGAGAGGTAATCCTCAGCAGAATTTTCCAGTTCCTCGTGTGTACAGTTATCCAGCAAATCCACAGGGAATGCCATCCTCTAACAGACATGGGACAAACACACTTAGAATGAATGCCACCTTTTCTTACTCAAAAGCAAAGAAATTCTACTATACTACTCCATATTTTATTGTAAGGAAACTTCTATTTCACTATGTCAAGACAGAAAGCTTGGGTCTATTGATTTGGGTACATATGTCAACAAACTTCTAGTATTATTCATTTATATATATATTTTAAAACAGGCAACAAAGCCCGATATGGTGGCTCATACCTGTAATCCAAGCACTCTGGAGACAGAGGCAGGAGAACCCATAAGAGTTTGAGAATATCCTGGACTACAGAGTTCTTGGCCAGCCTAGACTATAGTATAAGACCTTGTCTCCCAAGAAAAAACAAAAACAAACAAACAAAAACAAAAAATAGGCAATGAAGCAGGAATACTTTGTGTTTATAATACAGTTATAAGACATACACATATGCTCATACATTTTAAAATATCTGTATAAATATACCCTTTACATACACCTCAACATAAAAGTCACTATAAGAAGCATAGGAGAAGGGCTGGAGAGATGGTTAAACACTTAAGACTACTTGCTGCTCTTACAGCAGACCTGGGTTCCATCTCCAGCACCTGTGTGTTGGCTCACAACCATCCATCACTCCAGTCCCAGAGGAGCCAGCGCCCTCTTCTGACCTCCACTGGCACCAGGTACTCATGTAGTACACACATATATATATGCAGGTAGAACATGTACACACAGCCAAGTGTGGTGGCACACACCTGTAATCCTAGCACTCAGTAAGACAGAGGCAGGTGGATAACTGTGAGTAAGAGGCCAGCCTAGTCTACAAAGTGAGTCCAGGACAACCAATGCTATACAGAGAAACCCTGTCTCTAAAAACTAAAGAAAAAAAGGTATGAAATAAATACATCTATTTTTAATATATATGTGTTCACAAACACACACACACACACACACACACACACACAGGTGGTAACACACCACACCTTTAACCTCAGCACTCAGGAGGCCGAGGCAGGTGGATCTCTGAGTTTGAAGCCAGCCTGGTCTACAGAGCTAGTTTTAGGACAGCCAAGGCTCAGAGGCACCCTGTCTCAAAAAAACAAATTAAAAAAAAAAAAAAAAAAGGAGGGGGAGTTTCTGAAATGGCACAAATGTTCCACAACTAAATGTTAGGAATAGTTTGATATATATATGTTTAATCAAGTTAATTGTAAAAAATAAGCCCAAGAAATAAAAACATAAATCTAATCCAGCTAATAACTCTACAAACCTTCTTTCTTTCTTTCTTTCTTTCTTTCTTTCTTTTTTTTTTTGTTGTTTGTTTTTGGTTTTTTTTTTTGGTTGTTGGTTGGTTGGTTGGTTTTGGGGGGAGAGGGTTATTGGGTTGTTTGTTTCAAAACTATCTCCTAAATCTCTAAGGTACAGATTCACAGTGAGGAGATCCACAAGTGAAGAAACTTGGACAACATCACACCACTATTAAAACAGGAAATCAAAATGCACCTTACACTAGTTATTTTTATTCAATATGTAAAATTGCACATCAGCATTTCTCATAGTTCATTTTTTGTAAAACTGCTGTAACTATTTCATGATTTCGTATTCTATACCCATACTGCATTACAAAGAACACTAGCATTAGAACTCTGACGCTGGGTCAGCCTGCCACTACCTTATGCTCATGCGCAAATTACTTAGCATCTTAGGCTTCTCCAGTCGTTAGTGATCCGATACAACTGGACAGGCTAATCCTAAAGAGCTTTTGAACCTCTAAATTCTTATAACCAGAAAAAAAATCTTAGTGGATGATTTAGGACTACAAAAACTCCCAGCCCTGCCCCATGGTACAAAAGCACGGAAGAGGTGAGGTTGGGGGGGGGGTGCTGTGATAAACCCCCATTCTCCTTCTCCCTCTTGTTTTTAAGCTTCTGTTCTATGTTACATAACTGTAAAACTGTCAGGTCAAATTTTGTCAAGCACTTCAGGCTCTGCCCATGTAAGGCCTAAACAGATTCTACATGACTGAGAAAGCTTAATGCAGCCGTAAGCCAACTAGCTCATCAAAAAACAGACACAGAATGGACAGTGAAGTGTAAAAGTTGTCCAAATTAATTTATAAATGAAATAAATGGTATGCTTGGGAATCCTGACCAAGCTGCACAGAAACATAGGCAGAGCTCTCACATGAGAGCGCCAAGATGAGCCCCACTCTGCCTCTACCTCCCCAGATTCATAAACTATGTGACAGAAGAAATGTTCTTAGGTAGTGTGAAAAAGCAGAGTAGAAGAGATTCCATCAGTGCATCCCCTCTGCTTACTGTTGATGAATGCCAGGCAACTGTACCTTAACAGGCAACATATCTCTCTATTCATCCTAAAATTATTACATCATTTCCACATGTTTCTGCTACTGTTTAGGGCTTCTGGGGAACACACCCCAAATCAAAATACAAACATTTTTGAGGTGAAAGAATTCTCAGAGAAAACAACTCAACCAGTCCAAGTCACAAGCCTGCTCCGAGTCGCAATGAAAGGGGATCTTAAATAAGATTTATGGCCAGGCGTGGTAGAGCACACCTTTAATCCCAGCACTCAGGAGGCAAAGGCGGGCGGATCAATATGAGTTCAAGGCCAGCTTGGTCTACAAGGACAGCCAAAGCTACACAGAGAAACCCTGTCTCTAAAAAACAAAATAATTAAGATTTATGCCTGCTGCTTCCAACAGTTGTACTGCAAACCTTAAAGTACAAATCTTATATTCATTTTGACAAAGAAACTAAAAACACAATTGCTTTTTCTTGAGCATTCAACTAGTAAGCAACAGACATAAATGACTTCAGTCAATATCTGCTCTTTCAAATGACAATGGTGCACTATCTCTAAAAACACTCTAAGAACATCTATCAGGAAACTCTTAAATATAAATACCCCTTTCAAAAATATTTTAAGAAATATTCTAATTAAAGGTTAATTCTTTCTTCATGTCCAAGAAAATACCTGGAGCTAAGGAATCATTTAGACATTTTGTATGCTATGGGGTTGACACTGACTAATGTCATGTGCCCTAGAGCCAAACTGACAGGACTTAGTTGTATGACCTTAGGCAAATACTAAAACCACAGGAACACATAGAGGAAAAAGACCTCTGTTGGGGCAGAAATAAACTGTGACTAGCTGCTGAGCACATAAAAGGCTTGCATCTGTACGAGGCTCAGCGTGGCTGTATGTGAGCTCAGCTACTAGGGAGGTCAAGGCACAAGGATCCCTTGAGCTCAGCAGCTTGAGGCCAGCCTGGGCAACACTAAGACTCCAACTTAAAAAAAAAAAAGTGTGTATCTAAAAACAGAAGTCACAGGCAAATTATAATCAGCATACCCATAACCCACAAGGGTTAATCCACTAATACAGACAACAAAGTACTTTTAAAG
>OU015758.1:17240251-17263720 GCA_907169655.1 Acomys percivali | reverse complement strand
TGTGTGTGTGTGTGTGTGTGTGTGTGTGTGTGTGTGTGTGTGTGTGTTTTGGTTTTTCGAGACAGGGTCTGTCTGTGTAGCCTTGGCTGTCCTAGACTTGCTTTGTAGTCCAGGCTGGCCTCGAACTCACAGGGATCCACCTGCCTCTGCCTCCCAAGTGCTGGGATTAAAGGCGTGCGCCACCACGCCTGGCCCATGAACAGAGGTTTTTAACACAGGAAAAATTAACACCAAAAAATGTCAAATTCAGCTGAGTGCGGCATTGCACGCCTTTGATTGCAGCACTCAGAGAGGCAGAGGCAGGTGAATCTCTGAGTTTGAGGATATCCTGGTCTACAAAGTGAGTCCAGGACAGCCAAGACTACACAGAGAAACTCTGTTTGAGGGGCGAGGGGACAAATTAATTTTAAAACAGCCTACTTGCATATATAGTTTTAAAATAGTATCAGTATAAATGTATCCACAAAAACCGGAAAGAATACACAGTGTATTGTTAACAATATTGAATCCTGATGGGAAAAGACACTAAGGAAGACCACACAAGATTGCATTCAAAGCTTTGCTCTGAGTCTTGGGGCTGAAGAGATGGCTCAGTGATTAAGAGCAGTGGCTGATCTTCCAGAGGACCAGGGTTCAATTCCCAGCACCAACATCAGGTCACAACTATCTAACTCCAGTTCCAGGGGATCTGATACCAATGCACATAAAATAAAATTAAATAAATGTAAAAAAAAAAAAAAAAGCCAGGCGTGGTGGCGCACGCTTTTAATCCCAGCACTCGGGAGGCAGAGGCAGGTGGATCCCTGTGAGTTCGAGGCCATCCTGGTCTACAAAGCGAGTCCAGGACAGCCAAGGCTACACAGAGAAAACCTGTCTCAAAAAAAAAAAAAAAAAAAAAAAAAGAGGCTGTGTTTCATCCTACCGCAAAAGAAGGCAGATATGAATTTGGGGCTCCATAGTGAAAGCAAAGCAGGACTCATGGCTGAAATAAGACTCAAAGATGTTTGAAGGGTACTGAAGGGTCAGAACACAAGCTCTAAATGGCTGTCCCCAGGAGTGGCTGATAAAGCCTCCCCACCAATCCCATCCCATGAACATGATACGGACAACGCTTCTTACCCACCTGATCCATTGTAAAGCCTAACAGTAACTCAATTAAGGACCTTAAACATAGAAACACATGAACTGCAACTGAAGCCTCCACCTAAACACATGCTGTACTATATACTAAGCACCACATTTGCCTCTAGCACAAGAGCAACTCCAGTGCTCCATGGCCAGACCAAACACCACTTACAATCTTACAGAAGCATTTGCAAAGTACTTAATGAATGCCATAGAGCAGTGTCCACTTCAATATCAAATCTAAGACTTCGCTTTATACCTGCTTTCTTTACCATATAAGCACATCTGACTTTACTGGGATTTATTTAAGTTGCTAGGGTTCAGCACAGCCAACTTCAGACTAGTACTGTTAAAGAGGAATACAAACAATACACTTAGTGTTGCCACATAAAATACCAGAGACTTTTGTCTCATGTATAACCACAAAGATTGCTTTAACATGAAAAATTAAAAAAACTTAAACATCCCCCAATCCCACTCTCTAATGTGTGTGTTAACTGGCAATGGTTGGGAGAAGTGTTCTCCAAAGGCCCAGGTGCTTGGTAACCAGCCTGCAGCACCATTGGGAATCACTGGGCACCATTAAGCTAAGAGCTAGTTGGGGAACAAGTTTAAGCTAAGTCCAAGCATTAATAATTTAAAAAGAGGCAGGGCCTAGTAGAGGAAGTTAAGTCAGTAGAAGCATGAACGCCCTAAGTGGAAATAGTGGGACCCCAGCTCCCTTTTCTCTGTCTGCCCGACTGCCAAAAAGGTAAGCAGCTTTGCTCTACCAGCAATGCACTGCCTCACCACAGGCCCAAGGGCAACAGAAGTAAGCAACTACAAACTGAAACCTCTGAACTATGAACTTCCTTTTAAGCTGATTACCTCATTCTGCCACAGTGGTATAAAGCTAACACGGCCAAAGGTTCCCACCTTGTACAGATGTTTTAAACACAGCAGTATCTGAACCAAAGCCTGGGCATTCATGCCCCTTTCCTGCCCTGGCCTCTGCACTCTTGATTTTGGAGTCATAGTCCCACATACACACCTGCTCTTACTGCCCTCTTGCACACACACGTGAACTTATTTACCTAACAGCAGGCTCACAGGAAGGGACGACAATAGTAAGTTTCTTGCATAACTTCAGAATGTATCTAAGCAAATGAATGAATAAATGTAAATTTGTAATGAACTGTAATGATCTCTGAAAATACAGTCTTTGAATAAAAGCCTCAAGAAGGAGGGCGGGTCCCAGACAGAACCCACAACGTAGAGAGAAAGGCAAGCAATTGGGTTTATCAAGGCAGCTAAAGTACATAAAGACAACTGAGAGTAGAAACATAGAAAAATAAACTGAGGTCAGAAAACAGCACACTAAGAATACCGCCTTAGTATTCTACTGCTGTGAAGAGACACCAAGACCATGGCAATTTTTCTTTTTCTTTGGGGGAGGGGGCTTTGACATAGGGTTTCTCTGTGTAGCCTTAGCTCTCCTGGACTCACTTTGTAGAGCAGGCTGGCCCCAAACTTACAAGGATCCACCTGCCTCTGCCTCCCGAGTAATGGGATTAACAGCATGCACCACCACCCAGCCCCACAGCAACTCTTATAGAAGCAAAGCACCTATTGGGACTTGTCAATTTCAGAGGTTTGGTCCACTATCCTAACGGCAAAGAAAATCTTTTTTTTTTTTCCCCCCAAGACAGGGTTTCTCTGTGTACCCTTGGCTGTCTTGGACTCACTTTGTAGACCAGGCTGGCCTCGAACTCACAGAGATCCGCCTGCCTCTGGCAAGGATAATCTTAAGAGTTCGATATTAGATCTGAGGGCAGGGAAAGAAAGCCAATGGGCCTGGCTTGGCCTTTTGAAAACCAAAGCCCATTTCCTTCAACTACTCCAACAAAGCCACACCTCCTAAACCCTCTCAATCAGTACCACTCCATAATGACCAAGCACTTAAATATATGAGCCTTTGGAGGGCCATTCCTATTCAAACCACCAAATACTACATCACAGACTTCTTGACCTTATTTGACACATTAGCAGAAAGCCATTAAGCAGCTCTAAGCAGGGAAAACATTCGAAGCTTTGTTTTAAGACAGCTTACCCAGCAGCTGCACACAGGGCAGATCCACTAAAGAACTGAAGAGACACAAGTTGAGGGGACGCTGTCAGCATCTGGAGCAGGGACGGCTATGCTTCGTCGGGACCTATGGTGGATTGTTTCCAGGACTCGTTCCCAGCCTAAAAGGCTGGATACTCAAGTTTCTTGTATGAAACGCCACAGCATTTGAAGACTTATCTATACACATCTTCCTGCCCAGTTTAAACTGTTTCTAGGTTACGCATAATACTGATAATGTGAGTACTGTGTAAATGGTTAGGCTGTATTGTTTAGGGAGTATAAGAAAAGGCCTGGGCATGAGCAGCGCAGGGGCAATGAGGTTTCCGGAGCTGTAGAGCAGAGAAAGGTTCAGGTTCCTGGACTATGTAACATACAGCAATAGGATTCAGTTTTCCTCACTCGTCTATCCTACCAAGCTCTAAATTCTAGAAAAGCGGAACACATTTTTTTAATCCACATTAAAGACTAAGGACAGAGCCAGTGATTTCTGATGTCCTTTCTAATTAGTAACTTGTCTACACTTGCTTACTTTCCTTCAAAACACTAGAACTCATTGGGAAATAGAAGCTGGAAAAAGAATAGACACACAAAGGGGTAATACTTTCAAACTTTCACTTATAATTATTTTTAAGCTCAGAATAAACAGTCACCATGTGCCAGGCACTGTGATAATCATCCTACACATATTATCTCATTGTTTCTCAAAATGACCCAAGAGGTAGGTATTTTAGTATACATTTTCCAAATGAGTCTTAGGCCTGATTAAGCTCTCACCACTGGGGTAGTACAGCCAGGCAATCCATGGACAGAAGCTTTTAACCTGCTGGCCAGGTTCCCAGGTCAAAACAGACCACGATGTCCCTAAATATGATACAATTGCTATAGACCACAGTAACCATAATGATTGCTCAATCATTCCTAAGAAGTCAATTTTTTAAACTATGCAATGTAGTTTCCTTAGACTTTCTGTTTCTTACACTGTATTCAGAACTTTTAAATGGTTACTACACAATTAAGAAAAACACCTTGGCAGGAGGTTCTAACTCAGTTGGTCAAATATTTGACTAGCACATATGGAGCTCTGGGTGCAACCCTCAGCATTGACTAAGTGGATCTGGTGGCACGTCTGTAACCTCGGTACTTGGAAAGGACAAACAGGAGAGTCACACGTTCAAAGTCATCCTCATTGCAGTTAAGTTTGAGACTAACCTGGGTATTGGATGATATACAAACAGCATAACATCACACACACACACACACACACACACACACACAAAAAATACACACACACTCACCCCAGATAGGGAGCCCTCTATGGATCAAAGTATGCATACTACCAAGGTCCAACTTGGTGAACCAATGAGTTTTACTGGATTAGTTATAGGAGCGTAAATGACTCCAGACAACTGTACAGCCCAGCATGGTGACAGCTCACAAAAGCTAGGAGCCTGGGGCCTGCTACAAGCTGCAGGTGGCTCACCAGGCTGGGTAATCCCTTTCCAGCTGACTCCATTGGTGTAAACCTTTTCCAGAGAGCTCAGTTGTTTTTTTATTCTAGGCAGTTAGCTGGTCTGGGCTATTTTCAGGCTGCTTGGCTGGTCTCTGCTTCTTCGGGGCTGCTCCTTGCAAGCAGACAGGCTTACCTCAACAGTTTTCTTTGCAGCTTGGCTTGTCTGAGAGTGAAAGCAGTCTTTTCTGTTTGTATATGCTTGTGGAAAGTGGGAACTGGTAAATCCAAGAAATTTCAGGAACTTCCTGAGGCTATTTTGAGTTACTTCTTCTTTTTTTCTTTCTCTCTCTCTCTCTCTTTTTTTTTTTGTTTGTTTGTTTTTTGTTTTTTCAAGACAGGGTTTCTCTGTGTAGTCCTGTCCTGGACTCACTTTGTAGACCAGGCTGGCCTCGAACTCATAGTGATCCACCTGCCTCTGCCTCCCAAGTGCTAGGATTAAAGGCATGCACGGCAGTTACTTACTTCTTATCAGAATGCGTTTCTCTGAAGGATAGAATGTTTCAATCCTGGAGGAAACCGCTACATAACACTGGGCTACTAAGTCCAGTTTTTCCAGCATAAAGCTATATGCTTTAAAATTAAAGTTCAAAATGTCTACCAAATGTTTCCTTACCAAATCTCCAAAGTAGCGCTAAGAGAAATAAAGCATATTTACTAAAATTACATTATAATCTTTAAATTATCCATTGCCAAAGGAAAGACAAAAATAAAACTCTGAGAACTATATGATAGTATGAAGCACACCAAGGGGAAGGTAATGTTTCCCTTATTTTCAATTTTAAAAAACTTAAATTTCCTCCACATAAATATACATACTAGTGAAAATGAAAAGCTTTCTTTTTTTTAAGTCAGAACTCTATTAATACATTGTGTTTACACTTCTAAAGAAAATCAAAAGGGTGCTGCAGAGGTTAAGAGCACTGGCTGCTCTTCCAGAGGTCCTAAGTTCAATTCCCAGCAACCACATGGCGGCTCACAACCATCTATAGTGATCTGGTACCCTTTTGGCCTGCAGGTGTACATGCAGACAGTGTACTGTATACATTTTAATAAATAAGTAAAATCTTAAAAAAAAAAAAAAAAAAAGGAGGGATGGAGAGATGGCTCAGAGGTTAAGAGCACTGGCTGCTCTTCCAAAGGTCTTGAGTTCAATTCCCAGCAACCACATGGTGGCTCACAACCATCTATAATGAGATCTGGTGCCCTCTCCTGGCGAGCAGGTGTACATGCAGACAAAACACTATACATAATAAATAAATAAATCTTAAAAAAAAAAAAAAATCAAAAGCTTTAGTTAACACAAGATAGATAAAACACAATTTTTAAAATAAAGTAAAGCCTGTAATCCAAGAACCCTGGAGGCAGAGGCAGGTAGATTGCTGTGAATTTGAGGACAGCCTGATCTACAAAATGAGTCCAGGACAGCCGAGGCTACACAGAGAAACCCTGTCTCAAAAAACCAAGAAATGAAATAAAATAAGAAAGGGGCTAGAGAGATGGCTCAGCAGTTAAGAACACTGGCTGCTCTTCTAAAGAACCTGGATTCAATTCCCAGCACCCACATGGCAGCTCACAACTGTCTGTAACTCCAGTTTCAGGGGATCTGACACCCTCAGACAACAATGCACATAAAATAAATTGGAAATCAAATATTCTACAGGAGGTACATGTGGGGACATAATAAAAAGGAGGAAAAAACCACTAAGGTTCACTGAACTAGACACTCAGAATTACCCTAATTTCATTAATGATAATCTTACTCTCCTCTAGGTATGTCATTGCAGGTAATTCTGTGATAGGCACTGTTATGTGTCATTACTTTTATTACAGCTAGGTGTTGCTACCTTTATGGCTTGGACCTGAAATGTCCCTCACAGGCTCATGTGTTTAAAGTCTGGTTGCCCAGCAGGTGGCACTGTTTTGAGAGGCTGTAGAACCCAGCTGGAGAACAAGGGGTTCTGCGAACAATCTCAAAGTCTCTACTTCCTGATCTGCCAAGACAAGGGAAGCAATTACCAGCTCCATCACCATGCCAAGCCACTCCATTACACCTCCCACATGGTGATGAACGGAGTCCTGTGAAACTGGGAGCCAAAGCAAATCCTTTTCTTTCAAGTTCTTTCTGGCAGGTGTTTTGTCAAAGGAAAGTGTCTAATCAACTACACTTTCACCGCCGAGGAGATGAAGCCTAGAGAGAGGAGTACCCTAAACAAAAATCAGGCAAACGGACAACAACAACAAAGCAAAGTCCAAGCTCAAATGTCTGCGTCTTTGCCTTCATTGTGAAACCATACTGGAAGAGACATATGATCCTTAGACGTACCTAGAACCAATCTATACTTAAAAGTGTTAGAGCCATGCAGTGGTGGCGCACGCCTTTAATCCCAGCACTTGGGAGGCAGAGGCTGGTGGATCTCTGAGTTGAGGCCAGCCTCGTCTACAGAGTGAGCTCCAGCTCAGCCTAGGCTACACAGAGGAACCCTGTCTCTGGAGTGGGGATTGGGGAGCAGTGTGGGTGTGTGTTATTTGGCGTGTAGTATAGTTCATTACTTTACATGATGATATACTTTTTTAAAAGATTTATTTATTTATGCAGGTGTACTTGCAGGCCAGAAGAGGGCATCAGATCATGTTAGAGATGGCTGTGAGCCACCATGTGGTTGCTGGGAACTGAACTCAGGACCTCTGGAAGAACAGTCAGTGCCCTTAACCTCTGAGCCACCTCTCTAGCTCGATGATATACTTTGGTGGATGACATATTATATATTTATATACAACAGAAAGTCAAACTTGGGGCTGGAAAGATGGCTCAGTTGTTAAGAGCACTGTCTGCTCTTCCAAAGGACCTGGGTTCAATTCCCAGGCACTACATGGCGGCTTACAACTGTCTGTAATTCCAGTTCCAATGGCTCTGACACCCTCACGCTAAAATAAAAGTAAATATATTATATAAAAAAAAAAAAAAAAAGAAAGAAAGTCAAACTGACTTTCTCTCCATTCTGATTAATTCCTAAACTGGGCTCTGACTTTATCTATTAATATTATGACTATTCTAGCTACAAAAAAGCATTGCAAACTCCCAAATTCAATCAATTATTTTCATCCTTACTCCTCTTGGCTCTGTTATGGGCCAGACCGAACTGACCACATGCCACTTAAAACCTTTCTCCTTCTTGGGTACCCAGAACAATACTTTTTCCTAATTCTCATTTTTCCCCCCAGCAACTGAACTCTTGCCTTTGCACGATCCATCTTCAAGGCCTTCCACACACTAGGAACATGTCTCCCTATGCCCTCACGTATCTCAAAAAGTATCTCAAAAAACTTTTGGAGAAATCTCATCTATTGTTCAAGACCAAGTTCAACCACTATCATTTTGTATGTCCCTCATTACCCTGCTTAGCTTACAGCACATTTATGTGTTTGTCCCCAAAACAAGTCTGGCTCACTCCTTTTAAGCACTTCATACAGTGAATTTTCCAAATTAAACTATTTTTACACTTCCAAAGTTACAAAAGTAAAGTATAACATGCGATGTCACACTCTGTAAAAAACATTTTCTAAATTGACTTGCTCCTAATTTGCACTTTAAAAAAAATTTTATGCCAGGCGTGGTGGTGCATGCCTTTAATCCCAGCACTCGGGAGGCAGAGGCAGGCTAGTCGCTGGGAGTTAGATGCCAGCCTGGTCTACAAAGCAACTCAAGAACATCCAAGGCTACACAGAGAAACCCTGTCTCCAAACAAAACAAAACAAATTATATATTTGTATTTTAAGGAACTTTTAAAGTTTTAATTCAAAATGCTTCATTAAACTACAAACTTCTCTCAATGAAATGCATAGTTTCTTTATATCCTGCAACATAAGAGATGCCCAATAGTTGCTTAATAAATGAAAGCTAGCTTTGCTGCAGTCTAAAACTAAACAAAATAGCATTCTAATCAAATTCAAGCACAAAGAAGAAGTTAGGCACAACAGTTAATTTTTTATGTTTTAGCAAATTTTCAACTTTTCCCTGTCTTCAAATCATCACACCTTTCCCTTCATGAATTCCACCCCTAGCTGGGGGTGGTGGCGCACACCTGTAATCCCAGCACTCAGAGGCAGAGGTGGGTGGATCTCTGTGAGTTCAAGGCCAGCCTGGTCTACAAAGTGAGTCCAGAACAGCCAAGGGTACACAGAGAAACCCTGTCTCAGAAAACCAAAATATAAAAACAAACACCAAAAAAGAATTCCACCCCAGAGTGATGTTGTCATTGAAAAAACTACCATTTTACAAATGAGGCACACCAAACTTAGAATTTAAAACTTCAGGGTTAAAGAAACAAAGCAGAGCCTAATGGTGTGTGACCTGATCATCATCTTGAATAAAATAATCACACACACACACACACACACACACACACACACACACACAGGAACATGAACATTCACTGAACCGCTTACCTACCCAAGAATCTTTACTACACCATCCTTGACAGATACTTTTCAACCTCTGACTGAATACTTGGTTCCCTTTCATTGTAAACCCCTTTCAAAGGTTAAGTGCTCTGAACTGTAGGCGGTTAATTTGACAGTACACACACAAGCTTGAAAGCTTAAGGAGAAACATTCCATTTTGATTTCTTAGCCACTGATAACACACAGCTGAAAATCTAGAGCAACCTTTAAGAGCATGCCCACTCATTTCCAAACTCCTTAATAAAACACAGTTGGCCCAAAGTTAGCAACTGCTCTGCCCTGCATAGAATCAATGTAAAGGAAAAAGTATGTTTGATTTCACATTTAAGTTGCTAGTAGGGACAATCTAATAGGTCCAAACTGGTCACCTGTAGTCCCTTGGCTTACAGGCTTTGCTTACTTGAATCTCCCAGGGACTTTGCCCTCTGTACGTCTGCCTGTCGAAACAAGCCTCATTAATAGAAAGCATGGATTTCTGCCATGGATGGTACATAATATGATACCACTGTTTGTAGACAAGCAGTCAATTTTTAAACGTTTAACTTACAAGGGTAGCAGGGAATTTTTCGACAGTATTCAGCCATTGGATGAAGTCTACTGAAGGACGGGAAAGATTTACAGCTAGTCGGACTCCTCTTCAAATATCAAAGTGACTAGGAATGCATCTCTTGGAACCCAAAAATACACAGGTACATGTCTAATTCATGATCATTGGTGTGGCAGGTGACTCACACAGGATATATCTAGGTTCACCAAACTGATCCTCTTCATAAATTAAAAGATGAATCCAATGTGACAGCAGCCACTCCATGTCTATGCGTGACTGCCACGTTTTACCATCATCTGTACTGATGTTTATTACTAATAAACTCCTCTCAGATAACTTCCACCACACCCTCTATTCTAAAGGAGCGACGATTAAAAATTAAGTAAGTAAATAGATGATCCAAGTCTATTCCGTGTTAGTTACTAATAATTCTTTTAAATACTCCATAGAACATGATAAGGTTTGAGCAGATCACCTATAGATCCTACGACGTGCTTATAAAAACACACACACACACACATACACACACTTTAAAGCTCACCAAAGAGCCATTACAAGATTTCCCTCCAGAGTTCACATGTGTGTATTATGCAACAACCAGCGATCCAGATGTTCAGCCCTGTTGTGATGCAATGGTAAAATACCAACGCCAAGGGTATAATCCATTCAAAAAGCCCATTTACAAAACAAAATTAAACAAAAATCACTATATGCTCACGAATCTTGGGAAATGAGGAATCAACAGTTTTGAGAGAATTATATTAAAACTCTTCCTTTGGGCGAGCGACCCTTTAGCTGCGTAACCCTCCTCTCCCAATCCCCTTCGAAATCCTCACGCGGCGTCTTAATTTAGGTCTTGAAAGGGGAGACCTGCATCAGGTGGTTATCTTAGAACGTACTTTTCATAAGATGCCCGCGTAAAATTTCCAGAAGGGAGTCATGCATTTCATCATTCTTTCCCAAGCACAATAATTGTAGTAAAATGTGATCCTGACCCCGGGAGCCATAAACCACCCCGATACTCGCTCCATCCTCCCATCCCTGGCGGCACAGGCCTCTCCAAGATCATCAGCATGATGGACGGCTGGGAACACTGGGACAGAACAGCAATGACCCGAATTCTAGTGGGGCGAAGACTCCATATAATACCTAGCCAGGGCAGCGGGCCGCGAGGGAGGCGCTGTGCGGAGCATCGTGGGAGCCCGCACCCCGCCACGGCTCCCCGTAGGGACGTGGGAGGGGAAGGACTCGGAATCCGGAGCCGCAGCCTCGACCCCGGCATTCCCTCACACAAAATGGAGGCCCTGCGCACCTGGGGTCGCCGCCACCCGGGATCGGCCTCGCCGGCCGCCCGCTGCCCGCCGCCCGCCGCGCGCCCCGCACTCACCCCTCAGCCGCGCCGCCGCGGGGGGCCCGAAAGGGCGGAGCGCGAATGAATGAGCCGCCGCCGGTGCCCAGCCGCCGACCCCGGCACGCGCGGCTCCGTCGCGGGTCGGCCGCAGCCCACCGTCCCCTCCGCCGGCGTGACGCACTGGCGCCGCGGCGCGCCCACCGCGAATCCCCCCGCCCGCCCGCCGGCCGGCGGGCCGTCCTCGTGCGCCGCGGCGAGCCGCCCAGCCTCAGGGCCGCGGCCTCCCGCAGGTGCGCGCTCGCCCGCCGGGAGCCGCCCGCCCGTTCGCAGCCGCTCACCCGCGTCGCTCCGGCGGAATTAAAGAGTGACCTTGGCTTAGCCGGGAATAGAAGCGAGTAAGCCGCGTGGGCCTCGCGCTCGGCTCGCCGGCTCCTTTAAGGTGGACCTGCGCGGCATCCCCCGGCGCGCGGCCCTGCGGGCTTAGGGCCCCGGCGCGGGCCTCTAGAAATTTCGCCCGGGTGGGCGCGGCCTCACGTTGGGGGGGGGGGGGGGGGGAGGGGGGGGGAAAGGGAATGCTCAGCAGACCTGGGGACGCCAGCACTCACCCCACCCCACCCACTCCACCCCCGCCACCTCCTGACCCTCAGGAACGCGCTGAGGATAGGAGGGACAGTGCAGAAAGCCCAACTGCCCAGACTTTAGGTCTAGAGATAAGGACCCATCTCGGCCCTGCGCTGACCTTTGCTACGTGACAAACTAACCTGACCCCAGAGAGCCTGCGCCATCCACCCCTCCCCCTTCCCTCACCTCGCCCCTTACGGGATCCAGGCCTTTTTGCTAAATTACACCCTACTGGAGAAAAATAAGTTCTCGGGCATTTAAAGGACGATAATTCCTCTTTAAAATAACACATGCTGTAGTAGAAACATATTTAATAACGATGCACGGCAATAGTATTTGCTTGTAAGACTGGGATTTTATGTAAACTCTGAGGAATAAATTCATCCCTGTTCCTGGGAAGTATTTACCAATCGCAACAGTGACGTCTTAAGGATTCACTAATTGATACTGCAAAGGATGCTTTTTCATATAGATCTAGTTAACTCCTACTTATTTTTATAAAAGGGCTTTTTCTACCTTCAAGTTGCACATAATCCAGCCTCACATCTGTTGTGTTTATTCGTAATAAATTATTATGAGAAATCCTGAATTACATACATTTACTATTTTTAGCGGAATTTAACAATGAATTAATAGCCAAGCAAGAATTTTTGAATAGTTGGGCTTCAGCCACAGCTCATCCTGGATAAATGAAAGTATAGAACTGCTGGGTTATCTTGTCTAGAGCTGTTTGCAAGCAGGAGTCCCCAGGGTAATCCCAGTTGCCACTTAGTAAAGGTACTATGGTTTTTCCTGCTTTGGCACCCCTCCATCCAAGCATTGCCGTAAAGACTGTGGTCTTACTGTAAACCTGGCCACAGTGTGGCTGGCTTTTAAATTACTTCATCAGCCTATAGGAAGCTGTATCTGGAACACCTACCTCCCCAAAGCCTGCTCAGAAGAACTACTCCTCTAAGCCCCATGAAAAAAGGGCCCATGAAAAATAAATAAATAAAAAATAAATAAAAAAAAAAGAAAAAAGGGCCCATGACCACCTGAACACAGACAAGCCTGCCCTCTTCCGTGTGACAAGCATTCTATCTGCTGAGACCTAAAGTGCTAACTTCTACAGGTCCGGATGTGTGAAGCTGTCTTAACTTAGGAGACCTTTCAAGCACTGACTGGGCTTTGATGGCTGCTGCTTAAACGTGAGCCAGAATAGAGCCCATCAGTGTTCACCGGGGAGAGACTGCTGTTCTTTGTAGAAATTAATTATCATAATCATCTTTCCAGTGCATACTATTATGACTCCCGGTTTACATGAGAGGAAACTGAGGCACACGGAAAAGCTGAGTAACTTGCTCATTGTTGGACGGTTAATCATCTTGGCCTTTGGTTCAAAAGCACACATACACACTTAAGCATCTGTCATCATCTGGGTGAGGTTTGCAACATACCTTTTATCTTCCTATTTGTACAAATGTCTCATTTGGGAGCAAAGAGAAAATGAAACATTTGGTTAGACAACTTGTAATGTTTCCTGAGGGCTAGAGAGTTGGCTCAGGGGTTAGGAGCACTTGCTGCTCCTGCAGGGAACATGGGTTCAACTCACAGCACCCACATGGTAGGTCACATATAGTTCCAAGGATCCAACACTCCTCTTCTGACTGTTGTTGGATGTCCACCAGAGATGACTACTCAGACATGGTTTAAACTAATAGAAAGTCTTAGTTAGCTGACTGGCAACTACACTGGGTGTACAGGCTCCCGTTGTAGCACCAAGGATGAACTTTTCTTTATTTCTTTTTGAGTCGGTGGATTTTGGCGGGGAGGGGTCCAGACAGGGTTTCTCAATGTAACCTTGACTGTTCTAGAACTCACTCTGTAGACCAGGCTGACCTTGAACTCAGAGATCCACCTGCTTCTGCCTCCCTAGTGCTGGGGTTAAAGGCGTGTGCCACCACTGTGCCTGTCTCAGGGTGAACTTTTAAGCACAAAACCATATCCTGGGTTGACATACTTCAGTTAACAAGAACAGGTGGCCAGAAATAGAACCACAGAAGCCAAAAAGCAAGGCTACTACATTTCAAGACTTTCCCAGAAGAATGGACTTTGATGGTATGGGTCTTTGTTTTGGCAGGTGATGCTGTCTATGTGCTGAGTTTTACAGCCTGAGTATTACTTCCATCATGGAGTCAGTTGTGCTAAGATCTGGGGTCCCTGTTAAACTGACTTCCATAGCCCACCAGGCATGCACGTGGCTCATATACAATATATGCAGTCAAAACACTCATAACATTTTTCAATAAAAATAATGTCTTAAGAAAACGTGTAAAGTTGGGGTATGGTGACGCACGTCTGTGATCCCAACACTTGGGGAGGCAGAGAGCTCTGTGAGTTCGAGACCAGCCTCGTTTACAAAGCTATTCCAGGACAGCCAGGGCTACACAGAGAAACCCTGTCTCAAAAGAAGTAAAGGAAAAGGAGGAGGAGGAGGAGGAGGAGGAGGAGGAGGAGGAGGAGGAGGAGGAGGAGGAGGAGGAAAGAAAGTGTAAGATTCCCTCTGGTGCCAAATCTATTAGTGTTTGAAAACTACATATTTCTTTTCATATCTTTTAAGGGATAATAGTTCTCCAAACATTTTTGGGTAGAGAGGAGGGTTTCAACAATTAAAAGTCTTATTTGTATTTATTTCATGAATGGGGGAAAAAAAAACACATTTCTTCAGGAAATAGTCATCATCATCTTTGATTGTCTATTAAGCTGTTAAAAGGTTGGCTAGAGGGGCTGGAGCGATGGCTCAGCAGTTAAGAGCCCGACTGTTCTTCCAGAGGACCCGGGTTCAATTCTAAGCACCCACATGGCAATTCACAAGTGTCTATAATAAAAATTAATAAGTTATTCAAAAAAAAAAGAAAGAAGGGTGGCTTGAGATTTGTTGTGCATGTTTTACTGTAGTAAAGTCATAGTGAGGAAGTCTTTAAAACATGGCCAGTCTGTTAACTATTTGAGTAGTGATATCAGTGCAGAAACTTCCTAAATGCGTCTTTTACATCACAGAATGCTCTCAGGATTAAAAGCCTGGTTTTGAGTGGGTCAAGCCACTCTGACACTGGCGTGGGTATTTTGGGTTTTTTTGTTTGTTTGGGTTTTTTTTTGGGGGGGGGTTCTGATTCTAACTTTTAAACTGTACACTGGGAAATAAATAAATAAATAAATAAATGAAAGAACCTGAAGAACAGGAAATGTAACAAGTTTGAGAAACCCAGATACACCTGTTTCTTCAGATTCGACTTGGTTTAACGAGAGTTTAAGGATAAGAGCCCTCTGTGAAACTAAGTTTGGATTTAAGAGGAATCATTTGGCGTACTGTCAATACTGCTAATGAAAGGTTAACTACAGATTCATATCCATAGTAAATACTACAACACCCATTCCCAACTTTGTTGGATTTTTGGGGGCGGCGGGGACGCGGTGAAGGGCACTGTTTTGTTCTGTGTGAGGCTGTGTGGCTTCTAGAGAGCCTCTTAACAAACATCTCTTGACCCCAGAGAGGGCACAAACGCCAGCCCAAATAAACCATTCCACCCTGGATTAGTTTGCAAGGTAAAGCAATCCCTGATTGAGGTTCCTTACCGGAACACGCGTGAGTTGAAGGCAGCTGCATTGCCAGAGAGCCAGGCCCACACTGAAGGCAGTTCTACCCAACAGGCACCGCTCCCGCAGCCACTGCTCACTGCCGACTTACCGTAAGCCCTAGTGAGAAACTTAACTTTCTGCAAGTCTTCTCAGCCGAGGAAGTCAATGGCCTTAGCGTCCTGATTTAGGAGCCTCTCTCTTTCCTGGTGAAGAGAACGTTTCAATTTAGAGGAAATAACTGCTCAAGAGATAGCCACGCCCCCCTACTAAAACTGTTTTGCTCCCGGGGCCATCTTGCAGCTGGGAGAGCTACACAACCGTTTTTTAGCCTAGGAGATGTGAACAGAAGATTCTTGGGTATGGCTTCAAAACAAAAAACAAAAAACAAAAATCAAAAGGCAGCGGGGCACAGTGGCGCACACCTGTAATCCCAGCACTCGGGAGGCAGAGGCAGGCAGATCGCTATGAGTTCGAGACCAGTCTGGTCTACAAAGCGAGTCCAGAACACAGAGAAACCCTGTCTCGAAAAAACCAAAAAAAAAAAAAAAAAAAAAAAAAAAAGACTTTACTAAGGCGATGAGTCACCCAGGTCTACACAGCCACCAAGCTCAAGCTCCAGGACAGACAAATAGCTAACTGTGGTGCCTATTAGCATACCAAAAGCACAGGCTGTGCTCTTTCAGCAGAGTAAATACCTGTTACAGAGGTCTTGCCTGGCTCTTCTCGGATCTTCTCACGCCACCCCTACCCTACACTTCTCTAGCTCACAGGCTTCCCTTCCTCTCTCCCTCTTTCTGTCTCTCTGTCTCTGTCTCTGTCTCTCTCTCTCTGTCTCTCTCTCTCTCTCCTCTCCCCCCATCCCCCCACCCCAGCCCCTCTCTCAGTCTCTGTCTCTGTCTCTATCTGTCTCTGTCTCTTTGTCTCTCTGTCTCTCTCCCTCTCCTCCCCCCCCCCCCCCCCCCCCCCTCTCTCAGTCTCTATCTCTGTCTCTCTCTATCTGTCTCTGTCTCTATCTGTCTCTGTCTCTCTCTCTCTGTCTCTCTCTCTCTCTGTCTCTCTCTCTATCTATCTCTGTCTCTCTCTATCTGTCTCTGTCTCTCTCTGTCTCTATCTCTCTCTGTCTCTGTCTCTCTGTCTCTCTGTCTCTCTCTCTCTCTCCTCCCCCCCACCCTCTCTCACTCTCCTTTGCCCTCACTCCCGCTTATTCTCTCTCCTCTCATAGCTATTTTCCATCTCCCACTTTCCCTGCTCTGGACTCGTCCAGATATCTCCGGCTGTGAGCTGCCTCCTATCTATTGTAAAAACCATCACCCATTCCTTAGAGCCCTCATGTCCTCAGTTTATACGTATGATGCCAACACTCGCCGCTTATACACATGTCCGTCATTTATGACCATGAGAATGAAATTTATCTAAGTATTGTTGGGTTTGGAATGGAAGCCAGGAAAACTGACTTCAGAGATAGAAGATCATAATGCGGGCTTTATTTTCTGGGAGCGCAAGCAGACAGCCAGTTCCCAGCCCACAGTTCTTTTATTTTGCTACTATATTAGGTGTTGTGGTTTTGGTCTCTATCTGGTGGCACTGTTTCGGAAGGCTGTGGAACCTTCAGGAAGTGTGTAGAACTTTGCCGAAAGAAGTGGGAGAGGGTCACTTTTGGTGTTGTAGGCTCTCAAGCTTAAGGAATGAGACCCCCAAGAAACAGTCTGTTGTACCCAACTGCAGGCTTTGCTGAACATCTCTTGTGTAACGGAATGGAGCTTTTTAGTATAACAAGTAGTATACTTTCTGGTCTCCTATATGTAGTGATTTGCATTCTAATTGGGTGCTGTAAACTGCTAGGCAGCAAAGGAAGGAAGGAAGGAAGGACTTTACTGGAGAAATGTGGTGACACTGTCAGTAAACTCAAGAAACAGGTCTTGAACCGGGCATGATGGCACACACCTTTAATCCCAGCGGATCACTGTGAGTTCGAGGCCAGCCTGGTCTACAAAGCGAATCCAGGACAGCCAAGGCTACACAGAGAGACCCTGTCCCAAAAACAAAAACAAAAACAAACAAACATCCATGCTTTGCTTCCTGGGCGTGGATACGAGTGAGTCACCCAGCCTATTAACCACCATGCCTTTCCCGCCTGCTGCCATATCTTTCAGACCAGTGACAAGCAGCTGAGGTCCCTTTTTAACCAAAGCAGACCTGGCCTCCAGGTTCTCCCATTATCCCTCAGTCCCTACCTGTTTCAGGGTGTGACCGGCATAGTCTGCCCTCTACCTAGAACTTTCCAGCCAGAGGAAAAGTTCAGACATTTTGGTTCCCACCCCCACCCCGCCCTTCTTTCTACATGCCTTTTCTCTCTCTACATGTCTTCGGCCTCTTCTTGAGTTCTCTCTCTCCCTCCCTCCCCTCGCCCAGCCCCCCACCCCTCACCCTCAACCCTCCCGACCTCGCCATCTCTCTCTTACCTCCCTCCCTCCCTGCGCATGCGCAACTCTACCCCCCCCCATCCTCCACCCCCCCCCCCCCCCATTTTGTTCCCTGGCCCTGTACCTTGGGACCCGTGAACCCGCCCCCAACACACCTGCATGTATAACCTCTAATCGTGGCTAGAATTGGCTCATTCCATCAGGGGGGAGGATGCTTATCAGAACTGTGAGCCAAAACAAACCATCCTCTCCTTAACTTGCTTTTGTCAGGATAGTCTATCCCAGCAACAGGAAAGGAATCTAGGACAAACAGGAAACGGCCTTTGGCAGAACGAGTGTCCACTCCTCACCTACCCGCTCAGTGCCTGGTGAAGATGGTCATTACAACTCCTGACTAGAGAAAGAACGCGCTATTCCTATAGCGCATTGACTGGAAGCGGCTGAAATGCCACCTCACGAAGCTCTCCCCTGCTCTCTCTTCCCCACCCTGCCCTCTGTCCTGTAAGTCCTGGAGAGGAAAGCCAGGTACCAGGAAAAGTTGCCAGGTCATTAGACGACAGAACACAAAAGGTAACTGTGGCCATAATGATTACTTTCCTCGAGGCTGTAACCCCATGCTTGAGCGAAGCAATGCAGGGAAGGAAGGATTTATTTTCACTCAGTCCGTAGTGACAGTGCAGTCATGGCAGCAAGAGCTTGTGGTGGCTGGTCACAATAAAGCCATCTGGTGCTCCGTGATAGCCATTCTTTCCACCAATGAAATGAGCCGATTCAAGCCAAATTAAAGTATATAAAGGCAGGTTTATTGGGGGCTCCTGATCTCTCAGGAGGAGGGGAGGGGAGAGGGAAGGGAACCAAAATGTCTGGATTATAGAGTGAAGAGCCTCTGGGGGAAAGGAAGCCCAGGCCTTGGAAAGTTCTGGGTAAAGGGGGAGGAGTATGCCCTGTAATAGGCAGGGACTGAGGGATGCTGGGAGAACCTGGAGGCCTGGTCCATTTAGGTTAAATAGGCACTCAGCCATTTGTCCCAGGTCTGAATGCCAACACTGGGTCTCACTTCCTTTTCTTTTGACTGGGACCCCAGCCCACAGAACAGTGCCTCTCACAGGATGGGTCTTCCCACCTCAAATGTCCAGAGATTTATCTCCTATGTGATTCTACTTTATTTTACGTTTTATTTGTCTAAGTATGTACGGGGTGTGACACATGTCCTCGGTAAGAGCAGGATGGACTTTTAGCTGTCTCTCGAGCCGTTCCTAGGTGCCGCTAGATCAGTGGTTCTCAATCTGTGGGTCTAGACCCCCCACAGGATTGAATGTCAGATATCTGGTATCTCTGATATTTATGTCACAACTCACTACAGTAGCAAAATTACAGTTAGAAGTAGCAACGAAATACTTTTACGGTTGGGGTCACCACAATATGTGGAGCTATATTAAAGGGTCAAAGCATTAAGGGAGTTGAGAACCAGTGACCTAGAGCCTACCAAATTGACAATAGTAGCCATCACAGCGACGACATCTGATTGGTGTCTATTTTACACCTCATTTGCATACAGTATGCCGGTTTTTCAGAGACCGAGGCTCCTTGTGCTGCTACCTCAGGCAGGAACTCACTCAGGCTTCCACTGCTCCTGACCGCAAGAGAGCCTGTAGCTGCTCAGCTTCTGAGACTCAAAGCTGGTGCCGCAGACAGGATTTGTTACTGTTCGAGGTCAGACTTCCAAGACCCACCTCTTCTAGAGATGCTGCTCCCGTCCAGCCCCTGAGGTCTGTGCAATTTGTAACATTTCTCAGCGTTGTAACACTCCTAGGAGTTATCAGCAAGCTCTTGGCTAGTGTCCCATTGCTACCAGGAGTTCAAATCTTTTTTGTTTTTTGTTTGTTTGGTTGGTTGATTTTTTTGAGACAGGGTTTCTCTGTGTAGACCAGGCTGGCCTCAAACTCACAGCAATCTGCCTGTCTCTGCCTCCCAAGTGCTGAGACTAAAGGTATGTGCCACCACCACCTGGCTTCAGCTTGCTTTTTTTTTTTTTTTTTGGTTTTTCGAGACAGGGTTTCTCTGTGTAGCCCTGGCTATCCTGGACTTGCTTTGTAGACCAGGCTGGCCTTGAACTCACAGCAATCCACCTGCCTCTGCCTCCCGAGTGCTGGGATTAAAGGAGTGCGCCACCACGCCGGGCTCCAGCTTGCTTTTTTATACAACCCAGGACCACCTGCTCAGGGGTGGCATTACTACAGTGGCCTGGGCCTTCTTGCACTTTTTTTTTTTTAATGTGTATGGATGTGTGGTTTGCCTACATGTATGCCTGGTACCCATTTAGGCCAGAGGAGGGACATCAGATTCCCTGGGACTGGAGTTACAGATGGTTGTGAGCCACCTCGTATGTGCTGGGAACAGATCCCAGGTCCTCTGGAGGTACAGCCAGTGCTCTTAACCACTGAGCCATCTCTCCAGCCCTGCCCCACTGCATGAGTATGTATGGAGGGTGTCAATTACTTGAGCAAGGACACTTTGAGAGTAGCCACAGCACTGAGGAATCTGGTCCCCTGTGCTCTATCATGTGCCTGTAACTCCTGAAGGAGGGGTGAGACCTTATGCCATCCACGAAAGAAGATTGACAGGCTTGAGCTTATGCAAGTAGCCGCTGCCACTCAGAGTTCGTCAAGTGTAAGGGGCGTGCCAGGTCAGAAGACAGCGTTTCACAGCACTCCCTCCCATCCTTCAGCTCTTACATCCCTTCCGCTCCAGTTTTAAAAAGAGAGAGGGCTGGAGAGATGGCTCAGAGGTGAAGAGCACTGGCTGTTCTTCCAAAAAAGGTCCTGTGTTCAATTCCCAGCAACCACATGGTGGCTCACAGCCATCTATAATGAGATCTGGTGCCCTCTTCTGGCCTGCAGGTGTACGTGCAGGCAGAGCACTGTATACATAATGAATAAACAAATCTAAGCACTTTGGCCAGTTGCTACACTAATGTCTCTACACCAATGTTTGCCCGCTGCCTACAGAAGGTTCTCTGCCCACAGTGGAGGATGGCACTGCTCTAGTCGCATTTTTGAAATGTCTGTTATATAAGGCAGTGTGCTTGGTAGGCCCTCTGATAGGATTAGGTAATACAGTGCACATGGAGAGGTAATAGGAAGCTGGTTTACTTCATGTCAAGAAACCAAGCTGAAACACGTACAGGGCCAGTCATCCTCTTTTTAATGTCTTAGTCAGCCATCATGAGGAGACCTATAGACAGCTGAGGGAGGGAGGTGGTCCTCAGAGGTGTTTGTGTTATAGAGGGCAGCCTGGTCTTGAGGTGACAGCGAGGATGAAGAGAAAGAAATGAATTCTGGAGCTCAAAGGTGGAGCCAGCAGGACTTGGCAAAGTGTGTGATATAACATATGCAGCCCCACTAGGCTTCTGTCTTGAGCCAATGGCTAAATACTGGTGCTACAGACATAGAGGACATAATCGCTGCAGACTGGTGGGTGTGGGAGGGTGTTTCCTTTGTTGAGTTGTTGTTGTTGTTGTTGTTTTATGTGTTGTGTAAAGTGGAGCCATATGAAATAGTAATGTCCTGGAATGGAGCTGGCAGGAGCCATGTGACCTTAAGAACACATAGGGTGTCATCAGCCCCTGGATGGTTAAGCTGGGACCATGAAATGGGGGAGCAAACAGGAGAATGAGAGAGCACCCACAGGTCAACACAAAGGCTCACAGGGACCAATGAAGACATACATGCATGGAAGCAGACGCAGGGCCAGAGAGACTGCAGAAAGAATGTCGCCATGGAAGCCAGAAGATGGAGTTCAGTCCTAAGTACAGGAAAATGCTCCCTTCAGAGTAATCCCCAGCCGTGGGACCAGTGAGGGATGAGCACAAAGACTCTCCTGTAAGACTTCACATGCGTCTGTGTGATGGTCTGAACAAGCAGTATCTCCCTTAGGCGCATGTATTTAAACAACACTTGGTTCCCTGTTGGTGATGTGATTAGGGGGGCTGTGGAACCTTTAGGGGGCGGAGCCTGGCTGGAGAAAGTATGTCTCTAGGGGCCAGGCTTTGAGGGTTTATAGTCTGTCTCCCTCCCTCCCTCCCTCCCTCCCTCTCTCTCTCTCTCTCTCTCAGCTGCAATGTTACACCCCCTCACTCTCCCCCATTACCCTCCACCCTCACCCCTACCCTCTCACCCCTTCCCACCTCCCAACCCCACCCCACCTCCACCACCAGGACTCTACCCCTCTGGAGCCATAAGCTAAAATAAAGATTTTTTTTCCCCTTAAGTTACATTTGGCCATGGTATTTTATCACAGTAACAGAAAATAGCTAATGGTAAGAAAGGAAGAGGAGCTCTCGGCCTTCCCATCATCTTCCTTGAAACTCCTGCACCCTGAGAGCAAAGTGGAGGAAGAAGCAAATGTGCAGGCTGAAGCACAAGAGAAGAAAGATGAGGTAGAGGTCCAAGTAAACCACCTGTGTACCACGAAGGATGCAGGAACAGAAGTAAGGGATGCTGAAGGCTGGGATGCTCGTACAAGTTATCAGACTGTATGCTGCCCTTGGTAACAAGGCTCAGAGGACCGGGAACATCATCTCGCCAAGACCACCTGAGAGACTGGCTGCCTTCCTTACAGCAACACAGTCCTGCTGGCCCTCTGCCCGGGACCTTTGGCATTCTGGACTAGTTCTGTTCACTTGTGGCCAAGTGTAACTCAAGTACAATAAATCATCTTTCTCTCTGTCTCAGCTGAGAGGAAACCAAATTAAGATATTGTCGGTACATCCACACAATAGAATATTGTATAGCTTAAATCATGTTTCTGAAGAATGACATGAGAAAATGTTAAGTCAGAAAGACATCCATTGGACATTAGGATTCTGGAGCTGGAGAGATGCCTCAGAGGTTAAGGACACTGACTGCTCCTCCAGAAGTCCTGAGTTCAATTCCCAGCCACCATATGGTGGCTCACAACCATCTATAACAAGATCTGGTGCCCTCTTCTGGAAAGCAGGTGTATGTGCAGCCAGAGCACTGTATATATACAAAAGAAAATTAGGATTCTGGGGCTGGAGAGATGGCTCAGTGGTTAAGGGCACTGACTGCTCTTCTAGAGGCCCTTGGCTCCAATTGCAACACCCACATGAGAGCTCACAACTGTCTGTAACTCCAAGATCTGACACTCTCACATAGACATACACATAGGCAAAACACCATTGCACATTAAATAAAGGTAAATAATTTTAAAAATACATGATTCCATATTGTTATTTCAAAATAATACTTAATAATGTATATGTTAGGCCAATCACAGAAATTGCTGTATGTTTGTAGTCCTAGTACTTGTGAGGCAGAAGCATCAGGAATTCAAAGTGAAGCTTTGAGGTTAGTGACTCATCCTGGACTACAGGAGACCTCCCCTCACACATACCCCCACCGTCTCAAACAAAAGACAAACAGACGAAGCAAGACATAGATTAGTTACCTTTTATTGCTGTGATAAAACATTTTAGCTAATCAACTTCAAAGAGGAGAGCGACATTTTGGCTCACAGTTCAAAAGGTTCCAGTCCCTGGTCATGTGGCTTCATTTTTCCTGGGCTGTGGTAATAAAGAACACTGTTGTAGGGAGCATGGTGGGGCAACACGTTCACCTCTGCACAGGTGGGAAACACCGGTGTACAGGGATCATGGTAGCTGCCCACCTCTGCACAGGTGGGAAA
>OU015758.1:17195851-17240241 GCA_907169655.1 Acomys percivali | reverse complement strand
GGTGGGAAACACAGGTGTACAGGGAGCATGGTGGGGCAAAGCAGCCCACCTCTGCACAGGTGGTAAACACAGGTGTACAGGGAGCAGGTAGGGCAAAGCTGCCCTCCTCTTCCCAGGTGGGAAACACAAGGTGTACTTTTCAAGGCCACACCCTGTGGTTTGTATTGTCTACATTATACTCTTCTCCTTTTCTGGCTGAAAACATAATCCTTTTATAATAAGAAAAGTTTCATGGTGTTTCGGTTAAGAAGCTTGTGGTACAAGCCAGGTTTAGTGGCCACGCCTTTAGCCCCAGCACTTGGAAGGCAGATGCAGGAGGATCTCTGTGAGTTCCAGGCCAGCCTGGTCTACAGATCAAGTTCCAGAACAACCAAGGCTGTTATACAGAGAAACCATGCCTTGGGGGAGGTGGGGGAAGGAAAAGGAAAAGAAAAGAAACTTAGGGTATATATCATACAGTATGCAGTAGTTAAATACACTGCTTTTGGAAACTGAGCAGCAACACGGAAGAAATTTGTGTGCTCTCATTTTAAGTCATAGCAAGTTCTACCTTATATAGAAAGATGCAGGACAGACGCTTGATAGAGTGGTCAAATATTAATTCAGGAACGAGGGATGGTGGAGATGGATAGTATTCCGTAGTTGCTCAGTGGGGAAAGAGCGGAAGGAATCCAGGCTTGGGTGGAAGTGGTGTGGCAGCGCAGAAGGGAAAGGTGGGGAGCTGGGCTGGAGCAGTTAGAGCGAGCAGTGAACACTGCTAACCGGGAGGAGGAGGGTTGACCAACATCAGTGTGACGCATCCTCTCATGCCTGCTGCCTTGCGTTCATCCAAGTCAGGTGTCTCCATCCCATGGAGCCCGTGAGGTAGAACCCCTACCCTTCCTGACTGCTACGGTCAAAAGAGTGGCTTTCAGGTTCTTAGAAAAGAGGTCGGCAGATACTCCTAGGGGCCATGGGTTTATTCTTCTCAGATGTTTTAAATAAACGCTCAGGAGAAAGGATATTAAGGGCCTGTGGCCAAGAATTGGCTGGAACACATGGCACATTCTTTTGACAGCCCTGAGCTTTTCTGAACCTGAACTCAAGGTCATCTTGGGGACACTGCCTTAGGCTGCTAGAGCAATGCCACAGCTTGGTCCAGTGTCTTAGGGCAGGAATTTGGATGGAGGCATTTGTGTCAAGAATCTCAGTTCTAGTAGTCAAGGTCACATACACACACACACACACACACACACACACACACACACACCACACACAAATGGGGACAGACCCAGGACAGCTGAGTAGACCCTCTTCTTACTCAACTAACTTTGTCTCTGATGCCCCAGTAGAGCCAGCTCAGAAGGGAGGACATTCCTAGGAGGATATGGCAGATTGTCCTTGTCTGCACAGGCAGTGTCTCCCACAAGGCCACACGGCAGAGGGACACAAGGGTGCGCAGCAGACCCAGCTCTAACCCTTTGACTCTGTTCTCTCAGCCCTGGCATGTGTGGAGGACATGCTTCTGACCTGGCTGCTCAAGAGAGCACCCGCTGTTGACCCAAGCATCCTTCAGACTACTGTCACTCTGTCTGCATGAGGCAGGAATCTTTCATAGTATTGTCACCTTTGATGGGAGCATTGTGACAATGCATCGCTCAGGGCTGGAGAGATGGCTGAGTGGTCAAGAGCACTGACTGTTCTTCCAAAGGACCCAGGTTCAGTTCCCAGCCCTCACATCGCAGCTCACAACTATCTGTAACTCCAAGATCTGACACCCTCACACAGACATACATGCAAGGCAAAACACCAATGCACATAAACAATAATAAATTTAAAAGAGATAAAACAATGCATAGCTCATTATAATTAAAAATTAATTTTAGCACATATCATTTTGGGTTTGGGTGGCATCGTCCACACTTTGAATATGCTATGTAGACACTGTAATGACCAAGACTAGAATAGTATTGACACTTAAAATTGTTTTCTACCTTTGGAGGCTTTATACTCCTAGCCATTCGATCTATCCTTGTACACATGTCACATCAATTTCCTTTACTAATTTGGAATATGGCCACACAGAAGGTAGCACTTTTACTGCTTGACTGTCTCTGTTTGTCACTTGGTCTTTGGAGAAAAGGATTTAACTGCCCAGCTTTGTCTCATAGGTAATGCTGAAAATAAATAGGCCATCACAGAAAAACAACACACACAGAAGCATCAGAGGCAATCAGGAATACATAAGCCAGGGCCCCTTTGCTTTGACTTCAAAAACAAAAGCAAACAAGCAAACAAACGCCTCTCTGAACACAGTAGCTCAACTAAGATGATGGGAGGGAAAAAAATCCAGCATCAGGCATTGGAAAGGAGCAAAGGGGAGGGACAGGGACAGAGATGGACTTTCCAGGCACATGGAGTGCATCCCGAGGAGAAAGGCACAGCCTGCCAAGCAAGGCTCAGGGCAGGACGGTCTTCCCCCAAATGCAGGCTGAAACAATGCACAATGACTACCAGTTTTTTCAGCCTGGCCTTGGTCTGAAAAAACATCCTCCAGTGGAACTGATTAAAGCTGGGGTGGCTGGAGGGGCGGATGGGCCTTCCGTGAGCGAGCCAGCTGCCGTGGCTTGCTTGTGGTTGGTGCTTCCCTGGCATCAGCATGGATAATGCAGGGGTTGGAGTTTCCTCCTCCTAAAGAGGGACACACTGAGGGGTCTAGAATGTGACCAGAGAATCTGCTTTTTTTTTTTTTTTAGTTTTAAAATCGTAATCCTATTTATTATGGTTGTATGGGGGGGGGGCAGGGGGCGCATCCCATGGTGTGTGTGTGTGTGTGTGTGTGTGTGTGTGTGTACAGAGGACAAGTTTCAGGAATCAGTTGCTTTCTCCCTCCCTTGTGGGTTCCTGGGCTTGAACACAGGCTAGACTTGTATAGTAAGTGCTTTTACCCACAGATACATCTCGCTGGCCCATTTACCCTTTATTTTTCATTGCTACATAATTATAACATAGTTATACATGTTTATGGGGTGTATGTGGTTCTCTGATACATATACATATAGCTATACAATGTATATGTATAATGATCAAATCAAAATAATTAACACATCTATCACCTGAAGCCCTTATTTCTTTGTGGTGAGAACATACACCTTAAAAAAATTAACTCCATTTCTATAGCCAGTGGAGGCAGACATCTTTCCTCTCAGCACTGACAGGCAGATCTCTTGTGAATTCAAGGCTAGCCTGTTCTACATAGTGAGTTCCAAGATAGCCAGGGCTATATAATGATCTGTCTCAAAAAAAATATTACATTTTGATTGATTGATCGATTGATTTTGTCTCTTTGTGTGCAGGTGGACATATGCATGCCAACTTGCCCTTGTGGGGGTAAGAGGACAATTTGCAAGGGTCAATTCTCTCTCTCCAATTTAAAAAATAAAAATTTAGTATACATTGTTTTGCCTGCTTGTACACCTGCGGGCCAGAAGAAGACACCAGATCTCATAGATGGTTGTAAGCCACCATGTGGTTGCTGGGAATTGAACTCAGGACCTTTGGAGGAGCAGTAACCTCTGAGCCATCTCTCCAGCCCTCTCTTGCAACTCTTTTAGCGGCATTAGTGAGCACTTATGTCATTAAGTTTATCAGTTTTCTTTTGTTTCATTATGGTTTTTCCATCTCACTTTGTATTGTATCAAAGCAATGTTTACATTCATTCTTTTCTTTTTCTTTTTTGGTTTTTCTTCCCCCCCACCCACCTCAAAGATTTACTTATTTATTATGTATAATGCTCTGTCTGCACATACACCTACCTGCCAGAAGAGGGCACCAGATCATATTACAGATGATTATGAGCCACTCTGGTTGCTGGGAATTGAACTCAGGACCTCCAGAAGAGCAGGCAGTGCTCTTAACCTCTGAGCCATCTCTTTAGTCCCCTATTTTCTGGTTTTTCGAGACAGGGTTTCTCTGTGTAGCCCTGGCTGTCCTGGACTAGCTCTGTAGACAAGGCTGGCCTTGAACTCACATCAATCCACCTGCCTCTGCCTCCTGAGTGCTGGGATTAAAGGAGTGTGCCACCACACCCAGCTGATGTTTACTTTCTTAAAGTATCTTGGTGGGTTTTTTATTTGCCTTTGTAATTTTTGAGACAGGGTCTTGCTATCTAATTCCAGGTGGAAGGCTTCAAACTTGTGACCCATCTTTCTCAGCCTCCTTAGCTTGGACATTGGAGGCCTTTACCACAAGCCTTGGCTTTCCAAGTACCTGGGGTATTTTTAACGACACATCTTGTGGCAGTGGCTGACAAGCCAACTTGTTTTCCAAAGGGCTATGCTAAGGTATTCTCCCACCCCCCCAAGGTATTCTTAAATCAGCTCTGTGTGTGTGTGTGTGTGTGTGTGTGTGTGTGTGTGTGTGTGTGTAGGTTCATTTTGTGTGAAGACCAGAGGACAACCAGGGCTCTATTCTATTTCTCTTTCCCTTATTCTCCTGAGACAAAGCTTCTCACCAAATCCAGAGCAAAGCTGACAGCAGCATCCACAGCCCTGGGGCTACAGGTGGGTGTAGGACCACTCAGGGTTTTTTTGTTTTTTTGTTGTTTGTTTATGATGTATATACTGGGGGTTCTGGATTTCAGGTTATGATACTCCTACACCAAGTGATCTGTCTCCCCAACCCCTTAAAAGTTTTATATTCAATGATCACTTATTGAGAATCTATATTTAACATACAAAAAATCCTGCATTAGAACTGTGAGACCTTTTTTTAAAAAAATGGTTAGGCAACAACTCTTTTTGTTTTTGTTTTGTTTTTTTGAGGCAGGGTTTCTCTGTGTAGCCTCGGCTGTTCTGGACTCACTTTGTAGACCAGGCTGGCCTCTAACTCATAGCAATTCCTCTGCCTCTGTCTCCCAAGTGCTGGGATTAAAGGTGTGTGCCACCACATCCAGCTAGACAACACCCTTTAACTTCAATATTACCACAGCATGGTTAAAACCTACAATGAAGGGATGGGCAGGTTGGCGCACAACTTTAATCTCAGCACTCAGGAGGGAGGCAGAGGCAGGTGGATCTCTGTGGGTTTGAGACCACATATCAACTCTGAGGCCAGCGGGAGATACAGAGTGTCTCAAAGAAAGTTGTAACAATAATAAGTAGAAATACCTTTCTTGAAGAAACAATGTGGTTTGGGAACCCTCAGGAGCCAGCTCAAGCCAGGCAGCCAGCAGTGGGGAGGTTTGAAGAAGAACTCAGGATTTGAACTCGGCTTTGAAAGGATGAGTAGTTTGTTTGTTTGTTTGTTTGTTTGGTTGGTTGGTTGGTTTTTCAAGACAGGGTCTCTCTGTGTAGCCTTGGCTGTCCTGGACTTGCTTTGTAGACCAGGCTGGCCTCGAACTCACAGAGATCCACCTGCCTCTGTCTCCCAAATGCTGGGACTAAAGGCATGCGCCACCATGCCCGGCTTGAGATTTTGGACTTGCTTTGTAGACCAGTCTGGCCTCGAACTCACAAAGATTTGCCTGCCTTTGCCTTTGGAAGAGCAGCCAGTGCTCTTATCCTCTGAGCCATCTCTCTAGTCCCTCTTATTAAAAAAAAAAAAAAAAAAAAAAAAAAAAAAAAAAAAAAAAAGATTTTATTTATTTGTCATAGATACAGTGTTTTGCCTACATGTACACCAGAAGAGAGCACTATATCTCATTATAGATGGCTATAAGCCACGATGTGGTTGCTGGGAATTGAACTCAGGACGTTTGGAAGAGCAGGCAGTGCTCTTAACCTCTGAGCCATCTCTCTAGCCCATCTTCTCATTTTTAAATTGTATTTATTTTTTATCTTTTTAAAAAGATTTATGCATTTATTATCTATACACTATTCTGCCTGCATGTGTGCATATACACCAGAAGAGGGCACCAGATCTCTTTTATAGATGGTTATAAGCACCATGTGGTTGCTGGAAATTGAACTCAGGACCTTTGGAAGAACAGTTAGTGCCCTGAACCTCTGAGCCATCTCTCCAGCCCAGCTGTCTGTCTGTCTGTCTGTCTGTCTGTCTGTCTGTCTGTCTATCTATCTATCTATCTATCTATTTTTTTGAGACAGAGTTTCTGTGTGTAGCCTTGTATGGAAGAATGTCTTGAGTGGATGTAACAACTGTCAATAAAGCAGTATTGAGCCAATCAGCTGGGCAGAAGGATAGAAAATGGAAGGCGGGACTTCTTGGAGAGGGGGCGGAGCCAGGATTGACAGTTGAGAAAGGAAGAGGGTTTACAGTTGAGGAGGACAGGGGTGTGGGGGTGGGGGTGGGGCACTGAGAAATGGCCCAAGAATCACAGTGGCAAGTGCTTGGAATATATGTATGTTATGAGGTTTAGAGTAGTTTGTTTATGTTAGTTTAAGAGTAGATTTATATCAGTTTAGATTCTGCCCAGCCTAGGGCTGGCAGCTTTAAAGTACGTTTCAGACTCTGTGTCAATTAGCCATCTAGGCCAAATCGATACAATTTACTGTAACAGCCTTGGCTGTCCTGGACTCACTTTGTAGACCAGGCTGGCCTTGAACTCACAGAGATCCACCTGCCTTGGCCTCCTGAGTGCTGGCATTAAAGGCGTGTGCTAGCACACCTGGCCGACCTGGCTATTTTTGAATTGTATGTGTATGGTATTTCGCCTGCCTGCTTTCCTGTGCACTACATGCATACAGTGCCTGTGGAGGCCATCGGAGGGCCTCGGGTCCCATGGGACTGTAGATACCGAGTTGTGAGCTGCCTTGTAGGGCTGTGTATCCTAGTTCCAGAAACTCGTATTTTTGTAGGAATGTATTTAGGAATCTGATTATTGACTTAGGAGGTGAGAGATTATTCACCCTTATTAGATGGAGCTAAACTGTTTTTCAGCGTCACTGTACCAATGGATACTGCCACCCCAGTGGACTGACATTCTAATTATTCATTATTTATACCGGCAGTTGGTCCTCACAGGCTGAAATTCGACAGCTTGCTGCAGTGGAAATGCTATCACATGACTCTATTTTCATGTATCTGATTTTATTGAAATTCCACATGTTTTTATTAGCTACTTGAATTTTCTTTGCATATCCCTTGTCCACGTGTATGTATGTGTGTAGATATGTGCACATGTGTGTGAAGGCCAGAAGATAGCTTCAAGTAATAATAATAATAATAATAATAATAATAATAATAATAATAATATGTTTTGGTTTTCTAAGACAGAGTTTCTCTGTATAACAGCTCTTTGTACACCAGGCTGGCCTCGAACTCACAGTGATCCACCTGCTTCTGCCTCCCTAGTGCTGGGATTAAAGGCATGTGCCACCATACCCAGCCACTATATTTTCTTTTTAAAAGTGTGTGTGTGTATCCAGGACAGCCAAGGCTACACAGAGAAACCCTATCTCAAACCCCCCCCCAAAAAAAGTGTGTATGTAGCTGGGAGGATGGTGATGCATGCCTTTAATTCAAGCAGAGGCAGGTGAATCTCTGAGTTCGTGGCCAGCCTGGTCTACAGAGTGAGTTCAAGGGCAGCCAAGGCTACACAGAGAATCCCTGTCTCAAAAAAAATCCAAGAGGAGGACGAGGAGGAACCCCCCTCTCTCTCTGCCTCCCTCTCCCTCCCTCTCTCCCCCTTGTGTGTGTGTACCAGTGTGTACCTAGTGCCCCTGAAAGACAGAAGAGGGAATCAGTTCTCCTGGAACAGGAGATAGAGACGTTTGTGAGTCACCATGTGCAGGCTGGGATATGAGCCCAGGTCTTCTCAAAGAGTAGTCAGTGTTCTTAACCACTGAGCCATCTCTTGAGCCCCCACCATTTTTTTCTCAAGACTGTCTCTCACCGAGCTGGAACTTGCCAAGTAAGCTATGTTGGCTGTTCAATGAGTCCCAAAGATCTACCATCTCTGCTTCCCCAAGTCTGGCATTACAACTGTGTACCATCACATCCAGGGAGCCATCTCCCAGCCCTGACAATTTTTCAGTTGGATTCTTTGGGATCTGTGTATTGTTTGCAGGTATCCTTTCTCTTTTGTTTTCTTTGTGTGTCTGTGTGTGTGTGTTCATCATCTATCTATTTGTCATCTATATATGTTGTTTTGAGACCGGGTTTCTCTGTGTAGCCTTGGATATCCAGGAACTCACTGTAGACCAGGCTGGCCTTGAACTCACAGAGATCCACCTGCCTCTGCCTTCCAAGTGCTCGGATTAAAGATGTGTGCTACCATAGCCTGGTTTCTCTTTTTTTTTTTTAATTATAATCCCTTCTAATTTCTGCTTCTCAGTTTCTTCCTCTATGAAATTGAGATAATATTAGCAAACAATTTAATATATGTGTTAGCTTGTGATAGTTTAATATACTTAAAATAGTGTGGAGGGATAGGGATATAGCTCAGTTGTGGTATGCTTGCCAACAAAGCGAGGAACCAGGTTTGTGCCCCAGCAACATAACACACACTCACACACACACACACACACACACACACACACACAGAGAGAGAGAGAGAGAGAGAGAGAGAGAGAGAGAGAGAGAGAGAGAGAGTTAACTATCCCTACCCAAAAAATTCACAAACAAAACCCCTCAATGTGTAGCAAATAGGGAGCACTGTAAAATTGAATACTATTTTAATTTTGTTTTCTCTCCTATGGCCACCTTTTTTTTTCAAATGCCCTGTTTCACATACACGACAGAATTCTCTCTCTCTCTCTTTCTCTCTCTCTCTCTCTCCCATAAAATTTAGTAGACCTTCCAACAAATGAATGAATGTTTTACCAAAGGCCCTGTCTGTTCAGTGAACGAAGTTGATTCACTGTTGTAAGAAATAAAACCGTCCACACCACGTTACCTAAATATCGTCCCCTTGCAATGTCACTGTGCCACTCTTACTGGTGAAAATGAACTTCCAGGCTCCTCTGCGGTCAACTGGTTCCTTCTGCTCTATTAAAGACATTGTGATGCTGTCGGGAAAGCTGAACAAAAGCAGCAGCAGTCATGCAGTGAGAGCACAGCCGGGTGCAGAGCGGCCCTGGCCAAACCCGTGGAGATGATTGTGGCCAAGAAGCCACAGCGCTTTACTGGACGGGTTGGACAGCCCAAGTGAATGCTGGGAGAATTCCAAAGGCGCTTCCGGTAGGAAAGCTTTGCCTGGCCCAGAAGGCTGGGACTCCCTTCCTACGGGGTCAGGTGGGGTTCTGTCCGGCCATAAACGCCGACTTCGGGACTGGTTTCTGCTTTACCACATTCTTGGGGTTTGCGAAGAACAGTGTTCACTCTGCAAACATTTCTTGAGAATATATGTAAGCTTTTCTGCCATCCAGTTTATATCAGTAATCTGTGTATCCCAGGGAAATGACACCCCTGGAAGGCTGTCTATACATCCCCAAAATTTAGGGCCATGAAATTTTTTTTTTTTTTTTTTTTTTTTTTTTTTTTTTTTTTTTTTTTTTTTGGTTTTTCGAGACAGGGTCTCTCTGTGTAGCCTTGTCTGTCCTGGACTCACTTTGTAGACCAGGCTGGCCTCGAACTCACAGCGATCCGCCCGCCTCTGCCTCCCGAGTGCTGGGATTAAAGGCGTGCGCCACCACGCCCGGCATGGCCATGAAATCTTTACTGTGAAGTTACCACGTTAGACATGAAGTGTGGGCCCTGAGAACTCGGCTTTCTTGGGGGGAATAAATGTACTTTTTTCTGGGATATACACAGGATGCTCACAGTTTATTTCTCTAAGAAGTTCGCTCTCATTTTACATTCAATTGTTGTGTTTGGTTTTTGTTTTTTCGAGATGGGATCTCTCTGTGTAGCCTTGGCTGTCCTGGACTCCCTTTATAGACCAAGTTGGCCTCGAACTTACAGCGATCTGCCAGCCTCTGTCTCTCCCAAGTGCTGAGATTAAAGGCGTGTGCCACCATGCCTTGCCAACATGTAATTCTTGATCTAAAAAATGAAACTCAACTCTCTCCTCTTTTTGCTTTTCTCGACCCCAAAGAATGTTGACAGCGTTCCATGCATAGTCCATATCAGCAATTCTAGGTATTGCTCTCAACATCTGTGCCTGACAGGACGTGTTCAAATATGCTACAGTAACCACCCTTGATAAGATAGAGGGGGCTTACCACAGTAGAAGCTGTTTCCCACTCCATTAAGTGAAAGCTGAGCACCACACAAATTCATTCAGGTTCCACGATGCTGGGGCCCCAACCATCTGCAATATGATCAGTTACCACCAGAGGGCGATGAGCATCCTGAAAACTTTCATCATGGCAATTTGATGCTCAGCCTTGCTGGGCCCAGTCAAACCAACTTTCCTCAAGTTTGCCTAAGAACACCTCTGCTAGCCCTGCTGACTGACCTACACCAGCCCCAACTACAGAATTGCATGTGCTCAGAACAAAAACTAATAAGAAAAACCAATGCCTTAGCAGGGACTCCAGGAAGCAGTACTGATGTGAGGGTCCATGTAAAATGATTAGGGGTGTCACAAAGATGAGGGAGCAAGGCAGAGAGAAGATGCAATGCCAGACAGACTCAAAACCACACGAACACCCATGGAGATGATTCAGGTTTAGTTCCACAGAGTTATTCTGGATGGTGCCATACCCCAGAGTAATGTGGGCCAAGAACAAGAAACTAGAATTCATAATACATAATACATACACACCTACTATGTGTACATACACATACACACATAATACGTATATATACACACATACAGACAGACACATTCATTTTGCGTGTATGAGTGTTTTGCCCACATGTACGTCTGTATACCACATGCGATGGCAAAACCGAGGCTCAGAAACCTGAGATCTAGTCACTTGCCCAAGCCCTTCAGTTAATGACAAAGGGACAGAATGCCAGTCTAGTGTGTATTAATCCCAGAGCCTTTCTCCTTATAGCAAAATGTTTCTGGATCATGAATGGTCCTCCCAGTGTGCCTTTACTGCTACTTCCATAAGCTTCGTGTGTCTAAATCCAAATGCATGACCCATTTTACTTCCCCGTGTTGTTAATGGTCCTGCCACCCTTTGGTGGCCATCCTCTCTGTATTCAAGTTACTGTACTTCTGACCCCCGAAAGTCTATTTCTGCATCAGGGCTGGCATTGTGTGCCCAGGCTGTGGTATACAAAAGTCCCCCACAAGCACTGTACGAGAGTGGTCCTGGAGCCAAGCCAGCAGCGAGTTCATTAGCAGTGGACAGCATCCCAGTGAAACGCCATGCCAGGAATGAGCTCAGAATCCAGGGAAGGAAGCCAGCGTTGGCTGGTCAGTTGGCCAGGTTGGGAGCCCTTGCATGTGGTTGTCAGCCAAAGGAAAGATGCCAGTAGAGAGGGACGGACTGACTGATGGTGAGATGAAAGATGCAGGGATTGGTGGAGCAGGGTCCTGGGGGAAACAAAAGAGGGATCTTAATATACATGCATGCATCTCTTTGGGAGAGAGCTTGCTCTGATAGTGGGGGTCTTGTGGACTGGGGAGCGGTATACATTTAGTAGATAGATGGTGCTCAAAATATGACAGGAAGATCTTAATGAAAATATGACCCCATTCTCCCAAAGCAACTATTTGGACCTAATTTAATAATAATAAAAAACAACAACAAACCTGGCACTTATCTTCATATTTTATCAGTAATGTTCTTACACTGTTATTTAATGAATTATCCATTTGAAACCATTAACTTCCTAGTCAATAGATGATCACTGAGTCTATTATGTTACCATCTCCCACTTCCTCTCCTTCTTCAAGAACAGAAGTTGTGGGCGGGGGCTTGGCTGAGGTGGTAGAATGCCTATCTAGCACTTACAAAGCTCTGGGTTGTAACCTTAGCACTGCATTAACTGGACATGGTGGTGCACACTGGTAGCCCCAGCACCTCCCATGAGGCAAAGGTAGAAAGACCAGATGTTCAAGGCCCTTCTCAGCCACATAGTTCCAGACCAAAATCCAAACCCATATACAATTCTGGCCAAATCAGTCATTGCTGTATCATTAAGACTATGCAACTAGCTGGGCCTGGTGGCGCACACCTCTAATCCCAGCACTCGGGAGGCAGGCAGATCACTGTGAGTTCGAGGCCAGCCTGGTCTACAAAGCAAGTCCAGGACAGCCAAGGCTACACAGAGAAACCCTGTCTCAAACAACAACAACAACAACAACAACAACAACAACAACAAGACTATGCAACTACTAGTGATTATTGTGATGAGCAGTCAGTCCCAAGGAGCCACAGTCCCCTTAACCCTTACCTGGCTGCTGGATGCCGGGTAGCTGCAGACGGCCCTTACCCTCACATTTGGCTGAAATTACCCAAACCAGCCAGCCAGTCCTGAATCCACTCATCTTCCCTGACCTGAACCTTCCAATTGAAACCACAAAGAAAACTGTTCCTCTCTGGCCCGGCCTAGCCAGTCTGCTTCTGACCAGCCCTGGGGCTTCTCCATTTGCCTTCATGGAGTCAAGCATGCACACTCCTCCTCCTTACATACTGTAGCAAATTATCATTATTATTATTATTATTATTATTATTATTATTATTTTGGGTTTTTTTTCGAGACAGGGTTTCTCTGTGTAGCCTTGGCTGTCCTGGACTCGCTTTGTAGACCAGGCTGGCCTTGAACTCACAGTGATCCGCCTGCCTCTGCCTCCTGAGTGCTGGGATTAGAGGTGTGCGCCACCAACGCCTGGCTGTAGCAAGCCCTTTTAAAAGACAGTTCTTTTAACAACTTCTCAGTTGTTGGCCTTTCCACACAAATAAAACCAATATCTTTAAAGCAGTATGTTTGCCACATGATCTAGAAATTCTGGGTACAATGAAGCAAAAACATAATCTCATACAAATGCGTAGGTGTGCACGTGTGCTTGTACAAGTACATGCATAGGTCTGCCCAGTCAGGGAGAGGCAGCTAGGGGAACGTCTCTGAGAAGGGAGCATTGTAGTCACCACTCTGTCACCACACTAGAGTCCGACGAATCCTGTGACAGACGCCACTCATCTGAGGACATGCAGGGAGCAAAAGGGAGCTGGCTTAGTCCGTTACCTTTCGAAGATACTCTAACTCAGAAAACATCAGTTGGAGAATATGGCCAGAATACACACTGGCTTTACAGCAGCCTGGGATTGAGAGGCTTGTTTGAACAACAATTGTGGCAAAGGAGCTGGAGAAATGGAGGATCATGGGAAACATTTAGGGAGTAGAACAGAAGGAGCAGAAGAAACGACGTCATCTCTGTTAGTCCCAGCAACTCTACAGCTTTCCTCACTGGGTTTGGTTCCTTGTGTGAAGGCAGCGGATGGTCAGCCTCCTTTCCCCGACCCTACAATGAATGCAAACATTCCAAACAACATCCAGCATCCCTCTTACTTAGATCCAACAAGTGTTTTGGACCATGGACACACACACTGGGCTAGCTGATGGAAATGGAGAAGGGGGAATGCTGGGAGAAAAACCACTAGGTAGGAGAAAAATAAATGGGAGGGTAGTCGGATGTGGTTTTGGATCTAAGAGGGAGAGAAAAGCCGTCTTATGATAATTGCCAGCAGGTCACGTCCAATTGCCCTCAGTCCCGCTGGCTCCACTTCCTGAGGATCGTGTCTGTCAGCCCTGTCTCACCCCGCTTCATTCCCTGCCGTGTTCAGAGACTGTTTTCTCATTATGTCTACAGTGACAGGCAGCCCAGGCTAGCGTTTGGCTGCGTGTAGCACAAGCGCGAAGCCAGCACAGCAGAGAATATATTACTCAACCCTGTGGCCTGAGCACAGCAACACGCGCCTGTAAGCCCGGGCACTCCGCAGGATGAGACATGAGGACTCCTGCTGTTTCAGTTCCAGCCCAGGCTACAAAGCAAGCATGACTTCAGCCAGAGCTACATAGCAAGGACCTGTCTCAACACACATGAGCACACACACACCACATGTGCTCACACAGACACCACATACACACACACACACACACACACCACATACACACACAACACGCATGCTGCACACACATACCACATACACCCTATACACACAGCACACATACCACATACACACACCACAACCACACACATACTACACACACACATAGACCACATACACACATGCCTCTGATGAAGGTTCATTTATAAATTAGGAACAATGGGAATTTAACAGCATTAACTAAAATACAATAATTTTAACAGTATGCTGCAGTAAAACCTGCTGCAACTCTACTCTCGGGGCCATTAAGTCAATACAAGTTGCCTCCCAGGACACCACAACACTACAGTTGGTCTGACAATAGCTCAGTGCTATTGAAGTGACTATTGGGCTAGCGTCAGGTAAGTGGCATATACTGCACTCACATTCAGAGCAAAGGCTTGATTCTCTTGTGTGGGATGGATCAGACAGCGAGCAGTTGCATTTTACCACATGAAGCAGTATGCAATTTACTTCTGGAATTTTCCACTTAATATTTTATGTTCATGGAGGACCATAGAAAGTGAAACCAAAGATAAAGGGCAATTATGGTAGAGATGCGCAGTTCAGAATGAGGGCAGCAGCTCGGAGACGGGACGCTCCAGAGGGCTGAGTGCAGCCACTACTGAGTCGGGGGCGGGGGTGGGGTGGGGGGGATAGAGTTGGGAGGGGGGAAGGGTGCACTCACATTGGTGATCCAGAAAGCAGGGCATTTTAAGAAAGTTCCACTTCTGGCAGAAGTGTCCTGGCTACCCTTCACTTCAAGGGGGGGTTGTGCTGCTTATTTTATTTTTGTTTTCTTTCCTTTTTGGTTTTTAAATGTTGGTTTTGTGAAACAGGGTTTCTCTGTGTAGCCCTGGTTGTCCTGTAGTCCAAGCTGGCCTTAAACTCGTGAACATCTGCCTACCTCTGCCTCCCAAGTGCTGGGATTAAAGGCTTGCACCACCACACTCAGGTTTTTTGTTTTGTTTTGTTTTTGGGAGTAAGAGGGAAAGAACAAATTGGGTGGATGGGAAGGTGGGATGGGGGGAATATGATCAAAATATATCGTATAAAAAGTTAATAACAGGGGCTGGAGAGATGGCTCAGATGTTAAGAGCACTAGCTGTTCTTCTAAAGGTCCTGAGTTCAGTTCCCAGCAACCACGTGGTGGCTCACAACCATCTGTAATGAGATCTGGCGCCCTCTTCTGGCAAGAAGGGGTACATGCAGGCAGAACATTGTATAATAAATCTTTTAAAAAGTTAATAATAAAACGTAGAGTGAATATGTACACACAGGAAAGGGAACCAAGCTGTAGGAGCCTTAGGTAGTTAGTGGAAGGGGCTGGGCTGGGGCACAGTTATACACTGCCATGCTTCCTGAAAACTTGGGACTGTCTTGTGTTCTCCATGGTAATTTCTGCCAGTGTAAGCACTCAGTTGTAAAGAGGGATGGCGTCTTACAGCCAAATGGATGGGATAGAGGACGCCATGTTATGTGAAATGAGCCAGACACAGACGGACAAATTCTACTTGTTCTAATTAATATTCATAGCATGCATCTATCCAATATGTAATATGCTAATAAAAACAAATACATTAAAAAAAGACAAAAATGGCCTGGAGGAGCATTTTGGAGAACGTATTTAAATATCCCGAACCAACTTCATTTATTCTGATGAAATGAAAAAAAAAAAATCATGTCCTTATTGTCAGGCAAAAACTGGAAGCAGAGGCTGGAGAGATGGCTCAGTGGTTAAGAGCACAGTCTGCTCTTCTAAAGGCCCTGAGTTCAATTCCCAGCACCCACATGGCGGCTCACAACTGTCTGTAACTCCAGTTCCAGGGGATCTGGCACCCTCGCACCAATGCAAATAAAATTAAATAAGTAAAAACAACAACAACAACAACCAAACCAAACCAAACCAAACAAACAAAACTGAGCCAGACGTGGTGGCGCACGCCTTTAATCCCAGCACTTGGGAGGCAGAGGCAGGCGAATGGCTGTGAGTTTGAGGCCAGCCTGATCTACAAAGTGAGTCTAGGTCAGCCAAAGGCTACACAGAAAAACCCTCTCTCGAAAAACCAAACCAAACCAACCAACCAACAAACAAACACTGGAAGCACAAAATTGTAGGGTAGGGAAGAAGAGAAAGAAGATGGGGCGGGAGTGGAGCGTATGAGCCGCTGCCCTGCCCTCTTCTGAGGACTGGGCACATGTTTGAAGTCTCAAACAGGAATTATGGACCTGCCCACTCATTGGAGATGCTGGCTGGTGGCCGCTCAAGTACGACAAAGCTGCAGTGGGCCATAATCTGCGTGCTCGCGCCCTCTGGTGGTAACACTGTGAAGTTCCTCTTTCAGGGAATGAGCAAAGAGAAAGAGGGAATGAAGTGACCCTGAATTGAAGTAATTCATTCTTTTTGGTTTGTTTTTGTTTGTTTCTTTTAGAGACAGAGTTTCTCTTGTAGTCTTGGCTGTTCAGGACTCGCTTTGTAGACCAGGTTGACTTCAAGCTCACAGAGACCCGCCTGCTTCTGCCTTCCCCAAGTGCTGGGATTAAAAGCGGTTTGCACATATAATTAAAAAAAAAAATCTTTAGATTTCTGTAGCAATTGAAGATATTTAAAGTCCCTGTCCCTCCTCGTCCCCTCGTGTGTGTGTGTGTGTGTGTGTGTGTGTGTGTGTGTGTGGTGCATTTTCACTAGAACACAAAGTTGAAGCTGCTTTCAAAAAAAAAAAATTAAAATTGACAGCCAGGCATGGTGGCGCACACCTGTAATCCCAGCACTCTGGGAGGCAGAAGCAGATGGATCTCTGTGAGTTTGAGGACAGCCTGGTCTACAAAGTGAGTCCAGGATAGCCAAGGCTACACAGAGAACCTCTGTCTCAACCCCCTCAAATTAATAAAATTGACAAATAAAAATTACTTGAACATTTTAAATTAAGATACCCCTTATGCATATATTGTAAAATGTCCAGATAATGTGAGGAGGGCTTCTCCCCACCTCACTTTTCAGCCTATGGCTGCCTTAGTACGTTAGCACTGACCAGCATGGATTCCAGAATTTTCATGTAAGAGCAGTTAATTCAAATATATCTCGCCCCCGTACTAACATGCAAGTGAAAGCGCCATGCTTGCCCAGGACCATGCGACTCTGACAAAATCTAACAGTATGTCTACTAGGGTTTTTTGTTTGTTTTTACAAATCAGGAGACCAGTTGAATTAACAGAAAGTAAGAGGCGGGTATGGTGGTGCACACTTTTAATCCCAGCATGTAGGGAGGCAGAGGCAGGTGGATATCTGTGAGTTGGATCCCTGTGAGTTCAAGGCCAGCCTAGTCTACAAATCAAGTCCAGGACAGCCGGAGCTATTACACAGAGAAACCCTGTCTCGAAACAAACAAACAAACAAATGGGCCCAAATAAAATAAAGAAAAGAAGTCAAATTACAGGCAAGTGATATAGGGAGAGATGGCCCTCCCTAGCAGAGAGCATAACAATTGGTTGTTCAGTGCCATACAGTCAGCCCTGAGAACATACATACAAGTAATGGTCTACAGCCTCAACAGGTTAGATTTAAGAATATATATGTGGGGGCTGGAGAGATGGCTCAGAGGTCAAGAGCACCGTTTGCTCTTCCAAAGGGCCTGAGTTCAATCCCCAGCAAGCATATGGTGGCTCACAACCATCTATAATGAGATCTGGTGCCTCCTCGAGGCAGGCAGGTGCACACGTGGGCAGAACACTGTGTTAAATAAATAAATAAAAGAATATATGTGTTCATGCAATATATTCATGCAATAACAATAAAAAAATAGGCCATAAATTTAAAGAGGAACAGGGAAGGATATATGGGAGTGTCTAGAGGGAGGAATGTTGTCATTAAATTACAATATCAAAAAAAAACCCAAAAAATTTGGAAAAAATGTACACTTTTACTATATGACAAATAGACGGCTGAATATATATTTCACACACACACACTTTCTATAAACACTTGAATGTTAAGTACAAAAGCTTTTTAAAAATACATGAAAGAGAAATGCAGTAATGTCAGAACTCAGAGCCTTCTGGAATGAGTGAGGGGGAGGAGGCTGTGGTCTACTCCTCCTGCTTGGTTTTACTGAGTGTGTGTGTGTGTGTGTGTGTGTGTGTGTGTGTGTGTTGCTAGGGGTAGTCCTGGTTGGTCTGGAGTTCACTTTATAGATGAAGTTGGCCTTGAACTTGGCGCAGCTTTCCTGTTTCTGAGGGCTGTGGCTACAGGTGTGCTGCACTGCGCCTTGCTGCTATGAATTGCTTTATTGGTGTCAGGTGGTGGTGGTGATGGTGGTGCAGGCCTTTAATGAAACAGACACTTGCCCAGTCCCAAGCTGTATTCACCTCAGTGAACCGAAGACAGAAAGGCCATTTTGAAAGCTTGGAAGTTTGCTTGGGGTTTTACACTTTCACTGTCAGTTACATTTTTAAAAATTAATTATTTGCTTTACATCCCATCACAGCTGTCCTCTCCTCCCAGTCCCTCTATCTCTGTTACATTTTTCATGAACTCACCCACCACAAAAAAAACCTATGAAACTGAAACTAGAATCTAATTAGCTTTGTATCCTTTTTTATCACTCATTTTTAAAAAACTGTGATAAACTATACATAACACAAAAGTTACCATTTGTTTTATTTTTCTGACAGGGTTTTGCCATGTTGCCAAGGCTTGTTTGTAACTCCTGGGCATAAGTAAGTGATTAGCCAAGCCTTCTGAGCAGAAAGAACTCAGAGAGTTCTAGAATAAGTGTTGAGGATGGGGGGGCCACCACCTACCCTTCCTGCTATGTGTGTGTGTGCATGTGTATGTGCATGTGTGTGTGTGTGCATGTGTGTGTGTGCATGTGTGTGTCTGTGTGTATACTGTATGCTCATCTTGTCCAATTCTGTGGTTTTAAGTGCCTTCATGTTCTGTAACTATTACCAGTGTTTCTTGAACATTCAAAAAAAAATTTATCATTTATACAGTATTCTGCCTGCATGTACACCTGCAGGCCAGAAGAGGGCAGCAGATCTCATTATAGCTGGTTGTGCGCCACCTTGTGGTTACTGGGAATTGAACTCAGGACCTTTGCAAGAACAGCCAATGCTCTTAACTTCTGAGCCACCTCTATAGCCCTGTGTTTCTGAAACTTTAAACCCCAAACAGAAACTTTGTGAGCATTAACCTACAACGCCCCAGCCCCCACACCACATTGCACCTTCATTAATTGCTATTCAAATCAAATTGTTTTGTGGGTTACCGCTTTGTTGCCACTGAGCACAGCCTTGACCCACTGATTCTCAACACAGGAGACAAATGACCAAGACAGAGTGCAGTCAACACAGCCTGAGAAGAATCAAATGTGCCTGATGTAGGAACTCATGCGCTAAAAACAACACACCAAGAGATTCGTGGAGTGTGCTGCCATCTAGGGGTCAACTAACGGGTTACAGGCAAGGAAATCTGAAGCACAGCAAGTAGTGATGGGACTCAGAACAGGGGGCAGCAACAGGCATCTGAAAGAAGAAGGAGGAGGAGGAGGAGGAGGAAGAGGAGGAGGGGGAGGAGGGGGAGGAAGGATCTGACTGCTCCTAGGTCTGGTGGAGAAGAAAGTTTATTGCAGATAAAAGGGACAGCATAGCCAGAGGCAGGGACATCTGGGAGAGTCCAGGGTGACCATGACTCTGAGTCTGGCCATGTGAGGAGAGGAGAGAGAGGAGAGCCAGGAGAGTAAAGGGAAGACAAAATGATGGGTAATGAAAACGTCTGGATTATATAGAGAAGGGCAACTGGGGGAAGGCACCCCCGCCCTTGGGCTAGAGAAGTTTAGCATAGGGAGTGGGGACTGAGGGATGCTGGGAGAACCTGGCAGCCATGTCTGCTTTGATATATTAAACAGGCACTTCTGGACAAATAGCCATTTGTCCCAGGTTTGAGACCTAATACCACAGCCTTTTTTTTGTGTGTGGGTAATAATTGATAAGGGGTGAATTAATCTTTTCTATGACTGCTTCCTATTGACATTGGGCCATCACTTTGGGGGACTCCAGAAAGATGTAACGCTGGCCAAGGCAGGAAGAGAAAGGAGTGCAGGCGTTCACTTGCTATCCAGGCATGAGGGACCATCTGGCACTAGGGAAATGCAGACCTCCCTGGTCTGTGGTCCTGCTGTCTGGGAGGCTGGACCACATGGGTTTGAAACTTCCAGGCCCGAGGTTCTGGTAGTTGGAGGGAGGGGAGTCCCAAAGGGAGGGGGAGAGGGAGGAGGAGAGGAAGAGGGAGTGGGAGAGGGAGAGGGAGAGAGAGAGAGAGGGAGAGAGAGATGCCACCCTAAAGAGAAAGGAGTAAGCAGGTGGGGGAAGTTATCTGGAGTCCATTTGATCTGTGACAGGTGATTCAAGTAGATTACCTGAAGCTTATGAGATTTTTTTTTTTTTTAAAGGCTATACAAAGAGACGTTTATGATATGCTAGCATTGCCACAGTCTGTAATCTGTACTGAAATCCGTGTTGTGGAAAAGGCACTAGACTCACGCCTTTGAGTCACCGCAAAAGTTTGGGAACCCAAAAAATGATGTTGAGTTAAAAGCGTCTTTGAATACCGATCTCCTTTCCGAGGCGCTTTTCTCAGCTAGAGACTTAGTAGCTCTAGGAAAGTGAAGCCCACAGCTAGATTTTTATATACAACAAGAAGCTGTAGTCTTGGGGGGTCGGGGAGGAGCTGATAGGCTCCCTGCTGTTACAGCTACAGTTAGTCACAGAGATCTGAGAAGGATGCATTGTAGCCGGAGGTATAATCCACGTGACATATGTGTCAATTAAAATGACAGAGACCTACCCACTGCTAGATGGTTGCCCTAGGCTCCTGTCCTCTCGATGTGGGGGCAGTGGGCAGTCTTTGGCTGTCACACAGGACAGCATTTCCTCTTCAGCTGCCACACAGAGCACCACTGGCCAGGCCCAGATCTAAGAGCTTTTCCTTGGGAGGAGGGGCTTGGAGGACTGAATTTATTTTGATCAGGTAGAGTAGGGCAATCAACCCAAAAGGGTCCACAGCTTGGGCGGAGACCTGGCAGCCGGTGAGGCATGGGACAGCTTTGCCCAGTGGTTAGTGTAACCACAAATCAGGTAGAGTTGTAGAGCTTCATCTACATCTTTGGAAACCCTAGGGGGTCTCACTAAGAGCTGCCTGTTACAGGAAGCTTTATTAGACACTTTTAATGCCACACTCAGTAGATCTCTGACATATCTGAGGGCTATCTATTTATTAAGGATGCATGATTTTAGGCTTAACCCTGCAAACACATACAGGAGGCTAAATAAAGCTTGTTGTTGAGAGAATTATGTAACCCTTTATAAGTTAGTAGCCTTTATAAGATTAAGATTTTACAGCTTTGAGCCGGGCGTGGTGGCGCACGCCTTTAATCCCAGCACTTGGGAGGCAGAGGCAGGCGGATCGCTGTGAGTTCGAGGCCAGCCTGGTCTACAAAGTGAGTCCAGGACAGACAAGGCTACACAGAGAGACCTTGTCTCGGAAAACCAAAACAAACAAAAAAAACAAAAAAAAACTTAGTTTATTTGAATAGCCAAAACTTAACAAAGTGAGCAAAGACAAAAAAGCTAGTAGACCTTTGAAAGTTATAAACTTTATTTATCATATATATATATGTGTGTATATATATATATATATACACTTACTAAAGATATGTTGTTCTTTACTTAAAATACTTAGAAGCCTGAAGTTGAATAAAGTTGAATACAGTTGGCAAAGACACAATAGTTAGGCATAGATCTTTAGGTTAGGGTCTGGTAACTTGAATATACCACTATAACCTTAGGGATTTTGTATTATACAATAATCCATCTTAATTCAAAATATTTTGTAGACCTGGTGTTGTCTCTCTTGTCTAAAAGGTAGATACAATGGAGAGCTCAGTAGTACTAACAAGGTTCTTATTGTTGTTTGTTTGTTTGTTTGTTTGTTTTTTAAGACAGGGTGTCCTGTGTAGCCCTGGCTGTCCTGGACTTGCCTGCCTCTACCTTCCCAACCAGCTAAGAAATTTTGTAATTGTTGCTTTATACCACGAGGTCATCTTTTGTTTTCTTTTCTTTTTTCAAGACAAAAATTCCTCTGTGTAGCCCTGGCTATCCTGGAACTCTGTAGACCAGACTGACCTTGAATTTACAGAGTCCACCGACCTCTGCCTCCAGAGTGCTGGGATTAAAATGTGTTCCACCACGCCTGGCCTCCATGTGGTCATTTTAACCAAGATTTTTAAAAAAGATTTATTTATGTATTATGTATACAATGTTCTGTTGGCATGTAATGCTTGCCTGCCAGAAGAGGGCACCAGATCTTATTATGGTTGTGAGACATCATGTGGTTGCTGGGAAATGAACTCATGACCTTTGGAAGAGCAGGCAGTGCATTTAATCTCTGAGCCATCTCTCCAGCCCAGCCAAGATGGTTTTGAAGTTACACAGCATGTACCCTTTTTTACCTTAGTAAAGATGGCCACTAGCCATGTGGCTATTATTAAAATATCCTTTTTAAAGATCTATTTTTAAAAGAGCAAGAACTGAGTCACATGTATAGTAAATTGTAACAAATTAAGATTAACCATGTACAAAAATTTAATTATAAGCTTTTTGTTATAAGTATTTTGTTTTGTTTTGTCTTTTGGTTTTTTTAAGACAGGGTTTCTCTGTGTAGCAGAGCTCTGGCTGTCCAGACTCACTCTGTGGACCAGGCTGGCCTCGAACCTCTGCCTCCTGAGGGCTGGGATTAAAATGTGCACCACCACACCCAGCTTGTTATAAGTTTTTTTTTTTTTCGAGACAGGGTTTCTCTGTGTAGCCACATGTTGACATCATCCTACCAACCCCATCATATATACCCCAGACAAATACAAGGGTCTTTGACAGTGTTGGCACCATAATGTACTTATTTAGACTAGTCACACAAGTGCAGAGTGCAGCCACTGTGTTGAGAAAATAGTATTAGAGGTAAAACACTTCATGAATTATGGAAAATCACATACTGTAAAAACATAAACTACTGCAAAAAAAAAAAATCCATACCATAGGAAGTTAATCTGGATGCTGATTTTTTTTCTCCGAAACAGGGTTTCTCTGTGTAGCCTTGGCTGTCCTGGACACCCCCCCCCCCCTTTGTGGACCAGGCTGGCCTTGAACTCACAGCCATCTGCCTGCCTCTGCCTCCTGAGTGCTAGGATCAAAGGCATGAGCCACCACACCGGGCTCTGATTGGTCTTCTAAATTCAGCTGTGATGAATCTACAGCTGTTGCAAATTGTTCAGTTTATGTGAGGTATCTTAACGACGGTGACTTTAAAGATGAGTTTCTTTTTTGCAAACCTCTTGAAACAACAACTACTACAGATGATGAATTTGACACGATTGGTTTGTTTCTGAAAGAGCCTAAGGTCTCCTGGGGAAAGGACGTGGTCTTTGCACAGATGGTGCTCTGGCTATGCTAGCATGCCGACCTGGAGTTTAATGTTTGGTTCTGAATGAGTTGCCAAAAGTCATTGGCAAATATTAGCAATGAAGATGCTGCCACAAGAGTTACAAGAAGCAATGAAAAACCTCGTAAGTTCTGTCAGTTTTGTAAAGGTGAGCACTTTAAACAACAGCCCACTGTTTTTGCAAGTGTGCAACGATTTGGATTCGCTGACCAAAGCTCTGAACTGAGATGGTTGTCAAGAGGATGTTTTATTTATATTTTGTTTTGTTTTTCTGAGACAAGGTTTCTCTGTGTAGCCCTGGCTGGCCTTGAATTCACAGAGATCTGCCTGCCCTGCCAGGAGTGCTGGGATTAAAGATGTGCACCACCTCGGCTAAGAGGACATTTCAGAACATGTTTTTGAGCTTCCTGGTGAACTCAAAATGTTTTTTAGGGCCTGGAGCTCAGAGATTAAGAGCACTGACTGCTCTTTCGGAGGTCCTGAGTTCAATTCCCGGCAACCACACGGTGGCTCACAACCAGCTATAATATGATAAGATGCACCATATACATAATAATAAATAAATCTTTTAAAAAATGTTTTTAATAAAAAAGCAAGATGGCAGTTCAAAGCACTTTTCAGCAATAAAAGTGAACTGCAGAAAACCTTTTGAGGAATATTTCTCCTAATTAAGAATTGGTCTATTTAGACAAAGAAAGGCCTATAGCTTTAGGCAAGCATGCCCTGGTCCGGCTTTGAGCTTATCTGACAAGCCTGGAATGTCAGCGGGGGTGTGGGGTGCAACTCTACCGGTGAGAGAAAAAGTCAGTTAGATGCTTGTCTCAAACCTCCAGGCTGATGCTTCCTGTGAGGAGGGTGAGGAAGCCTGCTGTCTTTATCTACCTGTGGCCTCCGTCTCTATTTGCTTGTCAGGGTCCCTCCATACAGGGGCAGTTCTTTTTCTCACCTCGAGATGGCGCTAACTAAAAACAATTCGGCAGGATTTAGCTACAAGGGGAAGACGTAAAATCATTTAAGTGCTCTGCATAGCCAAGTCAGAGGCCAGCCTGACCTTAAGATCTGACCTGTTTGCTTACTCTGTCTCTGCGTGCACAGGACAGTGAGCTATTATATGCAGGGGAGAGAAGCTGGATATGAAATCAATTGACTTAAATTTTTTTTTGGGGGGGGGGTGTGGGTCTTCCAGGTGGGTTTATTGATTTCTGTTCCTGATGGCAAAAACCTGACGTAATATGGGAAGTTAGTTTCGAAGCAGCTAAGCATTTGGATCTCAAGTTTCCTGTTGTTGTTAATTATTCACTCATTACTCATTTTCTTATTCAATTTTCAGCCAGAATGAATTATCTTAAAAAATTGTGCATGCCTGAGCCTGTTCAAGATATGTGCAGTGGGGTTTGACCATCATAGGAAAAACAGTTTAGTTTTCAGTTCTCATAAATGAGTCTTTGTTTGTTTGTTTGTTTGTTTGTTTGTTGAGGCAGGGTTTCTCTGTGTAGCCCTGCCTGTTCTAGAACTTGCTCTGTAGACCAAGCTGGCCTCGAACTCAGAGATCCATCAGCCTCCACCTCCTGAGTGCTGGCATTAAAGGCGTGTGCCCCTGCCACCTGGCTCTATTTTCTCTTGGAAAATAAAAAAAAGAAAGAAAAACTAACGACCTGGAAACATTAAGCTCAAATAGTAACCTGGGCCTGCGTATCTTGTCCTTCTCTGCAGGCTGCCTGTGCCTTCTGAGCACTGGGGCTGCGCTGATAGCTGATGGAGATTCCCACACTGTTATCTGACCTTGACCATGAGCCCTTTCCCAAATGTGCTTTTATAGTCTCTTGCCTTGACCTGCCTCTGTCTTATCTTTCAACATACTCTTTTCGCTTAAACTCACGATGCCGTCCTAGTAACATAAAAATAGAAAGGATTATTTTTAAGGACCCACAGTTATTATTTGTGTGTGAGTATGTGTGTGTGTGAGAGTGTGAGTGTGTGACAGTGTGAGTGTGTGCATATTCCCATGAGTGCAGGTGCCCATACTGGCCACAGGAGTTGGGTCCCAGTGGCGCTGGAGTTACAGGTATTTGAGAGCCATCAGCCATCTGATGTGGGTGCTGGGAATCAAACCCAGGTCTTTGGAATAACAGTACTTGCTCTTAACTGCTGAGCCATCTCTCCAGCTCATGGTGCTTAATTTTCTTTTCTTTTTAAAATTTTTTTTTCCAAGACAGGGTTTCTCTGTGTAGCCTTGGCTGTCCTGGACTCACTTTGTGGACCAGGTTGGCCTCGAACTCACAGCGATCCTCCTGCCTCTGCGTCCCGAGTGCTGGGATGAAAGGCGTGCGCCACCACTGGTGCTTAATTTTCATTGCTGTTTATTACAAATATGAAAACTAAAGTTTTAGCCAAACACTTCCTTTGATTAACTCTCCCCATGTGCCTAAGGATGAGATAAATTTATGACATCTCGTGTACACTCTAATCTTTAAAAGCCAGTTTTCTTTTCTCTTGTGTAGCTATGTTTACATGTGTGGGAACATGTGTGGGTATGCATGCAAGTGGGAGTGAGTACGTTGTGGAAGCCAGAGTTGTCTTCAGAATAATCTCCCATTGCCTTCCCTCTCATTCAGTGAGACAGGGCCTCTCAATCAAACTCAGAGCTAATTGATTATGGCAACTAGCCTTGCTAAGCACCTTGCTTTGGGGACTCTCTGTTTGCTTTAATGTCACTTTAATGTCTATGGCTTCCTGACAAATTGGAGTTTATTTTTGGTCATGAGCCTTGCCTTTCACGGCTGAACAATCTCTCCAGCCCCAAACTGGAGTTTATGAAGTGATAAATCTGAATAATTTTGAACTCAGATTTAAAATTAAAAAAAAAAAAAAAGGATTTATTTATTATGTATACAATGTTCTGCCTGCATGCGTCCCTTCTTGCCAGAAGAGGGCACCAGATCTCAATATAACTGGTTATGAACCACCATGTGGTTGCTGGGAATTGAACTCTGGAAGAGCAGCCAGTGCTCTTAACCTCTGAGCCATCTCTCCAGCCCCAAACTGCTCAGATTTTAATGTCGCCATTTCATAGATGTCGCTTTGCATTCACAAAGCGACGGCTGAGTCTATTTAAGAATGGTTGCCAGATGGACGCCCTCAGGAGGAAGGCTCCGGGCTGCCTGTGTGCACTCTGCATACTTGTCCTTTTGCCCCTGCGGTGTTCTCTATTGGAGTTTTCTCCTCTCAGTGCACACAGGGAACATAAGCAGTTGCCCTCCGTTCACACCCTACCCCAGCATCCTCCCCGCAGAATGTCAGGTTACTTCCTGATTTGGGGTTCCAGTGAGCTGACATCATTCATCGTCCTCTTACTGTCAAAGTCACACACACACACACACACACACACACACACACACACACACACATACACACACACACCCCTTTTGATTTCACCCCTTGGTTTTGATATGAGTAAGACATTATTGAGGCTGTTAGGCGCTCTAGTTTTTTCTGGGTCAATGTCACCTTGCTTCTCAGTGGGTTACTCATGACTTCCAGCTGTTCACTGGAGCTCTTGTGGAAAGTGGGTTATTTATTTATTGAGTTGTAACGTGTGGTTTAAGTAGCTAAGATACACACTGAAAGTCAAGGCAAATATAAAGTTATGTGTCCGGAGGTGACCTCCTCCCTCACTTGTCCATAAAACACACCCTGTCCTAGATCACAACCCTATTCGTTTTATAAGTATGTCCTTCCAGTTGGTCTTTATATAAACAAACTAGAAACACATACTGTTTTCTCTCTTTCTTACACAAAGACAAACATATTGTATCTCGGAAGGTTTTTTTTCTTATCAGTACATAGAGAGCTGTTTCTATCCTTTACAATGTTTCTGCTCTTTAAGTTTTATGTCACTCAACAGTTTTGTTCTCCATCTTTAGTGGTTGTTTTTTATTTTTTAATTTTTTCGAGACTAGGTTTCTCTGTGTAGCCTTGGCTATCCTGGACTCACTTTGTAGACCAGGCTAGCCTCGAACTCACAGCGATCTGCCTGCCTCTGCCTCCTGAGTACAGGGATTAAAGGCGTGTGCCACCATGCCTGGCAAGCCTGAGCTTTTACAAGGCAAAATTAAATCTGAGTTAGAGATTTTGGTGAGAATCGTAGAGACAACTACTAGCTCATAATTATCCCCTTGTGCTTGTGGTGGGGTGGGCATCTGTGGAAGCCGGAGGTTAACCTCCAGGGTTGGGCCTCAGGAGCTGTCCACCTTGATTTTGGAGACAGGACCCAGCACTTGCCAATCAGACTAGGCCTGCAAGTCAGTGAGCTTTGCTAAATTCAACTCTCTCTGTACCCCAGCCCTGGGCACTGGGATTGCATTGTTATGTGGGTGCTGGAGTCGAACTCAGATCCTCAGACTTGCATGGTGAGCACTTCAACTGCACTGTTTCCCCAGCACCGTGCTCTGTTATTCTACAGTTGTTGGGTTGCCTGGCTTTTCATTCATTCATCCATTTTTTGTTTGTTTGTTTGTTTGTTTGTTGATATAGAGTTTCTCATGTAGCTTTGGCTCTCTTGGACTTGCTTAATAAACCAGGCTAGCCTCGAACTCACAGAGATCTAGCTGTCTCTGTCTCCCAGAGTGCTAGAATTACAGGATTGTGCCACCACGCCCAGCTTGGCTTTTCATTCTTGATTTTTTTTTTTTTAAAACTAAAGCTAGAATTCACTGGGGGATCAGTCATACCTGATGCCCGAGGGCATTAGGGGATTAAGGAGAATTCCATTTACCCAGAGTAGCCCCCTCCCCCCCATCTAACACACTCTTTAACCATCTCTTCCGATGTCACTTCCCTGTTCCTTCACTGTACATGTTAGCTTTCCATCACGGTAACAAAGTGCCTGACACAGTCAACTTAAAAGCTAAAAAGTTTATGTTGGCTCATTGTCTCAATCCTCATTAACTAATTAATTGCTCGGGGCCTGTGGCAAGGCTGTACATTATGGTTCAGAACACATGGGGCAGCAAAGCAGTTTACCTCATGGTACCTGGGTGAGTAAAGATACAGAAACAAGAAAGAACAGGGAACTGAGCGTGGTGGCGCATGTCTTTAATGCCAGCACTCAGGAGGCAGAGGCAGGCAGATCGCTGTGAGTTCCAGGCCAGCCTGGTCTACAAAGCAAGTCCAGGACAGCCAAGGCTACACAGAGAAACCCTGTCTCAAAAAAAAAAAAGAAAGAAAAGAAAAGAAAAAAGAGAGGACAGGGACCCAATATTTTCTTAAAGAACACACGCTAATAACCTAACTTCCTTCTATCAGGCCCCTCTTTCTAAAGGTTCTAGAACCTTCCTCTGGTGCCTCAGGCTGTAGCATACGGACCTTTGAAGAACATTTAAGATCCAAAGTGTTGTATGAGATCACCTCCTTAATGCACTGCTTGTACTCAGGGCTTTCTTTTAGTCTCCTTGTGGGGAAAACTGTGACATGGCTCTAAACCAGAAGTAGCGTGGTGAAGAAAGGACGATTAAAAAAACAAAAATGAAAACCCGGTGGTACAGTTCTTAGAAGAGGGGAGGGACCTTGTGTGACAAGACAAGCGACTTGTTAAGCCAGTGTTGATATCACATGCTTTATAACATTTTTTTTCTTGTTTTTGAAATTTACATTTTTATATGTCATGAAAGAAGAAGATGTCTGGTAGGAGGAAGGAGTAGGACAAAGGAAGGTAATGGTAGGCGGCAAATGTGAGCCAAGTGTAGATATGAATATATATATATATATATATATATATATATATATATATGTCATATGTATATATGAAGGTCATAGTGAAGCCCGTTGTTTTCTATAGTAATATTAAACAGCAATAAAAATTAGTGAATAGATGGGATGCTTTATTTCCTTACTTATGATGCTGTGTTGGTTTGAATGATCTTGGCCCCCAATAGACTCATGTATTTATAAGTTTAGTCCCCAATTGATGAGCTGTCAGGGAAGGGTTAGGTGTGGCCTTGTTGGAGGAGGGATGTTACTAGGGGTGGGCTTTGAGGCCCAGCATGTTTGTGTGGGTGTGTGTGTACACATGTGAGTGTGCACATGTGTGTGTGTGCATGTGCACATGTGTGTGTGCACATGTGAGTGTGTGTGTGTGTGTGTGTGTGTGTCTGTCTGTCTTGTCCTGTTACCTGTCTAGCTCCAAGGCCATGCCTGTTTGCTTTCTACCATGATGATAATGGATTAGCCCTCTAAAACTGTAAAGAAGCCCCCAATTAAATCCTTCCTTTTTTAAGAGTTGCTGTGGTCATGGAATCTCTTCACAGTAATAAAACAATGACTGAAATGGACAAAACTATCTCATTAGCCAAGAAGTAGATTAAGGGTAAAGAAGCTTGAGTCTTCAGCATCCTGAACTGTAGATCAGAGAGTCAGAGGATCACAGTGTTTATAAGATGCTGGAGGGCATCTTATAAGGTAATATTTCTTGAGTGTCATCATATATATATATATACATATATATGCACACATACAATCATCTTGACTGTCGCTTCCTTTGTTTTTGTTTTTGTTTTTGAGGCAGGGTTTCTCTGTGTAGCCTTGGCTGTCCTGGACTCTCTTATTTTGTTTGTTTTTGCTTTTTAAAGACAGGGTTTCTCTGTGTAGCCTTGGCTGTCCTGGACTCACTTTGTATATCAGGCTGGCCTTGAACTCGCAGTGATCCGCCTGCCTCTGCCTCCTGAGTGCTGGGATTAAAGGCATGTGCCACCATGCCTGGCCTGGACTCTCTTTATAGACCAGGCTGGCCTCGAACTCACAGAGATCCGTCTGCCTCTGTCTCCCCAAGTGCTGGGATTACAGGTGTGTGCCAACATGCTCAGCTTTGTTGCTTCCATTTGTAATTGACTTATATTTTTACTAACAATTTTAAAAAGCAACCTTGCTATTTAAAATGGAAATATTTAGTAGACAATGAATTCAAGATTTTTGGCTATAAATGGACAACTTTTGGGGTTGGGGATTTAGCTCAGTGGTAGAGCACTTGCCTAGTAAGCACAAGGCTCTGGGTTCAGTTCTCAGCTCTGAAAGAAAAAAAAAAATAGATGACTCTCATGCAAAGAAGACTGTAAAAATTCAGATATTTCATTCACACTATTACAATTATCTCTCTTCCTCAGAATTGAATATGGAATAGTTATATGGAATATGAATTGATTAGAGATTTCTAGCCATTTTTTAGGCTTTTTCCCCCTTTCTTTCCTTCTCAAGCATTTTATTATATTTAAATAAAATATTCTGAGAAGGCATGTAACATACACATTTGTACATAGCATCTTTCAATTTAAAAATGTACAGGTGGGACAGTATTTTCGTGGAAAGCTTGAACTTCTTCTTTAATTAAACTGTGAGATACTCATTGTCTTAAATGTAACTGTTTACACAGATAAAGTGAGCATCCAAGAGGTATGGCAGCCTTCCTGTAATGAATGGCCTGTACACCAGGAAGTAATTAATATGCGTCCTCCTGCCTCCAGCAGTTTCCTTTAAAGCTGGCTGTTTCCCCTGCACTCTTCAAGGCTGGTTGATTGTTCGATTAGCTATGTTCTGCCGTGGTGGTGTTTTCAGTCCAGTTGAGTCATCCCCTGATCTTTCTATGTAAGAATGTGTGCTCTTGAAGAAATCTGATGCATACACAACAACGAATATTGCAGCCACAGCTCCTTGAATGAGTCCAACCAGCACGTCGCTTGAGTGGTGTTGGTAATCAGAAATTCGAGAAAGGCCCACGTATATGGAAAGAGCAACAAGCCCAAACTGCAGCGTGGGGCGTAGGAGTCTTGCCCACTCTGCTTTCAACCTGGCTTGAAGATAAAGTGCTGTAAACAGCATGCAGTACATAGAAAACGAAGCGTGGCCCGAGTAGAAGGACAGCCTGCCTTCCTTGACTTTCGTGGCATTCCCCTGACATATGTAGGTCTCAATATAACCCTCGCTGCAGTTAATCTTTGACCAGTCTGGGTTGCAGATGGCCAAGAAGTGAGGCCGCAGTCTGCCTACAGAGTACTTGGTGATGTCAGTCAGTGACTGACTAGCTACGACTCCGAACAAAAACGTTCCCACAGCTTTGTAAATAGAGGCGACGTAGTGGTTGTTGACAAAGGAGTTTGATCGCAAGGTACTAAAGTAAACAGACAGGGTTTCTCCCACAATCATAGAGGAAATGGGTAAGCCAAGCCCCACTGCGGTCAGAGTAACGAGTCTGACGGTACTTTTATGGTACGGGTACTTCACGCTGTTGTCAGAACAGAAAAAGCCTCTCTGAAATGGATATGTTTGGCTCAAATTTAGAACAGCCGTAGGCATGGAAGCCAGCAACAGGCACAGCACATCGAGGGCCACTAACGGCAGCCGCATCTTGTCGAACATGGTCACCGGCTGGGAGATGTGACAATCTGATGCTGGCGGCGGTTGGAACAGCCGGCAGGCGGCAGGCGGAGGTCCAGACACCTAATTCCCAGGAGCAGCCTCCTCTGAGGACTGTGCCTTCTCCGCTGAGGGCAGCGACTGTGACGACGACTTGGGCCCGGCTGTACTCTAGGACCCCTTCCGTGAGAGGCCTGCAACCTTGGCCTTCCTGTTGGTCCTCTGCCAACGGATGTCTTGGCAGAGATTTTTCTCCCTGCTTCACTGGCTTCACTCCCTTTGTTACCCAGCGAGGGATCTCCAGCTCAGTTGCCTCAACTGCAAGTCAGGACTCCTACTTCTTAGGTGAAGATGTAAAGTATAGATCACGAAACACGCCTTCTGCTTTCTCAGGTGCTTCCCGCAAGGTACCCCAAAAGACCGGTGGGAAGATGTTCATCTTGGGGAGTCAGAGGTATTTCCAAGTGCAAGGTTGTGGTCCTTCATGAGGCAGGAACTAAAGGCAGGAACCTGGAGGTAGGCACCGAAGCTGAGGCCGTGGAGGAACACTGCTCACTGCTCTCCTAAGCGAGCAGATGCTGTCAGCAGTTTTCTCCAAGCCACTGCGCCCTGAAGCGTTTCTCTCCGTCGGTCTCTGCTCGCTTTAAACTGCTACACGCCACCTCCCCATCCCCCTTTCTTGATAGCAGTGTTGGTATGCAGGCTTTGTGTAAGCGTGAGCTGTCCTCCATCTGTTGCTATGAAGCCCAGCGCCTCGTTCCCACTGTGGAGCCAAGTGATGACATCTCATTAAACAACAGTGGTGCTTTGTGGCTGGTTCAGTCAGGTTGTTTTGAAAAGATGGGCTGGTGACACTTGTCTAGGAGTGCAACATAGTCGGAAGCTATCTCCTTAATGCCTGTCTCCAGTGTGTTCCTTTCCTTTTATTTATTTATTGTTGTTGTTAGTTTTGTTTTTTTTGGTTTTTCTTTGTTTGTTTTGTTTTGTTTTGTTTTTCGAGACAGGGTTTCTCTGTTGCCTGTCCTGGACTCCCTTTGTAGACCAGGCTGGCCTCAAACTCTCAAAGATCTGCCTGACTCTGCCTTCCTGACTGCCGGATTAAAGATGTGTGCCACCATGGCCAGCTTCCTTTTATTTTTAACCTCTGTTTTGACCCTGGGTATTCTTCTGGTTTGCAAAGGGATGTAATGTTTGGTAGCATCTGGAGCTATAGCATCTTTTAGCTGTCAAGCTGTGTTGATGGATTGCTGTTTTGGAGACTAGACTTTGGCGTTACGTGGTCTTTGTCAGTTTTCTTGGCATTTGTTTATTCCCTCAAGAAATTGACACATTAACAACCCATGTTTCAGGGCTGGAGAGATGGCTCAGAGGTTAAGAGCACTGCCTGCTCTTCCAAAGGTGCCAATTCAATTCCCAGCAACCATATGATGGTTCACAACCATCTATAATGAGATCTGGTGCCCTCTTCTGGCCTGCAGGCATACATGAAGGTGAAACACTGTATATTTAAATAAATACATCTTTTTTAAAAAGAGCACATACCATTCTTCCAAAGGACCTGGGTTCAGTTCCCAGCATCCACAGTGGGCAACTCCAGGGAATCCTATGCCCTTCGTGGCTTCTGCAGGCAGCCACATGCATGTGCACATATCTACACACAGAAACACAGAAATATATAATTTTAAAAAAATCTTCTGGGCTGGACTGTGGTGGTACAAGCCTTTAATCTCAGCACTGGAGAGGCAGAGGCAGGCGGATCTCTGTGAGTTCAAGGCTAGCCTGGTCTACAAAGCAAGTCCAGGACATCCAAGGCTACACAGAGAAATCCTGTCTCAAAAAACCAAAAAAAAAAAAACCAAAAAAAAAAAAAAAAACAAACCAAACAGAAAAATATTTATTGTAAGAATCATCATCGTTTTTTATTATTGATATTATTCTTTGCATTTTTATTTTTGGAATCACAGTCTCTGTGGTCCTGTAGAATTTGTTGCTTATCCTAAATCTTCCACTTTCTCCAGTAAAAGATAAAGAGCCTAAAGATATGAGTTATTTTACTGTACCATTAATGGAGAAGGAGGTGTTTTTAACAAAAATAGTGTTGCTTTGGCACATTTTGGTTTAATGCTGAACAAAATGTATTATCGGCCAATAAATAAATAAGTAAATAAACAAATAAAACCCAGGCAAGTGCCATTGGTTTGTATGCAGATACATCAGTGATCTGAGAAAGAGAAAGAAAACAAAGGTCCAGCCATTAGGACGTGGCAGAACTAAGCTGTGCAGTCATGTATTTATTTATTAGTTTACTTATCCATGCCTTTTAGATAGGGTCTCACTGTAAACTATGTAATCTAAGCTGCCCTTGAACTTTGGATCCTCCTGAATCTGCCTTCTAAGTGCTGGGGTTATAGGTAAGCATCACCACATTTAGCTAACAACTCTTTCTCTTTCTTTTTTCTTTCTTTCTTTCTTTCTTTCTTTTTTTTTTTTTTTTTTTTTGAGATAAGGTTTCTCTGTGTAGCCTTGGCTGGCCTGGACTCGCTTTGTAGGCCAGGCTGGCCTCGAACTCACAGCGATCTGCCTGCCTCTGCCTCCTGAGTACTGGGATTACAGGCGTGCGCCACCACGCCCAGCTTCTTGTATCTTTGTTTTTAATCCCGAGGATCTTGGAATCGTGTCTTATTTTCAGCTGTGCATGTGCCTCTGTCAATCTGACTTGTCTGAGCAACCCCTTCACTTATGTGAGGGCCTGGCTGGGATGCGCACCTACAGGTATGTAGGTATGCGGAGACCTAGCTCAGGTCCCTGCAGTGGTCAGAGGGGGTTGAATCTCTGCTCTAGAACTTGAGTTATAGGCAGCTGTTAGTCACCTGACATGGATATTAGGAATTTAAGTCCAGCCTTCTGGAAGAGCAGTATGGATGTACTTTCTCTCTCTCTCTCTCTCTCTCTCTCTCTCTCTCTCTCTCTCTTTTTTTCTCGAGACAGGGTTTCTCTGTGTAGCCTTGGCTGTCCTGGACTCACTTTGTAGACCAGGCTGGCCTCGAACTCACAATGATCCGCCTGCCTCTGCCTACCGAGTGCGTGCTCCACCACACCACACCCAGCGTGGATGTACTCTTAACTGCCTAGCCATCTCTCCACCCTACCTCCCTATTGTTCTTCTAGAGTTAGAGTCTACACTATGCAGGCCTTGTTGGGACTCACTTTATATCCTAGACCAGGTTAGCCTCCATTCATCTGGTTGTGGCTGCTTCTGCCTCCTGAGTGTGAGGATTAGAGGGTGCGGCCACTTGCTTTGGTGCAATGTTGTTTTTTAGTACAAAAAGAAACCTTGATGGATCAACATCATTTCAAGGTGACAAGAGCAGAGGCCCCTGGTGGCTCGTTCCTTACTTTGGCGCATAATAAACATAAACCAGCACAAATGAGCTGATAGATGTCACATTTGTATCCCGTGCCACTGGAGAGTTCCCTGCGTGGGTAGACTTCCTGGATCAGCTTATTACCAACACAGCCATTTCATGTTACAGGAAATGCTTGACAAAAGGTGATGATGCTGAAGGTAACTGTAGTTAGTGAAAGCATCTCTGTAGCAGCCGTCTACTGCTAAATAACCTTGGGTTGAGCATCTTTAGATAAGGCAACATGCAGCAGTGACTTTGTTTTCAGCTGAACTGAAAGCGACTGCCTTGCTGTTTAAAGACATCCACTGACTATTCTAGCCAGAAGGATAAGGGAATTAATTACCCCTCCCACAGAAGCCAGTAGGAACCCAAAGCAGCCATTTCCTGGTAGAAACTATTACCGCAAAGCAAATTCAATTGCTCTCTGCCCACTCCTCCCATCCACTGGAAATTTTAAAGAACAAAACAGTTCCAGCTGGTTAAGCCAAAGGTCCATGCAGGAGCCTCCAATTTGGCCACTTCTGGGAGCTGGAGGATGCTTGACCCAATAAATCCAGTGTGAGCAGGATCCCAGTATAGCCTTGAGTTCTATGCTCTGGGCTGTGTCTTCTGTTCACACTTTAAGGGAGATGCTCCTTCAATGGCTTGATGTTCCACTTCGTCACTGAGCATTCGTGCAATGGCCACGTGGGTGCTAAATTATAAATGAAGCCTTGCTTGCCTCAAGCTTGGGAAACTATCCCAGCACTTTGCTAGTGTCTGTCAAGATGCCAGAATTTAACATCCAGGTCAGTCAGGAGATAAAGGGAGATTTTGAAAGATTTAGAACATAATGGAGGTTACTATTCCTTTTTCCCCCCTCAGCCCCCTGGAGCTACATACTTCCTCCCTTAGAAGCTCTTAAAGGCAAGGTCAGAAATTACATAACCAACATTGCAAGGTTGGCAGTTGACCTAACAATAGGTTGTAGAATACACTTTTATTTGGACAGAAACCCCGAGTGACTGTAGCTTCCTCAATAAAGACATGCACACACAATAAGCAGCTGCTATTTAAAAACTAAAACATATAACAAGCAGCCAAGCAGAAGATGCATTGCTGTACATTAATGTATAGCTGACACATGATATGGATATACATTGTACCTACTTGAAAAATATTGCAAAGCCAAGCATAGCAGATCTGTAATCCACCACCGCCCGGCGGCAAGTTTTAATTAAATCCTGCTCAGGATGATGGACACTAGCCAGGTCTATTCTGGGGTTCCCAGAAAATGGTCATGAGCCTTTGTTCAATCAGGGCAGACATACCTCCTAACTCATTTCCTGCCTACGTACCTCCCTCCAATGATCAAGTACATCCAAGTATAGTTAGATCAACCAAACTTGCTCAGGGAAGTGAACACGTGGTTTATTTTCTTATATGGACAGCAGCTTCCAGCATCTTAGGAAATATATCTATCCCTGAGCAAGGGGCTTACAGGTCAGAGGCATTTTTGTTTTATGGATCTCTTAGGCACACTAATTAAAACTTAAAACTTGACGTTGGCTCTCATACAATATTATGGAGGCTGAACTGGGAGTATTATTGTAAATCTAAGGCCACCCACGATTATGTAGTGAGACTGTTTCTCATAACAATAGCAGCAAACAGACAAACAAACCAGTAAATCTCAGCTAATATACAACTAAAAGCTGTGACCCACCTAACAACATAATAACCATGGCCTCTGAGACACAAAATTTTCATTGCATTTGGGACTTGACAACTTGCTGTATTATGACTCTCAGGGATGCTACAATTTGGACATCCTCCCAAAATGCCACACTTTAAAACTGTAGTCTCCAGATTCTGGCTACTATGAATAAGGCTGCTATGAACATAGTTGAGTAAATGTGTTTGTTGTATGGTGGAGCATCTTTCGGGTATATGCCCAGGAGTGGTATAGCTAGGTCTTGAGGTAGCACTATTCCCAATTTTCTGAGAAAGTTACAGATTGATTTCCAAAATGGTTGTACATGTTTGCACTCCTACCAGCATTGGAGTAGTGTTCCCCTTTCTCCACATCCTCGACAGCATGTGCTGTCACTTGAGTTTTTGATCTTAGCCATTCTGTTGAGTGTAAGAATGGAATCTCAAGAGTCATTTTGATTTGTATTTCCCTGATGACTAAGGATGTTGAGCATTTCTTTAAGTGTTTCTCAGCCATTCAATATTCCTCTGTTGAGAATTCTCTGTTTAGCTCTGCATCCCATTTTTTTAATTGGATTATTTCATTTGGTGATGTTTAATTTCTTGAGTTCTTTATATATTTTGGATATTAGGCCTTAGTCAGCTGTAGAGTTGGTGAAGATCTCCCAGTCTGTAGGCTGTCGCTTTGTTCTGTTGACAGTGTCTTTTCCCTTTCAGAAGCTTTTCAGTTTCATGAGACCCCATTTATTAATTATTTGTCTTAGAGCCTGAAGGATTGGTGTTCTGTTCAGGAAGTTGTCTCTTGTGCCAATGAGTTCAAGACTTCCCAACTTTTTCTTCTAGCAGATTTAGTATGTCTGGTTTTATGTTGAGGTCTTTAATCCACTTGGACTTTAGTTTTGTGTAGGGTGATAAATAAGGGTCTATTTACGTTATTTGTTGAAGATGCTATCTTTTTTCCATTGTATGGATTTGGCTTCTTTGTCAAAAATCAAGTGTGTGAGGTTATTTCTAGGTCTTCAATTCAATTCCATTGATCAACCAGCCTATTTCTATGACAGTACCATGCCGTTTTTATTACAGTTTGAGATCTGGGATGGAGATTCCTCCAGAAGATCTTTTATTGTACAGGATTGTTTTAGCTATTTTGGGATTTTTGTTTTTCCACATGAAGTTGAGAATTGATCTTATAAGGTCTGTAAAGAATTGTGGAGGTATTTTGATAGAGATTGCACTGAATCTGTAGAATGCTTTTGGTAAGGTGGCCATTTTTACTATGTTAATAGCCTCTCAATCCATGAGCATGGGAGATCTTTCCATCTCCTGATATCTTCTTCAACTTCTTTCTTTAGAGACTTGAAGTTGTTGTTGTTGTTGTTGTTGTTTTTCCCATACAAGTCTTTCACTTGCTTGGTGAAGAGTGGTTTGGAAGAATGGGGGGATGGAAGGACCCAGAGGGTTCAGGAGCCCCACAAGAAGACCATCAAAGCTGGCAGATCTGTACCCAGGGGGACCTCCACAAACTGTTGCAACAATCAAGGCCAGTGCATGCAGTAATCCTAGACGCCCTGTTCAGATGTAGCCAATGGACAGCTCATTGTCCACAGTTGTGGGGAAATCAGGAACTGCCTATGACATGAACTCTGGTGCCCCCAATTTAATCACTTTCTCCTGGTGGGGAAGCCCAGCGGGCACACAGAGGAAGAAGAAGCAGGCTTTCAGGATGAGACCTGATAGGCTGTGGTCATATGGTGGGGGAAGGGGTCCCCTTTTGTCAGAGGTCTAGGGGAGGGGAATAGGGGGAAGAGGGAGAGAGGGAGGAAAGGGAAGATACAAGTGGGGATAACAAGTGGGATGTAATCTGAATAAATTACAATAAATTAAAATTAAAGCAAATTGTAGTATCTAGGATGGTGAGCCTCAGTTAAGAAGTAGAGGCCTTGGGGCTGGAGAGATGGCTCAGAGGTTAAGAGCACTGGCTGCTCTTCCCGAGGTCCTGAGTTCAATTCCCAGCAACCACATGGTGGTTCACAACCATCTATAATGTGGTCTAGTGCCCTCTTCTGGTCTGCAGGTGTACAGGTAGGCAGAACACTGTATACATAATAAATAAATAAATCTTTTTTTAAAAAAAGCACGCACTGTACCTGCACTAGTACTTTTAGCATGTTGTAACATCTTGTTTAAAAAAAAGAAAAAAGAAAAAGAAGTAGAGGCCTAGTGGGAGGGGCTATGGCAACACATACCCCACAAAGACAAGATCCAAATGACCTCCTTCCTTCATCCAGGCCACTGCCCAGCATCCTATCATCTCTCAGTGGGCTAGCCACATTTTGAATAAATCACTGGATTAAACCATCCATTAGGTTGGAGACCTTAGGATCCACCCCTCTTGTGACAGGTTCTTATCCTCCTAGAGCCACGAGGTAAAAACAAACACCTTCTCCCATAAGCTGCCTTTGGCCATTGCGCTTTATCTCAGCAACAGGAAAGTAAGTGACGTAGAAGTTGGCTGGTGTCACACATCCAGCTCTTTCTAGAAAGAACCTGACCACATTGTTTCTTTGGAAGAATGTGGAAAACTTTGGGACTTTGAACTGAAAAAGCAGTTGAATGCTATAATCAGGGCTTAACAGGCCATCCTAGTAAGGGCCTGGACAACAGTAAGTGCTGAGAACAGAGCAGACAGTAGAGGCCCCAGGTCAAGAGGTTTCTATAAGAAGGACAGACTTCTAGACCAGCGGGGCTAGGGGCCATTCCTGAGATATTTTTGGCAAACAGGCAGGCTATCCTTGTTCTAAAAACATCCCTAACGCTAAATTTAAAACCAGTGGGTTGGCTGGGTAGCACAACCTTTAATTCTAGCACTGAGGAGGCAGAGGGCAGTCAGACCTCTGTGAGTTCGAGACCTGCCTAGTCTACGTGGTGAGCATCAGGACAGCTAGGGTTATAGAGTGAGACCCTGTCTCAAAACAAAATAAAACAATGACAGAATAGTAATGGGTTAATTTCTTCGGTGAAGGACATTTCAAGACAGTACATTGGATCTATGATGACTGGTAACGTTTATGTAGTTCTAGAAATACAATACGTACAGCTGGGAGAGCAAAAGCGCACTAGAAAGCTTAGGGCTGTAGCCAAGGCTTGTGCTGATGGGACAGACTGGAAATAGATTACTGTAATTACTGAGAAGCCCCCCCCCCCCACTCTGCACTGGAATAAAGGAAAGGGTTCCCTCAGGGTCAGACCCCACCTAGCTACAAGTCCAGTCTGTGAAAGAGAATTTAAGATGTTTTCTGTTCCTGGAAAAGCAAATAAATAAAATAGGTACTGCTGGTGTGACTCAAGGAGGCTGGGGTCCATCCCAAGCTAACATTCAAATCTGGCAGTGCCATCTGTGTGATGCTGGCTTTAGGGGCATGAAGAATGTAGCAGTGTGTGTGTGTGTGTGTGTGTGTGTGTGTGTGTGTGTGTGTGGCGGGGGCAGGGGTTGTGGATTCTTTTTCTGTGGTTTCAGAGTCACTAAGGGACAGCAGGTAATGCGTGTCAAGGTGAGTCCCTTCCTAAAGGCTTGGAAAGAGCGGGAGGCTGTGAAAGTGAAGGCTGGCTTGCGGAGGAGATTCCAAGCTGTTGGGAGAGGTGAATACAGGGAGTGGAACCTGCCCAAAAGAGAAATATGTTACAGATTAAGGGCGTGCCCCACCACACCCAGATTGACAATGTTTTTAAAAAATTATTTATTGTTATTTTATGTGCATTGGTGTTCTGCCTGCATGTATGTCTGTGTGAGGGTGTCAGATCTTGGAGTTATAGACAGTTGTGAGCTGCCATGTGGGTTCTGGGAATTGAACCCTGGGTCCTTTGGAAGAGCAGTCAGTGCTCTTAACCCCTGAGCCATCTCTCCAGCCCTTGGCCATGGTTTTTTTTTAAATCATAGCAACAGAAAAGAAACTGAGACACATGGCATAGGAGTTCTCATAAAAAACAAAAACAAAGGGCTAACGATTTAGATGTAATATGAATAAATTAATAAAATATATTTAAAAAAACAAAAAACCCAAAGGGCTCAAGAAATAGTTAAAAGTAGGTTATTTCACTGAATTGGACAAAGAACAGCAGGTTGTGAAGAAGCCAGTAATCCTTGAGAAGGACGGAAAGAGTAACAGTTATCTTAACAAGGGCTGCCCACAGTTCTCTTGGTCTCAATGTCTCATCCTTGGAGATTAAAGTTTCTTTTCTTTCTAGAATAGGGAGAATGACTATCCCATGGGGATTTAGAAGCAACAAAGTTTAAGATGATCTACTTGCATCTCCTGGGATTCAGATGTGTTTAAAAACTTAAAGTGTTGATGTGCCAGAATAGCATATTTTCCTCACTCAGTGTGAGGCCCTTCTGACCACCCACAGTCTAAAGTGCTTAGCCTGCCAGTTGGGATTTTATATTCTGAGCTCAATTCTCCTCCTTCTCCTCCTCCTCCTCTTCGTCTTTTTTTTCCTGAGATTTATTTATTTTTATTTTATGTGCATGAGTGTTTTCCTGTACGTGTGTATGTACACCATGTGCATGCCCAGTGTCCATGGGTGGGAGAAGAGGTCATTGGACACTCTAGAAGTGAAACTATAGACTGTTGTGAGTTACCATGTAGGTTCTGGGAACTGGACCTGGGTCCTTGCAAGAGTAGCAAGCATGCCTAGCCACTGGCCCATCTCTCTAGCCCCAACACTTAAGTGTGGTGATGGCCATTTTAAAATATTGCATTATTTTTTATACAAATTAGAAAATTATAAGCCTTAGCTAGACATGGTGGCACACGTCCAGCTCTCAGGAGGCAGAGGCAGGTAGATCTCTGTGGGTTTGAGAGCAGCCTGGCCTACATAGGAAGTTCCAGGCCAGCCAGAGCTACACAATGAGACCCTATCTCAAACATAAGTACATTATCACAAAAGGGAAAACACAGAAAACCCAAGCTTGGTATTTGCTCTGTGGAGGCCTCAAAGGGAGAGCAAATGCATATATCTAGAGAAATAAAATAATTTTTAATATGTATTATATGTTTATTGCTTTGGGGCAGAGACATGTCAAAAACAAAAAACAAAGGTTGAAATGTTTTAAGGAAACTTTTGAAAGTACACAAAACTAATTGACAGGTTTAGCTTGCTTTCAAACAACAGTCACATCTAAAATAAGTTCAGAGGATAGAATAAGATCTGGACAACATGCTGGGCGTGGTGGCACACACCTTTAATTCCAGCACTTGGGAGGCAGAGGCAGGTGGATCTCTGTGAGTTGGAGGCCAGCCTGGTCTACAAAGTGAGGACAGCCATGGCTACACAGAGAAACCCTGTCTTGAAATAAGATCTGGACAACAAAAAAAAAAAAAAAGAAAGAAAGAAAGAAAGAAAAGCAATAGGAGGGTGAAAATCAGGATTGAGCTCTCCAGAGACAGTCTGATTTTTGTTTCAAGCGTGTGGAGGGGGAGTGCTGAGCTGCCATGAATTAATCAACAGGCCTCAGATCTTAGAGCTGAGGTCAGAAATGATTGTTATCATGGTAGGTGGCTGAAATCGTACGGAGGGAGCCTTCAGGGAACAGAAGAAGGAGCCGGTATGAAGAGGAGCCGCTCCCAGCTAGTGATAGTCACCCATTCAAAGGGGAGAGGAGGAAATCGCTGCAGCTAAGCAGAACTTACATTCTGATTCCAAATTGGCATGGCTGCTAATGGAGGTGGCTTGACCTTTGGCCTGTTGAATGCACCCTGGATGCTCAGAGCCTCATCACGTGTCTTCCTCCCAAAGAACTGCTCTCCTGCCAGGCGTTTCCCACACGTCACTTCCAACTCCAGCGACAGTTGAAATGTCCTGCCTGGGCTTCCTATGACTCTCAACATTGACTGGAAATGACCTTAGGTTTAAAAGCGTAAATAGGTCACTCCCCTGGGACCAGTGGTTCTCAGAGAATCCAACCGGGATGAACTTCTTGCTATATATTTAAACCATAGCAAAAAGTATAGTGCTATGGAGGTGGAAAGCTGCTAGTAGCTTGAAGTATAAAGCGCAGTGTTTTATTAAAATGCACATAGCGGGCTGGAGAGATGGTTCAGTGGTTAAGAGCACAAGTCTGCTCTTCCAGAAGTCCTGAGCTCAATTCCCAGCAACCACATCGTGGCTTACAACTAACTACAATGTGATCTAATGCCTTCTTCTGGCATGCAGGTGTACATGCAGGTAGAACACTCATATACATAAAATAAATAAAATATTTTTTTTAAAAATTTAAAAATGCACATAGCAAGAACACACGGACTGTTCCAGATGATTTATAGAAGCACTGACTTTAAACACAGAAACAGGTGAGCTAGAGGTCAGAGGTCAGAGGTCAGGGTGGATGTAAATCGTTGTGTTCCGGAGACCTCAGGGCTCAAGCTGTAGTCAAAGGTCAGCCCTATTGCCTGTGACTAATTAGTGGCCAGGGCTCTGGAGTGCTGGCCATGTGCCAAGCATCACAGGGCCCAAGAGCGCCATGAGGCAGGCGTATTGAAAGAGTGTGGTAGTCGGGTACCATGTGAGAAGAACTAATTGGTAAGTGTGACAGTCACTGCTGAGCTACAGATGCAAAGGAAAAGGCAAAGCACAAAGCTCTTGTCTTCCTCCGTTTCTTCTTTGTGTGCGAACATGAGAAGGGAAAATGAGCCTCAGAAGGCGCTCACGCGTGGTATCAGCCCCGTGGAGGCCTCAGAAGGAGAGCAAATGCACTTATCTAGAGAGATAAAAGCAGCTGAGGCAGCTAAGAGCGAGCTTTGGCAACAGAGGCTTCGTCTGCAAGCTCATTTTCCTTCCTTATCTTCTTCCTGCTGGTTAGTGGCCACAGGGGAGTCCAGGCTGTTGCCTGTCTCAAGCTCCAAAGCTTCCATGTTTCTTAGCATCTCTCTGCCTAGGGACACATGTGCTTAGTCCTCCAATGCGATGCCAGTTCCGGGGAAGGATTGGGGACTGCAGAGGCAGCTAGTTCCTCCATTCCCTTGTAGCTCTGTGCCTGGACAGGTAGGACCGCCTGGAGACAGGAGAGGTATAGTCTATGACCCCCAGGGGGCGCCAGAAACCACGGCTAGCAGCTACCACAATATATGTTATGGTTTCTTCCCGCCCCCTCCCCCTGCCCCCCTACCGCGAGACAGGGTTTCTCTTGTGTAGCCTTGGCTATCCTGGACTCTGTAGACCAGGCTGGCCCCAAACTCACAGAGATCCTCCTGCCTGTGCACCACCACGCCCGGCCACATTATGGTTTCTTTATACATATGTTTTCTATACATGTGCAAAAGCCTAGTTGGTGAAACAAACACGGTAAAATATTAACAACAAAAGCAAAATAGAACAGTTGTAACAATAGAAGGTGGGAATCAATCAATATCTCTCTCTCTCTCTCTCTCTCTCTCTCTCTCTCTCTCTCTCTCTCTCTCTCTCTCTCTC
>OU015758.1:17184166-17195841 GCA_907169655.1 Acomys percivali | reverse complement strand
CTCTCTCTCTCTCTCTCTCTCTCTCTCTCTCTCTCTCTCTCTCTCTCCTTACCTGGTCCTCCCGAGGTGATGTAACATTAGGGTATTATTGATCTTCTGATGTGACATCAAACTTGTAAACTGTCTCTGTCTGGAATCTTCCATTTAGTATTTCTGGATCAAGTTTGTCCACGTGTTAACTGAAACCATGGAGAAGAAAATCAAGGCTAAGGCTTGGGGGACCCTGTGACGCAATGCCCTTTAACCTTAAAAGATCCCTTTCTTCCCATTGCTTCTTCCTGTCTCATTTACATTTATACAGCCTGAGCCCTCTGCACTGTCAAGCACCTTCAGGAAAGGGCTAGATAGGAGAAGCAGGCTACCAGGATGAGACCTGATAGGCTGTGACCATATGGTGGGGGAGGAGGTCCCCTTCCATCCCAGACCTAGGGGGAGAGGAATAGGGTGAAAGAGGTAGGGAGGGCGGAGCAGGAGGATACAAGTGGTGGGATAACAACTGAGATGTAATGGGAATAAATCTAGTAAATAAAAAAAGAAAAAAAAAAGAAAAGGGTTAGATAGACTCTTTCATGGGGTGGGGGGTGGGGGGTGGGGGTAGGGTGGGGAGGGGGCGGTCGTATATCAGATACCCTGCACTTCAAGTATTTACATTACAAGTAATAAAAGTAGTTGATGTACAGTTATGAAGTAGCAAGGGAAAGAATGTTATGGTTGGGGGCGGTCACCCCAACATGAGGAACTGTATTAGAGGGTTGCAGCGGTAGGAAAGCTGAGGACCACTGTGCCTCCGCTGGGTTCCTGCTGTCTGACCTCCAGTGTCCCTGTTTATCATGTCAGAGAGTTCTAGGATTAGGAATATCAGGAGAAATTCTAACCTGGACAGAATCTGGATGTTTCTAAGACACGTATGGAGTAAAGTTGAGTTCTTGTAGGGTTACAGAACTTGGCAGGTAAGAAACAAACTTCCTTTCAGAGTTTTTCTTTTCTTTTCTTTTTATTTTTCGAGACAGGGTTTTCTCTGTGTAGCCTTGGCTGTCCTGGACTCACTTTGTAGACCAGGCTGGCCTCGAACTCACAATGTTCTGCCTGCCTCTGCCTCCCGAATGCAGGGATTAAAGGCGTGCACTACCACGCCCGGCTTCTTGTATCTTTGTTTTTAATCCCAAGGATCTTGGAATCGTGTCTTATTTTAGTGGTATGGTTATCTAATCCTCTTTCTGTCTAAGAGTTTATTCTCTGGTGTTCTTGGTGACACAGTTATTCCTGGGCTCAAGTGAGCTACTGACCCAAAGCTGAGCTGACAAACTTCAGGGCACCTTAGTTAACACCCCACAACTGCATCTACCATTTATCCTTGTCTGAGAGCATAGAATTAGCAGCCACAGGCGCTACCCCCCCCCCCCCCCCCCCCCCCCCCCCCCGTTCCGTGCCCCACCCCCTCCCCGCTAACGAGAAAACCCCGCAGGAGCTCAGGGCTGCACCAAAGTGCACACGCAGCAGCATCCTGCTGACCAGAGTTCAGAGAGCTATGAGAACTTTTAGGTCTCAAGGCGCTTTTTTTTTCTCTGCAAACGGATCATTGCTGAGGTCAAATGGCTTCCATTATATGCAGCAACTCAGAGGCTCCACCAGAAATAGAAGGTACTCCTGAAACCCCAGGCAGGAACTTCAATCACCGCAAACCCCAGGAACAGGAGGAGGGCACGACCTGCAGAGTCCTTCTGTCCCCCCCCCCCCCGATAAAATACAAAAGCGCACTCCGAGGTCAGAGTGACTGGCAATTCGGACTGTGGCACCACTTTCCCCAAGTCCACTGTAACTCTGAAAGTGCTCCACCAGAAGCTGAAAATTGCAAAGCAGAGGCCAAGGAGCTAATAACCATTCGCTCAGTGGATCTGAGTGAGCACCTAAATTCCGCATGCGCAAACAACCAATGTGGGATGGGCTCCAAGAGGCAGGCGTCTTGATGGTGAGCAATGGATTGCGAGTGTCCCCACCTGAGCAATGGATTGCGAGTGTCCCCACCAAAGGCCTAGTTAACCTACAGTGATGCTGGGCTCCCTGGGTGGTTGTCTAATTGCTAGTTGGGGCTGAGGTAAAGCAACAGCAGGATGCTGTGGGGGCTGCTTGCTCTCACACTATGTGCCAGCTGTGCACCCCTGGGCCACTTCATTCTTTCTGTTTGTTTTTCTCGTCCATAAAAGGCCAATGGTAAAAGCACCCAGTTCCTGAAGTGCCATGTAACTGTATTACGGTGTCATCTACTCAAAGGGTAGCTAGGTGATCTTTCAAAGTGATGTTATAAACAGCAGAGGGCTAGTAACTGTTTAGCAACTAGCTCTCTGGAGAAACTTTTATGTATAGTGCTGGCTGATTTTCATGGCTCACATATTCCTTCTATGGCTGATGCCAGGCCACTAACGCGAATGCATCTGTCACTTACCACTCTAGTATGAAATACAGAGGGGAAGGAGCGATCACGCTCACGAGCTGCCATGCTGCTGGTGACAGCATGCAGGGGCTACATGGAGGATACTCATGAAATGGGAACACGCAGGAAACTAAAATGGAGACCAGGTGTGAAGAATCACCGAGTGGACAGAGCCAATTAGGTGCACAGGAGACCTGAACTTTGATTTGCAGCTATAATGGGAAACTAAGGAACTACTTTGTTTATTTGTTTGTTTGTTTGCTTTTCGAGACAGGGTTTCTTTGTGTAGCCCTGGCTGTCCTGTGCTCACTTTGTAGACCAGGCTGGCCTTGAACTCACAGTGATCTGCCTGCCTCTGCCTCCCTGAGTGCTGGGATTAAAGGTGTGCGCCACCGTGCCCGGCTGGACCTACTTCTTGTAGATGCCTCCACCAAAGCAAAGCAGAACGTGGGGCTGAGAAGATGGTTCAGAGGGTAAAGTGGTTGCCACTGGAGGATGAGGACAGAAATCTATTTCCGGGAACCATGTAAATGCCAGGAGATACTGTAGGTTCAAACCATAATGCCAACATAATACAAATCAGAATTATGGAGGCATTCTGAATGGCAGAACCGGGGTTGGAGAGGACCCAGGGCAGTGACAGGATCTAGCTCTTGGACATTCCATGGCGACCGGCCTTTGACATCACAACTCTACCTGCCTTCTATCCAAGTTCTCTGGATATGTGTTAGTGTCTTCTACTGCCATCAGTGGTCCCTGGCTAGGCTGGACTGAGCACCAAGGAAGATGCTTGGTCAGGAGCTAACCATTTGGACCACTAAAAAGACTGTGTCCCACAAAAATAATGAAGCTAGCACAGCATGAAACATCTCAAACTTGCCTCTCAGAAGGAATGGAAAAGGCGGTCTGACTCAGAAAGGAGGGGTGTGTTATTTTTTGACAAGAATGGTACATTTACCAGATGACATCACTATGCAAAACTGCTATAACACATTTGTGGGTGCTCAGTGGAGTTCCACTTGGAAAGTCTAAGTATAGAGGATCCCCCGGGAGTTTGAGTATCCTTTAAAAATATGGTCCCTGGAGGACGGAAAGCTCCTGGGTCTGAAAAAACAAAGCCCGAATTTCCCAGAAGGCCATATCTGGGAGTCAAGTTAGAATTTGGACTTACGGTCATTTGAGGGAAAAGAGCTATCTTTATCTGACTGACTGTTTAGTCTTTGATAAAGAGGATGCCTGTTTGTACAGACTAAGCCGCCGTCCATCTAGGAAAAAGAGTCGCATTTTGGCTCCAAGTAAAGAGTCAACAGGAACACAGGAGCCCTAGCTTTGAAAGTACTGACCCCACTGTTCCCTGGACTGTGTTCAGGCATGTGCAATGCAGCCAAAGAAGAACATGGAAAGCTGAAGGGATTGCAGGTAAGCTTCATCATCATCATCATCATCATCAGCAGCAGCAGCAGCAGCAAAAAAACCATTCTGAAGACCACATTCTACAGAGACCCACCTCACATTAGAAAGGGCTGCTATAGCCAGGCATGGTGCATATGCCGTTAATCCCAGCACTCGGGAGGTAGAGGCAGGTGGATCACTGTGAGTTCAAGACTAGCCTGGTCTATAAAGTGAGTCCAGGACAGCCAAGGCTACACAGAGAAACCCTGTCTGAAAAAACAAAACAAACCAACCAAAAAAAAAAAAAAAAAAAGAAAGAGGTGCTAGAAACCATGGACGTCCCCTGTCCCCGGGAAGATCTTTAACAAAGATGACCATGAAGAAAGACCACACCTTTTCCTCTGCTCCTGAGGGCCAGACTATGGTCATCAAGCACAAATCATGGAGAACAGGACTTCAGATAAATGTAAACAAACGTCACATAAAATATAATCTCTGACCTGGAAATTCTCCCGTGGAGAAAATGCTTATGACAAGGAAACTGCCTTGATAAGCTCAGTTTGTGCAGACACTGACCGACTTTGTAGGGCGACAGATGATAAGGAGTGCATCTCAAAAGGCAGGAAGGGGACATTTTACATTTTGTGGTTTTTGTTAGAGAACAATTAAAGGGAAAAGGGGGTGGGTGGGCAGAGGCGGGGAGAGAGGAAAATCCTTAAAAGAAGTGGGAAGTCGAGCCCCGTGTAGTGGCGCACGCCTTTAATCCCAGTACTTAGGAGGCAGAGGCAGGTGGATCGCTGTCAATTCGAGGCTAGCCTGGTCCACAAAGCGAGTCCAGGATAGTCAAGGCCACACAGAGAAACCTTGTCTCGAAAAACCAAAACCCCCAAAACAAAAACAAACAAACAAAGAAGTGGGAAGCCAAAAGGGCAGTCTTAGTGGCCTGACTGTAAAAGAAGGAACGGATGTGAAAACACGGGAAAACAGCTCTCCATGCAGTCCTTCATCAGTGTATATTTTTGAGTCCTAGGCTGCACGACGTGCTAGTTAGAAAGGACAATGCAATGAGCAAAGGAGACACAGTGATGCCTCCCTTCGTCAGCACACTCTGTGGCAAAGGGAGAGCAGACAGACACACAAATACATAGGATGCAGTCTGCAGAAAACATCCTGTGGTAAAATAGAGCCTAGAGACCCCGTGGGAATGGTCACTTGGTTCAGGGACCGCCCAGGTCTCCTTTTGGTTGGGGAAGCAAATAAGGTAAGTGGTTTGTCACCGCAAGTGCCTGTGGTGGAGAAAGAAGGTGTCGGCTCGAGGGCAGAAGCAAAGCCTCATTACGCTGTGGAACTTCAGGAGTAGAACCAATCTCCTCAAAGGAGCCACCTCCATCTGGTTAGTAAAATGTGGCGTTCAGCTGACGCATGGCTCAGTGACAGAGTGCTTACTTAGACTGTGATGCCCTGGAACTACACTCAGCACCTATCCCCAACTAACCAACCAATGGGTCTTCTCTCTAGAAGGTTCTTAAGGTGCATCAAGTCCCTGTTCCCGAGGGCATGTTGTGGGAGGTAAAATTAACTTAATTAAAAAAAAATATGCCTAGCTTGCTGTAAGATTTACCTGATGTGCCAGGCGTGGTGGCACGTGCCTTTAATCCCAGTACTCGGGAGGTAGAGGCAGGCAGATAGCTGTGAGTTCAAGGCCAGCCTGGTCTACAAAGCGAGACCAGGACAGTCAAGGCTAATACAGAGAGACCCTGTCTCAAAAAACAAAAACAAACAAACAAAAAGATTTACTTGATGTAAATTTCCAGGCCTTGCTTCAGGAATTTCGAATGAGAGCTTTTACGGAAAAATGATAACCAGGGGTTTGTACTTTAAAAAAAGTTTCCCAGTGTTCTTGAAACAGAACACACTTGGCATTTGGAAGCTAACAAACTGGGCGACTTTTAAGATTTCCTTTAGCTCAGAGAGTTTGATATGCCAGCTCCTTCATAGCCAGTTGCCAGTCAGCAGCTAGAGTTCTGAAAACTTTTTTTTAAAATATAGTTTAAATAGTGTTTTCTATAAAGAAAAAACATCCCTATGAGGGCTTGGGGAGATAAATTAGTTGGTAAAGTGCTTGTCGCACAGGGATGATGTCCTGAGTTCGATTCCTAGTACCTGTCATAAAAAGCAGCACCTGATAGCACTGATTGTAAACCTAGCACCAACAGACACTGACATGTTTTTCTTTTCTTGATGGGCAGACAGCACAGCTCCCAGTGAGAGTCTGCCTCAAAAAACAAAATAGATGCTGGGCGGTGGTGGCACATGTCTTTAATCCCAGCACATTGGAGGTAGAGGCAGGTGGATTTCTGAGTTTGAACCAGCCTGGTCTACAAAGGAAATCCAGGACAGCCAGGCCTTTTTACACAGAGAAACTGTCTCAACAATAACAACAACAATAACAACAACAACAACACAAGAAAACAAAGATAAAAGCAAAAAAAACCAAGGTAGATAGCTTCTGAGAAACAACACCCAAGGTTGACTTCAGTTATACATACATACACACACATATGCACACACACACACACACACACACATGCAAGCATGTAATCCTCATATTCCCACCCACATACACATGCACACAAATACAAGTAATGTAGAAATATAGATAGACTGTATGTTCCAGAAATAACCATGGTTGGTATGCTATTCCAGATGTTTCTATGTGCATATATATCCATATCTATATATGTATAATAAAAGTAATAATTCTTTTGTTCACAAAATATAACCATAATTTATTGTTTCTTGTTTTGTGTAGTTAATAATATAGCTTGATAATAAAAGATCTGTGTGTGAGCATAGGCTATGCAGTGTATATATGTGTTTGTGGGTATATGTGCACTCATGTGAAAACCAGAGCTCTGTCTTGAGTGTTTTCCTTTACTCTCTACATTCTTCTTATTATTTTGAGCCAGGGTCTTTCATTCTATGGCTCTGGTCATCTGGCCTGGAATGTGCTTTGTAGACCAGGCTAGCCTCAAACTCACAGAAATCAACCTGCCTCTGCTTCCTGAGTGCTGGTTTTAAAAGCATGTGTCATCACATCTGGCTTACTCCACATCACTACTATTATTATCATTTATTTTATGTGTATGGGTGTTCTGCCTGCATGTACGTATGTGTACCATGTGTGTACCTGGTGCCTGTAGAGGTCAGAAGAAGGCGTCAGATCCCCTAGAACTGGAGTCAAGGATGGGTGTGAGCCACCATGTGGGTATTGGGAATGAAACTGAGCTTCTCTGCAAGAGCAGCAAGTGCTCTTTACTGCTGAGCATCTCTAGCCCCACCTTATCACCTGGAACACATCAACTCAGCTAGACTGCCCAGCTAGTAAGCTCCAGGATCTGCCTGGTTCCCCTCCCCTGCCCCCCACCTCCCACAGCGCTGTATTTACAGACAGCATGGCTTGTACATATCACCTCTTGCCCTCAGGCTTATGTAGCAGGTACTTTGCCAACTGAACCATAGCTTCGGCGCAAGAATCAAGATCCTTCTATGTCATTACTTAGAGAATCACCTTGTGATTATAACTGCCTAGTGTTTCATTTCATAGGTCAAAAGATAAATGACATTTGTTTCTTTCTGCTGTTACAATCACTACTGTAATAAACATCATTACAATAATCTATTCATTGGTGTTCATTGTAAGTTGTGTGTATCGGGCATAGGTTCTTAGATTTGGAATTTTGGAGATGCTGTAAATGTTACTCATATACATTTATATCATTAATTATATATAAATCTTCCTAGTCAGGCATCTTGATTCATGTCTAAAATCCTAGCATTTGAGAGGCTGATACTCATAAGTTCAAGGCCACCCTTGGCTACACAGTGAGATCCTATCTCAAAGAAAGTGGCTATTTTCTATCCCGCATTCTGGTAAAAATTCACTCTTTCTTAGTGTGCAGTAGAGTGAGTTTTGACAAATGGATGGAGTTGTGTAACAACATCAAGATACAGGACCAGTGAGTCACCACAGGACTTCACTGTCAGACACTGACCTGATTTCTTTTGCTCTTCACTGAGCTGGCAGCCTGGGATCCTCCAGACCTCAGCTCATATTTCACAGTGAACCTAGTCTTCTAGGAGTGGGAGCAGAAGGTCTGGCCTGGAGAAAGGAAGTTCTGGGCTTTTCACTGTGCCCAGGCAGGAAGAGAGGTCACCAGAAGAAACTGGATGTTCAGTTCAGCTGTGAGCAACATGATAGGCCCCTTTCAGGCCACCAGCTTATGCCTATTCCCCTTAGAGTCTGCGTAAGTGCCTTAGTTTATGAACACTTGAGGTTTCTCTGCAAGCACGAACATGAGAGACAGAGAGAGATAGAGACAGAGAGAGAGACAGAGACAGAGAAAGACACAGAGACAGACAGAGACAGAGACAGACAGAGACAGAGACAAAGACAGAGAGACAGACAGACAGACAGAGAGAAACAGAGAGAGAGAGAGAGAGGGAGAAAGACAGAGAGAGACAGAGACAAAGACAGAGAGACAGAGACACAGAGAGAGAGAGATGGAGAAAGACAGAGAGAGACAGAGACAAAGACAGAGAGACAGAGACACAGAGAGAGACAGACAGACAGAGACACAGAGAGAGACAGAGATGGAGAAAGACAGAGAGAGACAGAGACAAAGACAGAGAGACAGACAGACAGAGACACACAGAGAGAGAGAGAGAGAGAGATGTAGAAAGACAGAGAGAGACAGAGAGAGAGAAAGAGAGAAAGAGAGAGAGAGAATTCAGGTTCTGTGTTGTTCACATGTGAGGGAGCCAGAGGCATTCCTCAGGGATGCCCTCAACCTCCTCTGAGACAGGACTTGTGTTGACTTGAAGCTTACTAATTCGTCTGTACCATCTGGCCAGTGGGCACCAGGGATTTACCTATTTCTACCTCCCTGGTACTGGAATTACAAGCATGTACCACTGTGCCTGCATTTTGGTGTGGGGACTGAAGTCAGGTCCTGGGGCTTGCATGGCTTTGCTGACTAAACCAACTGAGCCATCCTCCCAGGCCCAATTTCAAACGTTAAAGCCTGGTGCCCATGGTGTGCATGTCTGAATAGGATCAACATAGGGGCTTTGAGTTGTCCTGTGGCTCTGGGATTTGAGGGAACAGACAACGGAGAAGAGACAGGTGGCTCTGGCATATGCAAACCCTGGCAGAAAGAGGTCTGGGGAGGTTTTCTTTAATTCAGGCAGACTTGTAGTAAGTGACGAAGCTTAGGACTTAGCTGTGGGTTCCGCTGCAGTGCAGAGGAGGTCATGAAGCATTAGCCATGGCTTCTTTCCTTGCTGAGTACTGCCAAGCAATTACTGTCCATGTTGCCAACGTTTCAAATGATGACACACCACAGAGAGTATCCCATTCTGATCTTTAGGGGTTGAAGACTATTTTGAGAAACAAGTGAATAAAAATGGGAGCAATGGCTAAATCTAGTCTTACTGACACATACAGTATTACATATCCAATAAACTGGTAGGAACTCACTGCTACCGAATTTAGCGAGGAACTTATCAGTTTATTGGTTGGTCAGTGCTTAAGACAAGAGTTGCGTGTGAGCGAGTCCTGAAGTTAACTGATGCTTAGAGTTACTGTCATTGTTTTTAGGAAATTAAAATTTCTGCAGATTCTGACAGAGCCACCTGGGCAAAGGTCCCAAGAACCTGTATCCAGCTAGATTTATTCACCACCATTTATTCTTAGTTTTGGAGTCTCAACTAAAACAGATGACAGCCATTTTCATTTTAACATCCACCATAGGGGGTGGGGGGTGGGGGTGGGGTGGAATCTCTTAGGAAAAAATGTGATCATAAAAGGGAGTTGTTTCCACGAAAGCCGAAGTTAAGTATTTCAGACAAATACAAAAGCTACACAAAGGACGCCGCAGATCTTGGTTTGGACAGCTGTAATTCTCGGAGTCAGTTTACAATGCTATAGGAACAGGCCCTTATCTTAACAGCTGCTTAACTTTCAGCTTCCTTTTCAAGAGGCTAAAGTGACACCTTATGATTTCTAGGCTGATTTCCATGGCTCTCAAAGAACACAAGGTGGGTAACTTGCAGAAGTAGAAATAATGAACTGATTAAAACACATACACACACACACACACATGCACACACACACACACACACACACAACCTTGTTAAATTTTAATCCACTGGCTAGAATAGTTTCCGGAACAGAGTCAGTCAGGTTGCTTGAAGGGGATCAATGAGCCTAACTAGAGAGGGCACACATGGGAGTCTTAGCAGACAGGGAGGACAGGTCTGCCTACCAGAGGCATACACAGGGAACACTAAGGACAAACCCGTCTGTTGCCAGTGTCCACCAGTCACACCTATAAAGCATCATTGGTTGGTGCAAGACAGATGGAGTCTTGCAAGGACACAAAACACAGTTCCAGTTGCTGATATCTGGCAGATTGGAAACCATTCATCAAACACCTGAAAGGTGGATGTGTGTTTCAAATAAGACAAGTCTCCCTGTTGGGGGTCCTTGTGAGATTTGATTTCTAGTTCCCAGGGTGCTAAGAGGCTCTCAGTGTGGAGGGGAAGTGCATGGTCTGACTGCCTTCCTGTCTAGCCTTGCGCTTCATCGATTGGCCTGAGTGCTTAGTGCCGTTTCCCCACTGAGGAAACTGTAATTGTGCTTATCCGTCACTCTCGCGCGCCGCAGTCTCACTCCTAATTGGAGATGAGCTCTGGGAGATGCGGCGGTAATCCGATTTACTGGTTTTGCTTTTCCGGTTGCTTTTCTGAGAGGATCCATTGCAGGGATGAAGGATGGAAGATGCTGCTGATAGGAAACAGGTGGAAGTAAGAGGCCAGTCCAGGCTGGGGAGCCACGGGAGTGGTGTCTCCCTGAACGGATTCCCATTGCTGGGATGCCTGTTTGGGACGTTAGCTGTTGCCACATATGCATGTGGTGACTGTCCCATTCGTTAAGAGTCCTGATGAAGAAGCTATGACTGTGGGAGGGCTGTGGAGGGAGGATTTCCCTCTCACTCACACGTAGTCTCCTTTAGCATCTCCTGAGGTTGCCTGAAAATCATTTTGCCTCTATATTGTTTCCTGCTATGCAAATGCGGATTCAGGTCTCTTAGCATCTCTTCTAATCCAGAAGGTTGCCGCTGACGCCTTCTAGAAAGAAGTTCTGAGGGTAGGAACGGACTTCTTCCCTGAGGAGTATTAGGGCTTAGTTATCAACTAGCTCTGACATATTGCCTTCCAGCGCTAGGATACAGATGTCTGCTGCCCAGTCTAGTTCTAGTTCCATCTCTGTGATGATATGACACTCACCAAAGCAATTTAAGGAAGGAAGGGAGGGATGGAGGGAGAAAGGGAGGGAGGGAGGAAGGAAGGGAGGGAGGAAGGGATAAAGGAAGCAAGGAAGGAAAGGAAGGGAGGAAGGAAGGGAGGAGGAGAGGGCAGAAGGAAGGAAGAGGAAGGAAGGGGTTTGTAGGTTTAAGGAAGCCTACAGGGTACCTTCTATCACTCAGGGAAGTCAGGGCGGGAACTCAGGCAAGAAACTCAAGAAGGAACCATGAGGAACACTGCTTGCTGGCTTTTTCAGACTCATGCTTAGTTAGATTAAAAAAAAAAAAAATCCTAGGGACACCTGGCCAGGGAATGGTGCCACCCATTCAGTGGGCTGAACAATCAAGATGATCCCTTGGACATTTCCCTAAGCCAATCTGATCTGGGAGATCCTTCAGTCGAGACTCCCTTCTCGGTGTCTCTACACTGCACCAAGTAGATAATTAAAGCTAACTTGATCAGTGGCCATAGGTAAGACAGAGCC
>OU015758.1:17143988-17179796 GCA_907169655.1 Acomys percivali | reverse complement strand
AGAGAGAGAGAGAGAGAGAGAGAGAGAGAGAGAGAGAGAGAGAGAGAACTCAGGTGAAGACAGAACGAGCCAGAAAATGAGAAGTCAGAAAATTAGAGCAGATTGTTGAGTTAGTTTGAGGCCAAGCAGAGCAATTCCAGGCCGAGAGAGAAGCCAGATAAAAATCAGTCAGCTGAGAGAAGAGTTTGAGCCAGAACAGCTGAGTTGAACCAGCCAGCCCAGAGCTCAGAAAGAACAAGTAAGGGTGAGCTCATTAAGCAGTAAGTCTCAGAGGCTGAAAACATTCTAGGCGTGGTTAGATTGTATGGAGGCTACAAGTCTCTAGGACTAGGCCCAAGTTAGCAGAAGGAGGTTGTAAGTTTCCCAGACAACAACTGAGCCAGGAGAATCAAAGTTACTTTCACAGCAAGTGGTGCTGCAGTGCATGGCAGGTTAGGTACAGGAAGTGCATTATCATCTTGCTTCGGGCTTACATTGAGGCATGCCTACAGAGATAGAAAATGGGCTCATGGTTCTTTAAGAAGGTATAAGGAGAGACACAGGAGGAGATTAAAAGGGTCAATGCGGGGGTTCTCACTCTCTCAGTCGCTGTGTTGGCTTCATGCTTATACCAAGGGTCAAAATTTATCAAATTGCACACTTCATGTGAAGTTCATTATCTGTCAATTATACATTTTAAAAAGCTAATTTAAAAGGAAGATGAAGAACTTACTACCCCTGGCACTGTTGAACAATTAAATCAATGGCACAGCTGCCCATAAGCCCTTTAGTTATGAAGAAATCCTCAATAATGAAGCCACCGGGGAGTCAGTGTTCCTGTCATGCACAGCCGGAAGCATGATTTTCTGCTACGTCCGACACCTTGCTTACGTAACAAAAATCACAGAGTGCTAAAACTGGATGGGTGCCTAGATTATCTCAAATCTCCCCGGTGGATATGTGACCCATTTAAACAAACTTTACATTTATTCATTTGTGTGTGTGTGTGTGCGCCCGAGCATGTGTATGTGCACATATGGGCCTGCTATGGCACATGTGTCAAGATTGGAGGACAACTTGTGGAAGTGTGCTCTCTTCAGCTACCGTGTGGGTTTTGGGGCTCACACTCAGGTTGTCAAGCTTGGAAGCATAAGCCGTTACCCACTGAGCCATTTCACCAGCTCTCTTTGAAAGAGAACCCCATTTCAACGAACGTCTGTGTTCCACAGATAAAGAGGCAGAAACCCAGAGAAGTGGACATAGCCCCCAAAGCCGCAGCGTCATGGCTTCCAAAGCGACGCACATTCCAGCGTGTCCCCCTGAGGTGTGCTTTGTCAGTTTTTCGTTTCTAACTTTTATTTCTTAAGGACAGCAAAGAGAGCACACGCGGAGTGGAATTTAATGCTTACGAGTGGAATTACCTACAGGGACTCTTGCATGTTTTATAAATGAGACAGCAGACATGGAGTTAGGAGCAGAGGTCTTTTTCTCTCAGAGTCACAAGACCAACATTAAATGGTGTTCTTTTGACACAAAGAAAAAAATGTCCCTATGTGCCATAAATACTTCTCAGGCATATGACTTATTTGATATCTCTCCTTTAAAGCCAATCAGCCCCACCTCTCTGCACGTGTGCACACCTGGAATCTGAATCTCACTGTTTTCCTACAGCTTGCTAACAACGAAGTGCAAAATTTCTGTCATTTTTGTGCTAACTGTCATTTTTCTTAAACAACATGGCTTTTTATAGAACTGAAAATTGAATTTGTTTTAGGTTGGGCTTACTCACAGGGACTGAAGATTCTTTTTATTTCTGTAATGTTCCCATCCTTGAGCAATAAACCAAGCAGTGAAAATTCTAGCTGAGGCATAGAACGGAAGTTAGTTCCTGGTAGTGGAAGCCTTCCCAATTCCATGTGCTATTAATAGCTATGGGTCAAACAAAGGTTAGAGCTGTTGTTTGGTTTTGTGAGACAAGATTTCTCTGTGCAGCCTTGGCTGTCCTGGACTTTGTAGACCAGGCTGGCCTCGAACTCACAGAAATCTGCCTGCCTCTGCCTCCCTGAGTGCTGGGATTACAGGTGTGCGCCACCACGCCTGGCCTGGTTAGAGATTCTTTTCTTGAAATTTTTAATTTTATTAATTTATTCAGATTACAACTCAATTGTTACCATCACTTGTATCCTCCCATTCCCCCCTCCTTCCTGCTTTTACCCTATTCCCCTCCCCTAGGTCTGTGACCAAGGGGGACCTCCTCCCCCACTATATGGTCATAGGCTATCAAGTCTCATCTTGGTAGCCTGTTTATTCTTTCTTTGAGTGCCACCAGACCTCCCCACTAAGGGGAAGTGGTCAAATATGGGGCACCAGAGTTCATGCCAGAGTCCGTCTCCACTCTTCACTTAACTGTGGAGAATGTCCTGTCCATTGGCTAGATCCAAGTAGGGGTTCGATGTTTACTGCTTGTATTGTCCTTGGTTAGTTCAATAGCTTGAGCTAAGCCCCCTGGGCCCCGATCCACCCATCACGATGTTCTTGTAGGTTTCTAGGACCCTCTGGGTCCTTCTATTTCCCCATATCCTGTATTTCTCTTACCTAGAGTCTCAGTAGGATGTCCTCACATCTATCCCAATCTCCTGGTGGACATGTCTTTTGGGATAGTGCCCAATTATAAGTGAGTATAGACCATGTGAGTTTTTCTGCTTCTGGGTTAACTCAGTATGATCATTTCTAGTCCCATCCATTTGTCCACAAATTTCTGGATTTCCTTGTTTTTAATAGCTGAGTAGTATTCCATGGTGTAAATGTACCACAGTTTCTTTATCCTGGTTAGAGATTCTTAAAGGGGAGAAAAATGTTCCTGCTGCTTGCTAAAGCACAGGAAGGATTTGGAATCATCACAGCAGTGTAGCCCGCTGCAATGCATCTTGGAGCAGAAGTGAGAACTTGAGTTTAACATGAGCCAGTGGGAATTGTGACCAAGGAGCAAGGTGGGTGTCAGTGAATGGAAGATTACTGAGAAGAAACACAAGGGGCATGTATGTGTGTGTGTGTGTGTGTGTGTGTGTGTGTGTGTGTGTGTGTGTACTCTAGCAAAACTGACCTAACAGACTCTTGGTGAAGACAGACATCTCCCAGGGGAGATGGAAGATGAGGAAGCTGATCCAGTTTGGATGCTGACTAGACATCAACAGGGAGGACTTTTGCTACACTCGCTTACCTGGGCTCTTTACGAAGCCTGGGTTTTCCCACGAAGTGCTTAGGTAGGTCAGGAGTTTCATAAGCTTGATGGTAACTTGACAAAGATGCTGTCAGGACATAGCTCTCTGAGGGGCTCAGTAAGCGATACCCTCAAATATGCCGCATCACACAGGGAACTGGGAGCCCCTGGGGAGCAGGACATACAGGTCGGAACTTCTCTGAATGTCTTATGCACCTGAAGGGCAGCCTGTGGAAGAGGAACGGAGATGTCAGACACCTTAGTATTCACAGAGGAAAAGACAAAGTCTTTTCTTTCTGTCCACACCGGAGTCCAGAGGAACTTTATTCCAGGCTTCTGATTGTTCTCCAAGCTTATTCCCTGCCCTATTTACTACACCAAGAATGGCCTACAGCCCTCCACTTCAGCGGTCTGTAAGGATAGTTTGTGTGTCAACCACCTACTCTTTCTTTGAATTTCCAACATTGCACGGCTCCCGTGCACACATGGCCACTGATGCACTGCTATGCTTTGCTCTTGGTAATCTTCCTGTGGTGTGTCTTTTGGTAGACCCACACCCATAGTTTCATTATTGCATCATGTTAACGTCAGTGTTTCCAATGCCATCCATGTGGTAGAAGCAGAATGCAATGGTCTGCCACTGTGCACCCGTCCCACCTGCATCCTCAGGAGTAGCTTGATGCTGGTCCCCGGTGGGAACACTGACTGGGGCAAGGGTTCCATATCAGGGCAGTATGGCTTTCTGATTCTGTGTTTGATTTCTTTTCTTTCTTTCTTTCTTTCTTTCTTTCTTTCTTTCTTTCTTTCTTTCTTTTTTTTTTTTTTGAGTTTAGATATTAACATACATGTTGGTCAGAACGTCAGGCAGCACCAAGGAGTAAAGTTGTGTGTTTTAAATGAAGCTGGGTTGATGACAGCGATGCGTCAGGAGTATGAAACGAAGATACACCGGTTCCTCTACACCGGCTGACCAGCTCTGAGGGTTTAAAAATTGATGACCATTTAATTACATTCAGGGTTTCTCGGGCTCCAACACTGTGCTGATGTCTGATTATGTGATAGCCAGTGGTAACTGAAGGCAGCTTGGCTTGGCTTTCTTTGCAGGTGTATCTGGTGCATTAAATTCCTAGGGCTACCATAAGAAAGTGACCCTAATGGTTTGGATAGCTCAAGAGAAAGAAATGTATTCTTTCATAGTCTTGGAGGCCAGACGCCTACACCAGGAGGGTCCAGCTCCCAGGAGAGTCTGGGTAGCATAGCCTTCCTTGCCTCATGACTGCAGAACAGTGATGTAAAGTCTTTTTTGTTTTGTTTTGTTTTTCGAGACAAGGTTTCTCTGTGCAGCCTTGGCTGTCCTGGACTCACTTTGTAGACAAGGCTGGCCTCAAACTCAGTGATCCGCCTGCCCCCACCTCCCGAGTGCTGGGATTAGAGGCATGCGCCACCATGCCTGGCTAATGATGTAAAGTCTTAACTAGATCTTTTTACAACGATCCTGCTTCCAAGTGAGCTCCTGCTCTAAGTTACTAAGGAATACAGTTTCGATCTATCACTTCGGGGAGCATAATTCACCCCGTCCTAACTGCAAGCTGCCTGTTTCATGCAGTGCATGAACAGTGTGTTGCAAGCCACCAGAACTGCAGGCACATGCTCACCTACACGGCTATGTGTAACCAGTCTGGAAGGCTCTGCACTTTTTTCTGGCTCCAGAACTTGCCTTAGCCAATCAAGGAAGAGGAGCATGCAGGGCCTCAAAAAGTCCCAAGGTCAAATATAATTATCTGTTGTTTTGGCCGAGGATTTAAGTAAAACAATTCATGAGCTATGAGTGTGAGGGGTCAGAAGCTGGCATGGGGCTCAAGGAATTATTTTCTAGTCCCAGGATGATGATGTACCCAAGAGGAGGAGGCCAGTATTTATCCAACCCTATATAAGTACTGACATGTCTGAGATAGTTAGCACCTCCTTGGCCTTACCAGCCAAGAGGGTGGCTGGCCTAGTTCTCCTCCCAGCTCTGGCATAGCGGAAGTGTTTTTACTTCCTTTTGGGGGACATTATGGTTTGATGGTCTCCAAAAGGATCCTGTGTCAAAGGCTTAGCTCCTACCTGGTAGGGTCAGTTGTTGGGAGGTGATTTGGCCTGTGAGAGCCATGATCTAATCAATAGGTTAATCCACCAATGGACTAAAACATTGACTTGTCTATTGGTAGGTTGTACAAACTTGGAGGAAACAGGCTGATAACGATGTGTGGGGTGGTCTTCTTCAAAGAGTATATCTTGTGAGAGCCCCTTGTCCTCCATAAGGTAAATGGCTCTGTTCTACCACACATGTCTGCTATGGCTCTCTGTCTCACCACAGGTCTAGGTGTCATGGAGCCAACTGGCTATCGAACAAAGCTTCTAAAAACATAGGCTAAAAGAGAGCTTTCTCTTGGGTATTTTTCACAGCAGAAACTATTTGCTTTTAGTCAACATTGGTGTTGACGTATTAGTTTGGGATCTAGTTATTTGAACTACTTGTTTGCTTGGGGGGAGGGGAAGGCAGCCCAGAGTGGTGACCTGTGCTGACCTGAGTCACCAGGATACAGAATGGCACAACCTAGCCTAGAATGCAGGTGGTTTCTCTCTGGACGGTGGCACTCCACTGCTCTGCTAGGACCTTTTTAGTGCAAAGTTCATGGCTACAATGATCAGCCAAAGACAGGGCAACGGAGAGTGGCCCATTGTGGGTGTGTTCTCTGAGACCCAGAAATCTGTAATACATTCCTAATGAGAAGACAGGAAGTTAAAAGTTTTTGTTGTTGTTAAAACAACATAGTATGTTAGCTATTATCAGTGGTTTTTATAGGAGAACTGTAGGCTTCAACCTTTTCCAACCCTACTTTATTTGAGGTTCTTTAATGCTTATACCTTCCTTCCAACCTGTCTACCCTAGATAGGAGAGAAAAGAGGTTAATGGGAACAGAAGAAGTAGACCTTTTTGGACTCAGTTCCTGGGAGAGATTCCCCTGGCGTAGTCAGCAGGATTTCAGCAGACCAGCAACTCAACCAAAGTTGCTGCTGGAACCTGCAGCCCTGAAGCGTTCTCTGGAGTCGTTCTCTCTAGGAGCGTCTCGGAGTGCAGCGATAAACAGCCAAACAATACCAAGACCCAAAACACCCCCGCCTCCTGTTTTGGTCATATATATATCTCCTCTCAGAGTCTGCCCTAAGATGTGTTTCAGCTGGCAACAGCCACACCCCTGCACAAGGTGGTTCAACTTCTAACTGGATGAACATCACCTGATCTCTCACAAGTCTGTTCCCCATCCCACACTTGGGATCATAACAAAAACATGTTGTTATCTGCTGCAGAGAACAAAATATACTGAGTATTGATGAGTTTGCGCAGATTTTCTTCCAAAGAACTGGCTCATTTCATTTGGATTATCAAATGTGTGAACACAGTTCACAGTATTCCTTCATATCTCTTTGATGCCCGAGGCATGTGTGGTGAAACTGTCTCTTTCACCTCACATGTTAGTGGTTTGTGTCCTTTCTTATCTGGAGAGGGACTTCACTCATTATCTTTGGGAGGCAGTGGCAGCTGGATCTCTGTGAGTTCGAGGCCAGCCTGGTCTACAAATTGAGTCCAGGACAGTCAAGGCTACATAGTGAAACCCTGTCTCAAAAAAAAAAAAAAAAAAAAGAATGCTTGTGTGACATACAAAAGGTAGTCTTGAACCCCAGTAATAGAAAAATAAATGATTAAAAACAACTCAGTTCCTGGTCTTGTACCACTGTGGTGATTTGAGAAATGGCCCTCATAAACTCAGAGAGTGGCACAATTAGGAGTTGTGCCCTTTTTGGAGTAGGTGTGGCATTGTTAGAGGAAGGCTGTCACTGGGCACAGGCTTTGGGGGTCTCAAATGCTTAAGACAAACCGGTGTCTCACGGTCTCTTCCTGGATCCAGTTGTAGAATTCTCAGCTCTTTCTCCAGCACACCTTTAATCCCAGCACTCAGGGAGGCAGAGGGTGGCAGATCTCTGTGAGTTTGAGGCCAGCCTGGTCTACAAAGTGAGTCCAGGACAGCACACGGTGGCTCACAACTGTCCCAACTCCAATGCTTGGGAACCCAACATCCTTTTCTGGCTTCCATAGGCACCAGGCACACAAGTGGTGCACAGACATTCATGCGGTGAAAACATCCATACACATAAAATAAAATAAAAAACCCCACCAGAAATGGGCTTAACAACACAGGAAGCTATAGGACAATGCAGAAAGCCAGAGGAAAGCACACAGTGGAAGAACACGAGACATCACAAACAAGAGACTGAAATGACCCAAGCAGTGCTAGAGAGATCCTGTAGGGTTTTAGCTACTCAGCGAGCCCAGAATAATCAAACTCTAATGGATGCTTCCAGAGGGGAATCAAAGGAATTGTAGTTGGCTCACTGTACCTGTGGTTTCTGCCTTGTTGGAGTCAACCAACCAGTTCGAAAATACTTTCTAAAATTAGTCCTAATACTGTGTAGCAACTATTTAAATAGCACCTGCATTGTATTTTATATGTGTCATATATAGGTTATTTAAAGCATCTAAGAAGATAGCTGTAATTTAAATCTAAATATGTCACCATTTTGTATAAGCGACTTGAATATATTCAGAACTTTGTGCCTGTGGGGGTGGTGGAATCAATCCTCAACAAATACAAGGAGGAAATACAACTATTTCTTTGGTAGTACTATATCTTAAAGAGTTTTGTTTAGCATACTATTTAGAAGTCTGGATGGATGGAGATGCCTACCATGGATGCTGGGTTCACTCCCCAGCTTTGCCTAAAACAACCCTGAAAATCATCAGCAACAACAAAGGCAAACATATGATGGAAGGGGTTGAACATGGGTAGTAGAGGTTCTTTGGGAAGTAGCATTTTTTTAGTCTTGTACTTATTTGTTTTTATTCACACATTACTCTGATTTAAAAATTAAGGAATATTAAGGGAAAGGGGCCTAGAAATTTAGGGGCATACCAAAGGCCTTCCATGTTTCCCCCAGGATGCAATACAACTGTCTCCCAGGCTTTGACCCCAACGGCTCTGACACCATGAGGCTGTCCCCTGTCCACAGCACTGTCTTTCACCCTGGAGAGCTGGACCAGTGACAGGCTCATGGTAGGAGTGCTGGCGCCCCTGAATTCTGTGGAATGGTATCAGAAGGCCAGTTAGTCATTTATGGCAAAAACACCACTGTCCAGGATGATGGGAAATTCTTAGTAGCAAGTCAGGATGTATTTTAATAAGAAAATATACTTCAGAAATACAGTTATAGTTAGAGGACTGTTGGATACAGAGGGAGCCAAAACAAATAAGAGCCTGGGAGAGTGCTCAGAATTACTTCAAGCAGACCACAATAGCCTTGGGAGTTACTGTTCTCCTGTAGCAGTTTCCAGAGATCAGCAAATGTTTTCCATAAAGATATCCAGCATTTGGCAGTTTTGCAGGCTGCCCCCGGCAACCATTGATGATGAACCCTGTTATCTATCACAGACAGGGCACAGATGGTATCTCTTGAACAAATATGGTTTTCATAGAAGCTTTGCTGCCAGAACACTACAATATTTTCAGAAATATTTATTTTTGACAATTTTATGTGTATGTATGTGTGCTTGAATATATGCATGTGCACCATGTGTGTGCAGAAGAGGGCGTCAGATCCCCTGGAACTGGAATTATAGTCCATTGTGAGCCACCATGTGGGTGCTGGGAACTGAACCCAATTCTCTGGTGGAGCGGGAAATGTTTGTTTGTTTTTGTTTTTCAATTCAGGGTTTCTCCATGTAGCCCTGGCCATCCTGGAACCCACTCTGTAGACCAAGCTGGCCTTGAACTCAGAGCGTCACACCTGCCTTTGCCTCCCAAGTGCAGGGATTTAAGGCATGCACTGCCAACGCCCGGCTGCAGGAAGTGCTCTTAACTGCTGAACCGTCAATCTAATCCTCCCTCCGTTTTGTAATTTTTTTTTTTATCATAATTTCAGACTTGGAGACCAAAAAAAAAAAAAAAAAAAAAAAATCCATCAGCTCTTAGTTCTAAATGGCAGCACTCGGGTTAGAGAAAGAGAAATATCTTAAAGCCCTTTAGTGGTGCATCAGCTGCTGGGCTCACCCTGTGTGGAAATTTATGTAGTAGAGTTTCTCATATCAGTGACGGACTTAAGCTCTTGTGCCTCTCCAGATGGTGGGTATTCTCTCCCTCCATATCTTCTTGGTCACAGGCTCCATGCTCCCAGTCATCACTACTACATCTTTGTCTTCACTTGACATCAGCGGTTCTCAACCTGTGGGTAGTAGCTCCTTTTGGGAGTTGACTGACTGACCCTCCCACAGGGGTCACATATCGGGTATCCTGCATATCGGACATTTGTATCATGATTTGTGACGGTAACAAAATTACAGTTACGAAGTAGCAACGAAGATAATTTTATGGCTGGGGGTCATTACAACATGAGGGTCACAGTGTCAGGAAAGTTGCGAACCATTGCTGTAGATGCTACATAAGGTGGTACCCAGCTCTTTAGGAGACACTTAGACTAAATTCGTCGTGGTACCCAGCATTCCTGCAAAGCATTTGCTGCACATGGGAGGAAAACGGCACCCTGGAGGAGCATCTCTGCCTGGAGCCAGGCTGAGCTAGTGGAGACAGATGAGGTAGTTTCCATCCGTACATATTAGGGTGTCAGTGCCAACACTTGCTAAATGCTTCTCAGACTGGACTTCACTCTCACGAAAGGATGTGTGCTGCATCTGAGTGATAAATTAAAGTGCTTCCTTGAGCTCCTCAGCATTACAGGGGTCCACATTCAAAGAAGGCAACTTTTCAGAGCTAAGGCTTATGGCTAAATAACTCACGGATGGTAATTGCACTCTTTTCCTTAATTCCCAGGTGCCTCAGTATTGATTTTGCAAGCCTGGGATTTTTTTTTATCTTGGGATCACCCAGGATATGTTTTTGAAGCACTTACTCCCTTTTAGAAATTCACGTCATATTGATCTAGAGAACTGGCCTTTTGCATATCTGTCCAGCTCTAACAAGAGGCATAAATCTGAGGGAGAAGCAGACGGCCCGTGTGCTTATTAATGAGCCAGGTGCTCTGAACAAGTGAAGTATGTTCCTTAAAAAGATACTTTAACACCTCCTATCTGTCAGGCATTGTCCTCGGCAATTGAAATCCTGCAACCAGCACAGCAACGACTATAAATATCTACTTTGTTTTAATGAAATTTAGGTTAACTGCTAAAGAATGTGGGAATCACACAAAATAGACAAATAAACAAGAGTTGGGTGTGATGGGAACTATAAAGAGAAACAAAGTGGGCCAAAGAGGTCGAGGCTGTTAGAAGTGGAGGGACTCTGAGTCAGTTAGACAGGGTGGTCTGGGAAGGCTTACGGGGCGAGTGACATTTGAGATGGGACTTAAATTCAGGGGGCAAGACACCATGTGGGTGTGAAGCCTCACATGAGGGTGAGGGTGAATTGCATTCCTGGCAGAGAAAACAGTGACCACAAATGCCCCAAGCACAGTCTCTCTCAGTTGTACCCTCAGGACTTTTAATATATGAAAGTCACTGAGAGATATGGAGAAGCTAATGCCATTTCACTGGGGGGACATATATATTCCTGAAGTTCCCAAGAAGAGAGGCACACCATGCTACTCTGGGCCACATAGGAGAAGCAGGAAACATGGGTCGAGAGATTTTTTTAGTGGGATTTTTGTAAGAAAGGCAAAGCAAGATTCCAGTGGGACACCACACACCTATCATCCTAACCCTCAGGAGACAAGGCACAAGAATCTGTATTTTAAAGCAGCTGGTCTGTAGAGTGAGTTCACGAGGATGCATAGCAAAATTCTGTCTCCCTTCCAGCCCCACCAAAAAAAATGTCAAGGCATACAGGTGAGATGACTTAGGAGCGGCTACCTAGTACTTGGCCCTTGGTGGTGTAGGGTAGGGAGAATATTTTAAGTTAGACAAGATGGTTCACAGTATGTGGGTTAGCCAGCTTTCCGTTACTGTAATAAAAGACCAGAGATGATCAAATTATAAAGAGAGGGTGGTTTCAGTTATCAGTTGGGCCTGCTGCTTCTAGGCTGAGGTGAGGCAGTGGATCATGGTGGGGAGCGGTTTCAGTAGATGGTGTAGATCCGCGCTGTTCACCTAGTGGACAGGAAGTGAGCAAAGAGAGGTATAAGAGAGGTTAGCATCCCAAAATCCCGAAGGAGGGCAGCTTCCAACGATCAAGGCTAAGCCCCATTTCAAATTTTTGTCACCTCTCTATAGCACCAAATTGGGGAGTGTGGACTAAGTTTTTGATTGTGTTTTTTCTCCCAGGGCATATTAGGTAAGTACTATAGCACTAAGGAATCTGGTTTTCAGGGGGAACTGGAAACTATTTTGCCCTATGATGGTAGGTGCCCAATAGACAAATATAGACTCTATGGCTTTGCGGAACTCAATCATCGACAGTATTGCAGACCATGTTACAATTCCCACTGTGTTAAGGCTGGCTATGCCAGGGGGAGGTGGGCTTGTCTGATCAGTGCAGACCAAGCCACCAAGTACAATGGCTAGTGTGGCCCTCACATAGTGACCCCCATCCCTCGTATGTAGTTTTTCTCAGGATTCTCACTGCTTTCCACCTTCCGCTGTGCTCTATCTCCACGACAAACTCTACACCCAATGAAGAGTTGTCTCCTTAGCTAATGAATCTGTTCTTCAATATGTGGTCATTTCTACTGTTTTATTTATTTATTTATTTTTTAATTACTGTTCCAAAAGGAATAAGAAAGCTTCTATGAAAGATTTTTTTTTTCTGGAAAAAGATTCTTGTTGGTCAAAATGTCAAGAGGAGCCTATTCATTTTCCTTTGTCATTAAACTTTCATTTACTAGAAAGATGTCTCATGCGATCGCTGCTTATTCATGCACACGGGCAGGCTGAAGTTTATTCTGTGACTCCACAAAGGCTTTTACAACTTGTGTTTGTTTACTTGGTGTGCATATGTATGTGTGTATGTGGGCATGTGTGTAGAAGTCTGAGAATAACTTTCAGGGATCAATTTCCAGGCATCAGGCTCATCAGCAATTCCCTTTACCCACAAGCCAGCTGGCTCCCAGGCACATCACTTTAGATCATTTCCTTCCTCCCATGTCCTCGGTCCAACATTCATCTTATAGTGCAAAATATAACTTGAACCTTAAAGGTCTCCATAGTCTGTAACATCGTCACAATTTAAAAGACCAAAACCCATGCCTCACGTTAATGTCAAGGCAATCTCTTATCTGAGTTCCTGGAAGTCAAAAACCAAGTTGCATACTTCAAACATACAATGGCACAGAATAATCAGGGCATAGCAAGGACGATCAGACCAAATGTCTTACCTGCTTTTCTATTGCTGCGATAAAACACCATGACCAAGGCAAATTATAAAAGAGCGTGTTTAATTGGTTCATGGTTTCAGAGGGCTAGAATCCATGATGGCGGAACAAAGGAAGAGCTGAGAGCTCACATCGTGATCCATACCCATGAAGCACACTGGGAACGGCAGGAGTATTTTTAAACCTCCAAGGCTGTCTCCAGTGATACATCTCCTCCAAAAAGGACACAACTCTTAATTCTTCAAAAATATTTCCACCAACTAGGGACTAAGTTTTTAAATATATGAACCTATGAAAGGTAGTCTTATCCAAACTGCCACAACAAAGAAAGACACAAATGCAGCAGGGTAAATGCCCAGCCCACACAGATCTCCATGTCCAGCATCCGGGGCTCAGGCAGCTTCAGCTCTCCAGCTCTCTCAAGCAGGCTGCACTCACAGTCTGTAGTTTTTCCTCTTTTTTGGACCTGTTTGAGAATGAGGGTGGTTTTCACACCCAGAAGCTTTTTCTCATTGTACAGTTACATTTATTTATATATGTTAAGCTTTGTGGACTTGACAGTGTTCTGTAGTCCGAATCTTTGAGCAGAGAATCTAAAGCTTTGTTTGAGACCAGATAACCAAAGATTGAGTCATGGGAGTTGATGCTGCTGATGTTGCACTTTGATTTGGGGGTATGTGTGAGAGAGTGTTTGTCACGTGACCCCATTATTGATTGTTAAACATAAACAGATGCCTTTTGACACCAGTTTAAACAGAGGACCATGAAAGAAGATGATGGTTCCTACCAACGCCTGCTGCTTTAATATACTGAGAGGCTGTAATAGGTTATAAGCCTGCTTCCTACTAGAGACTTCCTATTACTTGACAGAATGTGAGCTTAATAGCTTTGATCATCTGGCCTATTCAGTTTTTCATTGTTCCTCAACATTCTTTCTCTTTCTTTTTCAAGAGATATCTGGACATGGTGGCTCATGTCTTTAATCCCAGCACTTGGGAGGCAGAGGCAGGAGGATCACTGTGAGTTCGAGGCCAGCCTGGTCTACAAAGGGAGTCCAGGACAGCCAAGGCTACACTGAGAAACCCTGTCTCAAAAAACAAAAACAAAGCAAAACAAATCCAGAGATACAGCATCACATATGTGTTTTATTCCAGTGCTATGGATATGGGAGGCCGTGTAGTTTACACCTATCTACAATTTTCACCCTTTAAAATTTGTTCAGAGAGATTCTGTCTACCTTCCAAGGACTGAAAACAAGGGATTCCCACTTCTCTTACATTCCAGTGGAGGATTATATGTACATAGAAAAGTATTCATTGCTTATATACAGTGTGGATGTATATATAATTGTCTTTTGAAGAGGCTGTACTGGCTTTCATGACAATGTTTTATAAGTTGATGCTACAACATAGACCATAAAGATCTATCTGGGTTTATAGAACAGCTTTCATTAATATGTATTTGGGGGATAAAAAATGGTAAATATTTTTATTTGTAATATTCATAAAAAAACCATTATTACCATATTCCAGAGAGAAATACTAGGATACCAGCACATGGGAGTTATGTTCATAGGCCTGCTTGTTACTAAAAAGCCTTTGTATTAGTGTTTTTTGAGATAAAAATATGTCCTGGTGTAGGAAGTCACTGAGTGAAAGTAGGAAGGGACCCAAATATTGCCACAAGTGGGCGTGGGGCATGTGAAATGGTACAAGGTCCACGTTCCAATGCCAGGAAAGGAGGAGGGTCACAGGAGCCTGGGAAGTCAATGAGCGTTTGAGGAGCCACAGGCAGATGAGGCAAGACGCTACTCATGCTGGGTTGAGGCCATCACACTGACTGAGAGGCGGAAAGCACACGGGCACAAGCCATGAACACTTGAGCTGCGTGGCTACAGACACATGGGCCTACAGAAATGCATACGCAGGCAGGCTGGCAAAGGTGAAGGCCAAGGGCCTTAGGCCTCAGAAAAGTATCCGTTACTTATGTACAGTGTTTATAAATATATATTACATCCAGCACCAGCCATTTTGTACTGACTCATAGTCCCCTGGATGCTCAGAGCTGGCCATCTTGGTGCATGCTGGATAGTCCTCTCAGCACCATCTTGTCTAAACGTACACTGGTCCTTACTGTCCTCTGTTCCCTATAAGGTGACACCTGTCAGTTGGTTCTATTGTCACTTCTTTGCCTGCTTTGAACTTAGGAGTCTATACTAGCCCTAGGTTGGCTAGTGCAGAGGACACAGGCGCTGATGCTCATTCAAGAACAAATACTTTCTCTAAGGAGAGAACAGTTACCGTGGACGGAAACTACAGCTACCAGCAGGAGGGAGTTTGCATTTCTCAGGCCGATGTCAGTCCACATCAGCCACTAGAACTGCTGCTGTTCTCATTTACATAAATGCCACACTGCCTACCTATAGATGGAGAACAGATTTTTATTTTGATGAATTTTTCTCTTGACCCGAAGAAGGCCTTCTGTCTGGAATTTGGCACTAATTTGCCTCCTTACCCCGGAACCCCGTTGTTCAGTGTGTGCTGTTGCTCCTACTCCCAGTAGCCATGCGGGTCTGTTCCAGAACCTTCCTGGTGGACACTCATAGATGACCACTGCTTTGTTATATTTTTCATACAAAGTTCCAAATACACTGGCTGTGAATGTTTGCTTTAGCGGAGAGACAACCTCCAGGGTTAAGGCATCCTTCCCAGCAGGCATCTGGAAGGCGTTTGTTTGCTTTTGTTCTCCCCCAGCCCCATAGAAAGGATGCCAAAGGGAAAATCTGCTGCCAACTCGGAGACACTAATTCATCTCAGCTATTTGCAAGGTTCCCCTCCTGTCTTTCATCCACCGCAACTGTCAAAATCAACTCGTGGTCTTGATTTCGCTCTGGAGCCCCAACCCCCAAAGTCCTGCACGGCGATCTACAGCTTTTCAGAGACGTGGAACAAACTCTTCAGATTTCCCACACCAACTCTTTCCCTGCTCATGTTCTGCATTCCCTCGGTTTGACACTGACCAAGGACAGCTCTTTAAAGGCAACCGGTGACATAACTTCCAAAGGCTTTCACTGTGTCCTGGTGACAGCAGACAGCAGAGGTTATCAGTAGAAATAATGGAAGATTTTAAAATTTGATTACTGCTGTGAGGAGTGACTGTGTATGATACAGCTTAGTGGTGAAAAAAAATCTCAGAATTGGGGCTGGAGATATAGCTTAGCAGTAGAATGCTTGCCTAATATATGCAAGGCCCAGGTTCACTCCCTGGAACGAACCACCCTGCTCCTCCAAAGATTGGGGTGAAGGGTGTTTACCCATTTCAAGCCATATATATACACCCATATATATGATATATATATACACACATACACACACATACATATATAATATTATGTAATATGTACCATATCAATATATACATATATATACATATACACACATATATACACATATACACACATATATACACATATACACACATATATACATATATATTATACAATATGTACCATATCAATATATATACCGCATGTGTGTGTATACACACACACACATATATGTATGTATATATGTTTTTCTTTTATTTAAAAAATTATTATGTATACAGTGCTCTACCTTCATGTGTGTCTGCATATGCCTGCCTGCCAGAAGAGAACATTAGATCACATTATAGATGGTTGTGAGCCACCGTGTGGTTGCTGGGAATTGAACTCAGTACATCTGGAAGAACAGTCTCCAGACTCTGTATATATGTTTTTCAAGACAGAGTTTCTCCGTGTAGCCCTGGCTGTCCTAGAGCTCGCTCTGTAAACCACCTGGCCTTGAACTCATAGAGATCAACCTGCCTCTGCCTTATAAGTGTTGGGATTAAAGGTGTGAGCCACAGTTGCCTGGCCAGATGGTTTTATGTGTGTGTATACATACACACACACACACACACACACACACACACACACACATATAAAACAATATTCCCATTGTGGAAATTCACTGTGGATCAGAGAAATAAAATCATGACAGAATAGCTGGAACCTAAGACTGACACAATTTGCCAGTAATGCCTGATTAAAAGCTCAGGGTATGTGAGTTTCTGTCAGATGAAAGGACTACTTGGCTTCCACTAAAGTTTTGGAATTTAAAGAAGTTGAAAGTCTTGAATAACTCAAATGTGATCCTTTTACTCTGTCTTAACATAAAACTTCCACGCTTACAGTTTTCATTCTTTGCTGTCTTTGTTCTTGAGATAAGGTCTCATGTGGCCTAGGCTGGCCTTGAACTTGCTCCACAGCTGGGTGAGCCTTGGGCTCCTGGCCTTCTGGCTTCCATTTTCTTAATTCTGGGACTACAGACGGGTTCCCCATGCGTATCTGTAAACTAACGGCATTCCAGCTAAGGCAAGCACTGCGGGCTGTAGGTGTAGTCTAAAATCTGTTTTTACTTTGGTTTCCTTATACCTCTTTTTCCCTCCTCCAACATCCCAACACCAGGTAGGAGAGAAAGAAGGTCATTGGGGAGAAGTGGCATGGGTTTCCCTTACCTACCTCCTGCTGCCTTGGGGCAAGTCCAATCCTGTTTCAGCACATTTCCAGCTGCTCCTCAAACTGCAGCAACAGCAACCAGGAACACCATCAGCCTTCTTCTTTCTTGGAGCCCCCAGTCTCTTTCTGGCTCTGGCATTTATTCCCACTGGCAAAGACCACACCCCTGCACAAGGCAGTTCCCAGCTGGCAAAGATCACATGCCTTCTCATTAGGCAGTTATCAGCTGTGGAAAACTGGAGCGGCTCCCCGTATCCCACACCACACCTGGGATTAAAACAAGACCATGTTTACATTTCACAAACCCAAACTTCCACAACAGCGGGCACTGAGAAACATTCCAGGAGGTGGGGGAAGGTGAGCTATGGGAACTACCTTCTAAACATTCTCAGCTGCTCAGTAACTTCCGCTTAAACCGGTGGTTCTCAACCTGTGGGTCATGACCCGTTTGGAGGCCAAATGACCCTTTCTCAGGGGTCACCTAAGACTATTAGAAAACACAGATAGTTACATTATGATTTGTAACTGTGGCAAAAATACAGTGATGAAGTAGCAACGAAAATCGTTTTATGGTTGGGGGGTCACCACAACCTGGGGAGCTGTATTAAAGGTCTCAGCATTGGGAAGGTTGAGAACCGCTGGCTTAACAGTGTTTGCTACACCTAGTGAGAAGGGAGGCTTCTCTGTCAGCCTCAGAATGAGTGGTGCAGAGTGGAAGCTGAGGGGAAATCACGGCCAGTAAATTTGGGTAAATGTATTGTGTTGTCATAGCAACGTGTGTGTGTGTGTGTGTGTGTGTGTGTGTGTGTTAAACAGAAACAGCTTATCACTATAATTCTAACATGATGGTAAAACACAATAGTTTTCTAATGCAAGGCATATGCATAAGCACTTATAGCTCACAGATTGCCACCACTTTGCCATGTGGCTTCATGGAGACCAGGAGGTCAGGGAGAGTGGAACCAGTGGCCACACGGATGCCCACTCTTCTACCACTGACATATGATACTGTCATTTGTGAGGCCACAGGTTGGACACATTGCTAGGTCCTTTTTAGAACAGAGTCAACTATCAAAGTTCTTTTGGGAACATTATTCCAAGACAGCTCTTTGTTAACCATACATTAAAATACTGCCCTTAGGTTTTCGGGTGAAATCTACATCGATGCATTAGACAAAAGTCTTTGATTATTTTGAGAATCAAAATAGCTATTTATCAGAATAAACAAAACGACATTCTACTTCACAAGTAGGAGACTATAGTTGACACACATCAATCAAGTGTCCTATATAGCTCCCAGGTTGGACTTTGCCTTATGGAAATGCATAAGCAGGGAGTAGTAATTTAAAAGGCGAAGCTGTATTTGCAAAGCTGTTAACATTACTGTTATCTATGACAGCCAAAAAAAAAAAAAAAAAAAAAAAAGTTTACAGCCTAAGTAACCTACGATAAAGAAAAGTCTGAATGAATTGTGTTACAACCATTATACAGCCATAAAGACCATGAAGCCACAAGGCAAAGTGGTGACAATATATGAGCAATAAGTGCTTATGCATATGCCTCGTATTAGAGAACTATTGTGTTTTACCATCATGTTAGAATTATAGTGATAAGCTGTTTCTGTTTAACACACACACACACACACACACACACACGTTGCTATGGCAACACAATACATTTACCCAAATTTACTGGCCATGATTTCCCCTCAGCTTCCATTCTGCACCACTCATTCTGAGGCTAACAGAGAAGCCTTTGCTGGTGTGGGAACACCACAGGGCTAAGGTTGACAGTGCAGCCTTTCTGACGTACATATGTATCAATGGTCAAATCTCTGAAGAAAAGATCGGGGTATTATGTGGCCAATAGAAGAGAATCTTCTATTCTCTTGGGCCAGGGTTCCCTCATGGCTGGTGTCAGGAAACTATCATTTTCGAAGTGGATATGGATTTATGGACAGCAACATGAACAAAGATGTATTTAACTTCCCATAGGAATGCAACCCAAAGTGCTTTTTCTTTGTGTAGTAGGGATAAGGTCTCACCATACGCTGGCCAGGCCGGCCACGGGAACTTACAATCCTCCTACCTCTACTTCCCGAGTGCTGAGAACACAGATGTGTGCCGCCACTTCTAGTTCAGAGCTGTCATATGACCCTGAACGCACCCAAGGCTTCCTAAAGAGCTGGTGGCCGTGCCTGGTGGTGGTTCAAATTGGCATCGTTAGGGGCAGTGGAATGCTTGTCTCTATTATGTTGATGGTCCTGAAAACGGCCTTACTTGTTGAAAAGGTTCACGGTCTATGTACAGGACATACGTGCATGTCTGCAGAAAAGGTAGGTGCGTTACCATGACTGCATTAGAAACTGTGTTTTCCTATCATCGAAGCTTGGGGTGCCCAGATCTACTTCTCCATACATGTTCAACAAAGATAAGAACTCTTCCAAGAGGAAAAAAAAAATCCCATCTTCCAAGGATTAAGGGGCTAAAAAGTAGAGAGCTCTCTCGGGAACTTCCAGAAAGTTATCAAGCAAATGAGATTATCTTAGAAACACAGATAATTAATCCTGGGAGAGAAACCAGGTTGAAGAGTGACAACAGGCCAGTCCCGGAGGACTCAGACTTCATGAAACAACCTGAGTTCTAACCCTGGGTCTATATTCTGAGTGTAACTGTTCTTTTAAAGATTTATTTTATTCATTCATTTTACACATATGCATATCTATTTGCACGTACACCTGCACACCAGAAGAGGGCATCAGATCACATTATAGACGGTTGTGAGCCACCAGGTGGTTGCCAGGACTTGAACTCAGGACCTCTAGAAGAGCAGCCAGTGCTCTTAATAGCTGAGCCATCTCTCCAGGCCTGTACTGCAGTTCTTTCACACTGAAGTGATATGAACTCTGATCCTTATGCAGTCGGCCACTGCTACAGACAGAAAAAACTTGGGTGGAGACCAGCAGGCCCAGAGACAGGACATCTTGTAAGTCCAAGGAGTTTGATTTGAGCAGCACGTTTTTATTTTGCAATGCCAGAGAACTAACATGTGCCAGCAGCATAATTAAAACAATAAATAACTATTTAAAACTCATACATGGGGGCACTTACTACTGAACTGGTGAACAATAGGGACAACACAGAAAGGAGCTTTAGAGATGATAAGAAAAATGCAAAAAATTAATACCATCAAGAGAAACAGTTTGAATATACTTAGCAATACGCTCATTTTACATTCCCCAGATTGTCATTTTATTTTCCAGGAAATACTTAAGCACATACAAATTCACATTCTGGGAGCCAAGCGAAATCTTTAACTTTTAACTTATTTTACGTAGATGAGTGTTCTGCCTGCATGTATGTCCGTGCACCGTGTGTGTGCCTGGTACCTGCAGAGATCAGAAGAGGACATCAGATCCCCCGGAGCTGGAGTTACGTATGGTTGTAAGCTGCCATGAGGATTCTGGGAATTAAACTTGGGTCCCCTGGAAGAGCAGCCAGCACTCTTAACTGCTAAAGCATCTCTCTAGCCCTAAACTCTGTAACTTCCAATGATATTTTTATTTTAAATAAGCAAAACAACAAAATAGCTATACTGGCTTTTCGATACACATAGAATCTAGGGTACAGTAGGTTACTCACATGATATATTTCGACAGCTTTCATTATTTGTGTAATATTCACATATAATTTGTAAACTCATCTTGAAGTAAATTAGAGTCTAAATTCAATAAATACTATACAAAGAACGATTATAAGACAGTGTTGCACATTCTCAGACTGGGGAAGGGCTTTTGCCAGAGTCAGTTCTGAAGATGAACAGGAACCTACAGGGTTCCCAAGGTAAGGGCTGTGCTTTGGCACGCTCCCTGAAACACGAGCAGCTGACATTTCTGAGTCCAGAAAAATGTGTCCTCGGGGGGAAAGGAAGGCATTGCCACCTTGTCTGACTACAGTCCACTTGAGAAGAGCGTGAAAGAATGGAGCAACTCGAGACACTTCCCAAAAAAAACCCCACAGGAAACAGGGCCCTTTCCCTCCAGAGAGACAGAGGAGCAGCTAGATGCTAACTTATTTGTTACACTCACATTCTACTGATGACCAAAGTCATAAAAACCTTTTGTTTTCAAAGAGCCAAGACCTTGTGAGTTTGTGGATGGTTAGCGAAGTTTCTCTAATCCTTAGTCCCTGTCCAAATCAACATGCTAATGCTGTTGGCTGGAGAGGAAACTGCAAATGCCCTGACAGGGCTTTTTCTCAGAGCTGAATTTGGCGACACAGGTTCCCCTGTGACTGTGGCCTATTTGTGTTTCAAAAAGGATAGTGTTTAAGTTTCACAATGGAGTTGGGCCCTGTACTTATAGTCTTGACATACTGATGTTTCAAAATTCGTCTCTACTTCTTGTGAGGCAGTCATGTGTTCAGAGCACAGAGAACAAGAGTCCACAGAGAGCAACATGGTGGCTGTGTTAGGGCTCACCCACTGGTAGACGTGGGCAGCTTCTCTGGGAAATCCAACTCTTTAAAAAAGTATGTGTGTGTGTGTGTGTGTGTGTGTGTGTGTGTGTGTGTGTAAAATGATGCTCTTAAGTGTGGGTATTTGTAAAATAAAGATAATATTTCCTTTGGTGCTTAGTTGAGACAAATGCTACAACTAATTCGGAGTGTTTATCATTTTGCATTTTTTTTAAAAAGAGAAAAATGTGCAAGTGACCACAATAACCAACTGAGAAAGTGGTCATATCCCCACAAAATCTTTCTAAGAAAGCCTACTGGCTTGATAGTTACATAAAACAGAACCATCAACTGCATCAGAAGTGTACCACTGCAGCAAGAGCACAATCTTGTCTCTAGTGTCAACGTGTGGAATGACAGGCACAGGCCTGGGGTCCTGGTCTGTGACATGTTCAACTAGCAGAACCCAGTTTTACTTTCATCAGGACGTGTGTTTTAAAGAAACAAGTGAATTAAAAAGGAAGCCATTCATGCCACCATTGTGTAACACACACACAAGCTAAATAAAGTCCTTTGTCCCTCTTCAGGCACTACCTATCCCAATCCACCCACCACCCACTACCCGCCCCCGAGCCTTCTCAGACAACCATATCCTACACATGTCACACCAACAGCACTGCCTCCGCCCTGAATCAGAAAAGTGAGGCACCAAAAGGTAAATTATACTTTGGCAAGCAGGCGATCAGACAGTTCTTTGCGTTTCTCTGAGGTAGTGGAACCCTCCTCCTAATAGTCTTACGATTTGAAAATGTCTTAGTGGCTGAACCAGGAAAAGGTAGAGCGCTGGCTTCATACTCACGCACTTCTCAGAGGCGAGGGGCTTGCATGATTAGCACATACTCGGAAGTCGCCTTCAGTAGCACCCTCATTGTTATATGGAAATACAAAACACTACAGTTGCCACATTCGGAGCGTAAACACTGCTTCCCATTCATTACCACTTACATTTAACTCCTGAGTGTCTTTTGATAAAGTGCTCAATATTTGAGACCTCTGACACCGTAAGACACCAAGCAAAACCAGCACTTAAAACCCAGCCAACTATAGGCTCCAGGTCCACACATGGAATTCTATAGAAGTTTCATCCTTGGAAGGGATTTAGTTCAGAGGGTGCTGGGCAAGGCAACGGCACATAATTCCATCTTCCTTAAATCTCTGTATCAGACACCCTAAGGTCTGTAGTGATCTGACGACGTGTGGCTTTGGGATTTCCATCTGTAATGAGCTTTTCTGAAGACACAGTGGCCAACTTTCTCTGTTGCTCTTCAAGCTTTTCTGCAAGACATTTAATCAAGATGGGGTCCACTTTAGAATCAAACTTATTTGCAAACCAATGCCCTTCCTTTATAAGCCACCGTAGTTCTGCAGCTCCATAAATGCACACGCTTCGAAGGTGAGAGCCAGTGCAATTGGGGTAGAAAAAGCCTTCATAGTAATTCCATTTCACCAGCCGGGTCTTACTCTGCAGGTCAGACACGTCCTGGGATGACCTGGGAATCTCTCCAGGTATCCCTGGTATCCGGATTAAGGTAGCCCAAAAGTGTTCATCGGGAGAGTACGTATCTTTAGACCAGGCAAAAAAGTCCTCAACGAGGGAGCTGTTGAAAACATATTTAACAAACGCTTGACTTAAAACAAAATAGGCACTGCCCACAAACACCTCGATATTATGAGGCGGGGCTTTCTTGGAGATGTTCGTCTTTACTGGCAGTTTCATGTATTCATAAGGCACCTGTCTGAGCTCATGGTGGTAAGTGAACCTTTCCATTTTACCAGTGGGAGGTCTCACTGTCTCTAACATATTCCTTCCTTGGAGTTTTTTCAGCTCTGACACTAATTCAAAGTTTGACTTCAGGGGGAAGTCTTGCCCACATAGGTTGATGACGTACTTCCACTGAACAGAAGACTTGAGAAGGTCTGATAAGCAATTCATGTCAGCCTGGAGCCTGGAAATGTGGGCATACTCCACAGCCTCTAACTTGGAAGCGATGAAAATATTGGAGAAGCACTTAGCTAAGTTGTTCATGGCAGCTTTGAATGTGTCCGGTGACTTGAGGTCATAGTGGATACAGTAAATATTGTGCGGGTTATAAATAGCATGGATCAGCCGTTCAACCATAATTGCATCTTTGTGGACGACCAGCGAATAGGCTATTGGGAAGCTCTTCTCCTCCCTTGAAACATGCTTCTCATGGTACCGTCTTAGGGTGTGATAAATGTCACAGTCACTTGTCATCACCACAACATCACCATCCTCCAAGTCGATAATGTTTCGCTTTCTGATTTCCAGACTCTTGCCGATTTCCAAAGGCTCGTGCTCGTAGATCCCTGAGCAGTTGACTTCATCCCTGACCGCATCCTCAGTGGGGGGGAATCTGTTTCTTACAAACGGCGAGGTGCTTAGGGAATACTCGACCAAGTAGATGCCTCTTTGAGGGAAGAGAAGGCTGCCCACGTTTAGCAGCTTGAACAAGGAGAACAGCCACAGGGCTAAGAGCAAGATGAGGAGTTTTTGCTGAAGAGTGTATTTAAAGCAACATCTGAATATCTTCATTCTGCAGAGGAGACCAGGGGTAGTAACTGTTAGTTAACTAATATGAAGAGGAGAATCCTCTCAGTTTATCCAAAGTTTCCTGGGTACCACCCACTACACATCCCCCAGAGTGCAGAATCCAAAGATAAAGGAAACAAAGTCCTTCATCAAATCACAAAATAATACAATAGAATCCGGTCATGGAACTTAGCTCATTTTGAGGGGTGTTGGTTATCAAACACAGTGGATGATAACAGTCATAGTTGCTACTACGGTAGAGAGCAGGGCTGGTTCCTGGACCTCCTGGGGGTGACCAAGGTCCACAGATGCCCAAGTTCCTTAGATCCAATGGCTTAATATTTTCATATAGCCTATGCATAATGTTTTACAGGCCCTTTCTGTTTCTAGGTAACTTACAATCCCTAATGCCGTACTAACACAACACTTGTTCTCATGGATTTATAATAGCATCTGGTTCAGGGAAAATTCAAGTTTTGTCTCTAGGGACTTTCTAGAAATTTCCTTCTCAGGTCTTTCAAGTGGGTGTTTTGCTGATTTTTCATACGAGTAACCCACAGATACAGAAGGCTGACGACATAATGTGCGGCTTACAGTCTTAGCACATTCGAGGAGCGATTTACTGTGGTTCGGGCAGAAGTTGAGGGAACTAGATGCTCAGAGATGCACCAACTCACTTCAGGACCAAAAGACCATCTAACTTTATCTAGCCTTCAGGTGCTTATTGGATGGAGGTCTGAAGTCTGTTAGGAACAGCCCAGAGAACCCCATTTCAGAAACAGCAGCACACAGTCTTTGAGATGTACAGATTGTGGATATTTGCATAACTTTTATCTCTGTTAGTCCCCATTTTCTCACAGGGATTATTATCGAAATGGCCTTGAGACTGGGAAAAGTCTCACACTCATTCAGCGTAGTTATAAAAATGTTCTTGGGCTTTCAGTGGGTCATCTTGTCCAGGGAACAGTCAGTTCTCCAAAACTTTGTAACACTAGGCAGAAACCTTGACTTTGGGCCTCAGTGGCCAAGACTCAATTACTTTGTGTCTTTGGAGGAATGAGAGCTAAGGTCTGACATGGACCGAGACCCCTGTGCTGGGCCCTCATTCAACAAAGATGCTGTCTGGGCCTGGCAGTGGAACAGAGAAGGCAGGACAGATCGGAGGCATATTTATGTATGACCTGACCTGTTGACACGAGCGTGAGGTAAATGAAGAGAAAACCCTCATGACTTTCTATGTGGACGGTCTCATCCTTTGTGGAGATAGAAGGCAGAGGACAGGGCGAGAAGAGCGGCCCAGATCTGTCCACACTGGGCTTGAGTGCCTTCCGGGATTCCACACAGACGTTTCCAGCAGGGAATTTGAAGGGCTACCACTTAAGCCTGGGTGAGAGGTGAAGACTGGGGGAGAAATGTGTCAGCAACATAAACATGGAACTGAAAATCCCGATGGCCAGGGCGAGTATGGAGGAGATAGCAGTGAGCAGAGAAACAGACCCCAGGCAACCGCAGAGGGTAGGCTGAGATGTGGCCAGAGGCAATGGTCAAGGGCACCGAGCCTTGGACTCAGAGCCTGAGCACACCCGTACAGAGGGACTGCGGTAAAACAAGACAAGAGATCAGTCAATTCCAAGCACACTTTATATGTCCAGGCATCTTAACTGGCATCAATTACTCTTTCCCTTGGCGAAGTGGGGAGATGTTTAAGGAGACTGACACAGGCCCCCCAGAATTGTCCTGCCATTGTCAACCTAGCTCCCACCTTCACATGGACATCAAGAGATAAAAGGCCAGCTCTCTGAACACTGCCAGGGTCTCAGTATCTGTGTTCCTGCCTTTCTTGGGTCCAGTCCTGGGCTTGGAGAGTGTGAGCTGTCAGGAAGCCAGGGCTAGCTGCCCGAAGCAGGCCAGTCCCAGGGGACCAGGCAATGGAGGTAGAGGAATGCTGGAAAAGGCTTCTGGAACCGGCTCTGACTCCCTGCTCTGGCCAGAGAGAAGGGTGAGTTTCAAAAGAAACAGGGGAGGCCCTGGGGCAGCCCAGGCCTGTCCTTGGCTCTCTGAATGTCTCTCCTGCTCCCCAAGGATCTTGTGAGAGGAAAACTTGTCTGACTAGGGGCAGCCTCTGATTTGAAAGAAGCACCTTCCAGGATTGGTACCCTGTCCCAGGTCAGAATAAAAATACCCTTATCCCAACCACAGTCCCTGAGCTAAAAATGTCTCTGTGTCAGAGTAAGGACACAAAGTTGGGCAGCTAGGAAAGGCGGGGGCAGGGAGTGGGGGAGCAGAGGCAGGGGGAGGGGAAAGACCTGGAAAGAGTTGAGGGAGGAAAGTTGACTGTGATCAAAGCATGTTGTATAGAATTCACAAAGAACAAGGAAGGAGTTTGCAAAAAAAAAAAAAAAAAAAGCATTTTAAAAAAGAAGAAAAAGGTAAAGGATGTGGAGGTGGCATGCCCTCAGATTTTAATGAGTTCCTGCCAATTCCTAAACAGGCGTGTTGGCCTCATCCCAAGATGCTGGCAGTGCTGAGAAATCAGTTCTGTATCCTGGGTACCACAGAGGGAAAGCTCCACTAGGAGGTCGAAGATGAAAACCTCCAGCCTCCGCTTGGCTTTGGCTTCCTCCTGCAGAACTTCAGAGGGTGCCCTTGTGCCAAACCACTGGGCTCTGCAGAGGCCAGCACGGCCCCAAGAGCCACAAGCCTCAGAAGTGAAGGCGGCCAGGCCAACACCTACACATTATAGATCCTTCCATCTTCCTGCCACCTGCACCCCAGACCTGGGGAACCCCCTGACACCTCAAGTATAGAGGATAGAAGGGAGCCTTGAGGCCCTACTTAAGTTGGAAGGGTGGGCTAGGCTAAGCTGACTGCATTGCTCCCAGGAGACCAGTCTACACTACCTCCTACTGTAAACACTCTAGTGGCCACTTTCCTCTTTAGGCTTGTGCTGGCTAGGAGTATGTAACGGTTACATTATGCATGACTTCCTATAGGAGAAGGGAATCTCCTCCTCCCACCAGGATAGACAATGAAATTGCCTTGTGGGAGTCTGTCACCATATAGACACAAGTTCCTAGCCATGGCAACCAAACCAGAAGAAGACAGTAACAGCAAGATTTGACAGCGATAGCTCAGGTAAATGAGGTCCATAATGATTCATTAAAGCTACAACAGGGAAGACACAAAGTATTTCCCCAACCCCCAGCTCTCCCAGCGCTCAAAGGCAGCAACAGGAAGTGCCGAGATCAACAGCAGCCAGTATCGCCAATATCTGCACGCAGGGACAACGGCTACCATCACCAGCAGCTGTACAACCATCTTTTAAGTTATCTCTCTTAGAGCTCGGGGCCGTTAGAGCAAGAGGATGTTCCTTCCTCAGAGAAGGAAGGGGACTAGTCAATCAGGAATAAAAGTATGAAGACCAGGGAGAAAAAGTACCAAGTAAGTTTCAGCCTTTAGGAACCAGGAACTGAAGGTTGGAGAGATGGCTCAGTGGTTAAGAGCACTAGCTGCTCTTCCAGAGAACCTGTTAGAGCTCACAACCATCTGTGACTCCACATCCAGAGGCTCCAACATCCTCTTCGGGTCTCTGAGGTCATTTCACACATGTGGTGCCCAGACATACATGCAGGGAAAACACCCATAGACACAAAATAAAAATAAACAAAATCTCAGGAATAAAAATAAAGAATTTCACGTTTACAGGGCTCTCCGGGAACCTACAGAGCTTGGCAGACATTGGAGAGAAAGTGGGACGTGGTGGGCTTTAGGATGTCACAGAGCTGAGCTGGAAGACCCTGAAGGAACGCTCTGTAGCTGTGTCTAGCTAACCTCTCTGAAGGCCAGCGTTTTTGCTCAATAGAGCATTTAGAAAGCTGGCCCCCGAGTCCCAGTGTCTTAAATTGTATGCTGTATATGAGGTCACATAGCTGATTAGGGAGTTCATGAGAAATTTAGTAACAGTAACAGGTTTCTGAAGCATTCTCTCCCCTTTTCTTACCCGTGGCCAGCTCGCTTAACATGTCTTGGAATTTTTTCAGTACACCAATTATACAGGACTTTATTGATTTTAGAAAACTGACATATTTTGTGGTTACGCGTATGCATGTGTCTCTCTACAGGGATATGTACACAGGAGTGCAAGTGCCCACAGAGGCCAGAAGAGGGCCTTGGATCTCATGGAGCTGGAGTTACGGGAGGTTGTGAGCCACCTGACGTGGATGCTGGGAATTGAACTTGGGTCCCCTGTAAGGACCCTTAACCCGTGAACCATCTTACTAACCCTTGGCTTTTAAAAAGAGAATCTGTAAGGTCATTTTATGTTACAATGTTAAGAAATGGCTGCCCTGTCCCTCTTCTGATCAAGGTGGGAGGTGGCGATGTCTTAAGGATGGATGGCAAATATTTTTTTAAACCTAGACCTAAGTTTTATTGCCTTTTATTTGTTTTTCAGCACTAGGGATGGAACCTAGGATTTCACGTAAGCTACCGCCAGGTCTTCTGCCCATCTTTCCAATCAACCCCCAAGGCCTCAGTACAAATTTAGTGCTTTGAAACCAGTGCCTGAAAGCCTCTATCCCAATCTCTTTGTTGATTTAATAGCATTGTTGTGGAGGTGGACTTACTCAGAACACTATTCTGAATTTCTATATGTGTAATTCAAGCCCTTCAATAGACTAAGAAGGTGGCAACTACCACTGTCTCTCTTTTATGAGGAAAGAAGCTGAGGCCCATGAGACAAATAAAATAGTAACCAAGAGCAAGGGCAGAAATCTCTCCTCCCACGGAGGGGACCTTCTTCATGATGGTGGGCCTCAAAGCTTCTCTGGGTGGGACCCACCTTCTGGGTGCCTGCCTGGGGTGCATTCAGGTCATGGTGTGTAAGAAGGGGTGTTCCTTCTTTTTACTCCAAGTCTCACCTGATTTAAGTTCATTTTTCACCAACGTCTCAAATTAAAAAGAAAATCTACAAGCCCCAACCAAATGGCTCAAGGTCCAGATGTGGAAAGTGCTGTAGCTATAGCTTGACGCCAGGAGGCCTTGCTCTGCAGACATACTCAGCCTTCCGTGCAAACCCATCCGTGGGACAGGAGGAGAAAAAAATCTCCATATTTCCCATGATGGCTCAGCCCTTGACGGATGTTCCCATTGGAAGCCTTACATAACTGTACTGAAGCAGAGACAAATGAATTCCACTCGTGAAATGCTATACCTGTCTGAGAGAGAGTCTGTGTGGAGAAGTAACCTATGGGGACCTAGGTGATGAGTCCTAGCTCCCTCTGAGGCCCCAGGCCCAGGCCAATTGATACAGAGATTAGCTGGTTTTCAGCCAGTAGGATCCTTCATAGGAAGAGGAACCAGGTCATCCCAGGAATCCAGTCACCATCCAGTTGGGGATGTCTGAGAACACCCAGGTACTTTAGAAAACACTCTGGTTGGAATCTCCCTCCAGGCAGAGAGCGTTCCCTTCAATGCACCCACTTTCAAGTCCTTAAACTTTGTTTTATTCTATGTCAACTTGAAAAATAGGACACGAAAAGCTTATTAACTTGGGTATGCCAGGATTTATTTTATTTTTCCTAAAGCCTTACAAAGGAGGGTCATCATTTACATAAGGACAGAAATATAAAGATGAGCATACTAAGAAAAAGAAACACAAATAAATAAAGAACCAAACCCCCTCCTAGACTGAGGGAACCAGCATTAAGAGCTGGGCGAGCTACTGTGCTACCTACCGCAGCACCTGATCTCAGCGAGGCCGCTAACTCTCCATGACGTCTGGCTCATCACTAGCCACAGAACATTCTGGACTGGGACCATTAGGTGGGAGGATGACTCAGCTCTAGTGTATTTCCGTAACGCCTCCACAGAACCTCAGGAATTGTGCAAAAGAGTCTCAAGGCAAGTTTCTCTGCGGGCTTATGCTCTTTGTTCTAGTCTAGAAGGGACTGACAGTTGTCTCAACGCGAAGCAGGTAAACACGGCACCTACGCAAAACACCGGAGCCTCATGGCTGGGCCAATAATGCAATGTACAGAAAGACAGACAGCTCTGAAAAGGCCAGCAATTACAGCCCCTTACAAGGAAAAGAAAATGGGTTTTCATTTTCATTTCATTAAACAACAACAACAACAACAACAACAAAGGCAAAACTCAGGAAGTCAAGAAGCCAGTAGTGGAAAATAGAGCTTGCTGTGACCCATAACTTGGCATGACATTCCATGGACAGCATGTCCTTCCAGCCTGTTTTTAAGAAACATGTCCTCCATGTCGTCATCCCTACCTACCCACACACCCACACACCTTAGGTTTGCCTTTCTAGAAGCCTCACTATGCAGGCGCTAACCTACCCGTTTCTTTCATTCACAATATACTATGACCACTCGTATTCGCAACTGGGTCTGAAACTGTTGGAGGCTCTTTCTAGCAGCAGCAAACATGCCTTTCAACAACAACAACAACAACAACAACAACAACAACAACAACAACAAAAAGCCCACTTAAATAATAAAGTTTCTTTCTCTAGGTGTTTCTTACCAATGCTTAGTTAACAAATCTACAATTCCCAAAGAAACCTAAAATGTAAACTCTTAAAACTTTAAAGCACTTTAAAAGTGACCAAGTCTATAGCCCTCCTCCAAAGGTGCCTGGCCATCCCAGACCCTCACTTCAGTCCTGGGACGTTGGGAACACATTCTCTCTATTTACATGTGTGTCTTAGTCTGCTCCCATTGCTATGACAAAATGCCATAAGCTGGGGAGTTTATCAACAACAGAAATGTGCTTCTCCCGGGACTGGAAACTGGAAAGCCATAGGTCAAAGTATAGATTCACCTCTAATGACGGCTTGTGACGCACTCCAGCTTCTAAGATCCTGCTTTGTAGTTGCATTCTCCCATGGCAGAAGGCAGAAGGACACAAGTGTAGGAGGGGCGAACAGCTCCCTCACACCTCTTATAAGATCACTAACTCCATTTGTGACAGCTCCACCCAAAAGCACCACTAACCTCCTATTCCTCTTAATTCTATGACATTGGCAGTTGAGTTTCAACATTAATTTGGGGAGGGCGCATTCAGACTGTAGTGATGGGCTTTCAATCAACTGCTGTCTGTCAAGGGACTCGACAGAGGGCAGGATCCCCAGTCCCTTATGTAGGCTCCAGATGGTGGCATCTATCCCTGCCTGGCTCCCCACTCCTCACCACTAACATGGTCCTGACCGACGTCAACAACATTCCTCATGTTGTCAGAGGCCACGGACACATGCCTGTCCCTTCTTAATGATCTAGGCAGAATATCAGTATTATTTGTATTTTCTTCCTTACACTGTCTAAGGCTAGGTACTATTATTATTCCTGTTTTGTTTTGTTTTCAGGTGAGAAAATGAATCACAGAAGATAGGTAACTTACTTTGGGTCGTAATATGTAGACGAGCCAGGAATTTCAACTATGGCCCGGTTATCACCAACCACAACTGAACTTGCCCTTCCAGCCTCTCAGTGGTCTAGAGGAACCGGGAGCAATCAATGGATGTTATGAGCATCTACCAAACTTGCTTAGGTGACACTAAGTTACATAAAGTAGAATTCAACTAAAGGAACTAAAGAATTTAACTAAAGTAGAATTTAACTAAAGACCACATTCTGGTCTGGGCTCTGCTATCAAAGCTTCCTCACATGATCCAGCAAGCTAGTAACCATGTGCCAGTCTTTATGCCCCAAGCACTAAGCAGAATAATAGTTTTTCTATCTGGTTTCCTTCTCAGGAAGAGCAGGCAGGAGGACCCTGGCTAAGAGCTGTGTGGGAAAAGCAGCCCTGGTCTGTCTCAGGATAACTATGACACTATTTTACAGTATAAATCTTCCCATTTGTCCAAACAACCAAACTCTTGGATTTCTGTCTCTGCAAAACATGTTTAATTGATCACAATGTAACTTGGGGGCATGAGACTATATAAACTGATAGGGATTTCCGTTCAGGGCTGGCTCGCTTTAGTGTATTAGCTACAGCTAGACGTATGCTATTATTAAAGAGCTTTTATTTATTCACCTGTAAGTGGTAGGGAGATTTCATACTGGGAAGGCATATTAGTTGCTACATTGCAGGAACCCATTGGTTCTACATCCAAAATGTATTTCTGAGCCATATGCCCGTTTCCCACTCGGTCAGAGACACTCTAGTCTAAGCCACATCAACTCTGCCTTTGGGAGAAACAGTCTCCTCCTCAGCGCCCTCGCTTCTTGTAGTCCATTCTTGACAAGTGAATAAGATTTACCCCACCACACATACCTGCTCCCTATATGCCAACCCCTTCACTTCACTGGGGATAAAAATTAGGCTCTTTCCTAGTGCCTACTTCCCTCATTGAGCTCTAGGTGACACCAGCCTTTTGGAACCTTCCAGAACTGCTGTCTCTTCTTTGCCTCAGGGCCTTAGTCTAGACCACCTTTCCCTGGTCCCTGGCCTGCTAGGGTTCTCACAGTGAAGAAAAACAAATCTATCATTTCTTTGGGGGGGTTCTCTCTAATTACCTTTTTCAAATCTCCCTCTGGTCTACCCAGACTCCTCTTTTTATTTCGCTTTGTTGTTGTTGCATGTTTGCTTTTGAGCCATTTGCACAGTCCACTTGTGCTCATTTATACTGTCTTTAGATAGGAACACAAGGTCTTTGAAGGCTCCGGTTACTCCTGCATCTTCAGCACCGAGCGAGCACATTCATTCCTGGTACCTATAGTTGTTGGGTAGGACAAAGCCAAAAGACTCACATTCTAATCTGGGCTTTGCTATCAAAGCTTCCTCAAGTGATCCAGCAAGCTAGTAACCATGGGCCAGTCTTTATGCTCCAACCAGTAAGCAGAATAATAGTTTTTTTAATCCAACAGACCTCTTGTGAAGGCCCTATAACACGATGCATGTGAAAGAGCTATAGGAAAAAGATGCTGGTCTGCAAAAGTCAGGCTTTAGGACCTCCGTAAGAAGAATGGTTTCCTGGGGGAAACCCAGAGCCAATTCTTTGTTTGTTTCATTTTCCTGAAGCAACGCACCCATTATTCCCTCTACTCTGACATTCTAGATGGTTATTCGCTGCTTACTCTTTGGCAACATTCTTTATGCTGACAGTAATTTTTAACGGATGGTTCAGAATTCTCCCTGGGGCATCAGCGTTATGTAGACCCAGACTTTCCCTGACTGTGAGAGATGGGAAGATAGCGGCTGTAGTGAATTCTCAGAGGTGGCTCCCCACTCTTCTGAAAGACCGGTTGCCAAATAATCCCTCCCAAAGGGCACCTAGGAGTACACCCAACCCCTCCCTGGTCAAGCCCCAGCAGCTAGTGCCCTGCATGGCAGTGCTACAGATCTCTCCTCTCAGCCCCCACTCTTTTAGGGGTGACTCTCTGTAGTGTCTTTGTATTGACCCCAATACCTAAACCAAAAAAGCCATTCCAAGGCTTTTACAGTAGCTAGGACACATAAGGCACAGCCTCAGATATGGCCTCTGCAGTGCCCTGCCACCAAGATCCCACGTCCAGTGACACTGTCTCAGCACTGCTCGTCATCCGAATGGGCTCTGTTTAAGGCCCTCGTAGGGTGAGCCACCACCGACAGCTTTCCTGTTGTTTGCTTCAGCGTGGCTGTGTACAAAGTATGACTACCATCTTTTTTTAAAAAAAGTTACTTTACCTGCAAATCAATAAGAACAGAGGCCTCAGTGGAAAAGCAGGACATGAAAGTCATTCTCCAATGCTGTTTCTTCAGAGCATCCTTCCGTCTGCAGTGTCTTTTCCGGAGTCTTTCAGGTCTAGGGGGAACCACATGATGTATAAGGTAACATGGGAAACAACTTATAGCAAGATGTCTTAACCAGACTGATCATAGTCCCTCAAGGTTGTGGGGAACCTGGTTCATAGCAACAAAAAATACAGACATCAGCTCCTGTTCAGTAGCTACAGCAATTCGGGGGGTCACCTCGACTCTTGGTTTTCTCTTATGTCTTGAGGTAAATATCAGAAGCTGTTCATGACTCAGCCGGCAAGGTCGCCTGGATGCCACGCAGCTCTCTCTAGCAGGCCTCTAAAAATGCCAGAGAGCATGAAGCCAGTGAAATTTCCAATTCATAACATCCCATGACCCTTATTAGGGAGTGAAATGTTGAGTTTTTCTCAAAAAAAAAAAAATTTTTTTTTTTAAAGGACAGATTCCAGAAATACCTATATCCTCAATTGTTAGTTGTTGGAAGCCATGGCTGCCATGCTTACCTGTGTGAGCACAAAGGACTACAAAGGAGAGGCTGACCAACACCTCAGATCTTTGCCTTAAGCTTCTGTGCCCACCCCCGCCCCCCTCCGCCCCCCTCCGTCCATCTCATCTAGCTTAGGTACAATGGAAACCAAGCTGTGTTTGAAATTCCATGTTATAACCTTAAAATGTGGGTCAAGAATATTTTGGATTCTTTTTTCTATAGATAACCAGAATTTTTTTAAAAAAGTTGTTGTTGGTGGTGGTGTGTGTGTGTGTGCCTGTGCGTGTGTGTGAGATTGTGTATTCTTGCATGTGCATGCAAATGCCAGAGGAGTCTACCAGGTGTTTTCCTCTATGGCTCTCCTTACTTACTTGATGCAGGTTCTGTCAATGAACTGGAAGCCTGTTATTTCAATGAGGCTGACTGGTCATTGAACACATGGGATCCAACTAACTCTGCCTCCCGATGCTAGTTACAGGCACACATAGTCATGCCCAGTTTATTTGGTTTTCACATGAGTATTGGGGATTTGAACTTAGGTCCTCAGGTCTTCCTGCTTATGCAGTACTCCTCTTATCTACTGAGCCACTCACCCCACCCAGGCCTTGTCTATTATTTTTTAATGAACTTTATTGTGTTCACCCAAGGTGTGCAGATGTGACTGTTTCTCTCCCCCTAGATCTCTGCAAGCATTTATTTTGGTATCATATAGTCAACTCCATATTTTATTCTCCCCAAATTAACTACACAAAAATCTCTGTAGCTAGCTGAGCTGAAGATGTGTGAGAAACTGACTTCCACATGTATATTTGTGCCCTTATGAAAGTGCATGGTGGAGAAACCCCGGGAACAGGCAGATGTGAATCAGAGCACGTGTGTCAGATGGCAGAGGCCCAAGCCCTGCAGCTCTTTTCTAACTCTCTTTCAAGTTAGAAGAGCTTGCTCATTTGTTTTCTAGGTTCAACCAAAACAGTGGGAGTGCAACAGACATCAACACTTTCTTCTGTACTAATCAAGTAAAGATCACCTAGGCGTGATCACCCACATTTGGAATCCTAGCACTCAGGAGTCTGAGGCAAGAATATCATGAGTGAGAAGCCAGCCTGGGCTATACTGTGAGATTTTCAACACACACACACACACACACACACACACACACACACACACACACACACGAAGCCCCCCGCCACAAACACCTATAGACACATACACACATGTGCATAGTCACATCACAGGCACACAGACAAGCAACATGCACAGACCCCACCATGCACATTCACACATATTTATTCGCACACTGACACACACACACACACACACACACACACACACACACACACACACACACAC
>OU015758.1:17110213-17120641 GCA_907169655.1 Acomys percivali | reverse complement strand
TGTATACCCCAGGCTTAGACCTTTCCAGCAGAGCCCCACATGACACAACATGACACGGCAGCTTCCACATCAAGATTTTATATTTTAATGTTATTTTCACTTTTTTGTCTTCTGGGGGCGGGGAGGTTGCAACAGTGGAGGGCATATATGGAGGGAAAGGGAGATGAGTAGGATTGGGTGTATTATGCAAAATTCACCAAGAATCAATCAAAAGTTCAAAAATTGTATTTGTGTGTGTGAGCGCACTGAATCTCTTAACTCAGGCTGCCAGGGTTGTTGACACGCACTTTTCCCTGCTGAGCCGTCTTGCCAGACTGGAATACAACTTTCTTGAGAGTGAAGTGTTCAGGAAAACTATTTCCCAAAAGAAGTGCATTAGAAGAAAATCGTCTTATTTCTAATGATATTTTCTGACTGTAGCAGCAAAGCCACGGTGAGAAAAAGCACGGAGAACAAACAACAGCACTGCTCAAGGGATGCACAGCCATTCCTAAGCCCCTACATCTTGGCTTGTTAAAGTGAAGCTTAAGCCATTTTTAAAGTGGGATTTTCTGTTACTGGCCTCAAAGCACCGTATGTAACTGACAGGAAGTTCTTAAGAATCTACTGCACTTGAGATGCTTTATAGGAAATATAAACTATACAGTGTGCACTGAATTCTCAACAAGGTTTTCAAAAACACCTCAGGGAGACAAACCATGAAAGCCAAAGCTAGGAATAGCGTGCAGCAACTGTGAAGGATTTGGATTGAGGTGACTTGACAAGTCGACATCAGAGGTCATATATAAGAGGTGGCCTAAGATGCAACTGTATGATGAACACTTTGAGACTATAGGTGGGCATGGGAGACAGATGCAGGGAGTGAAGCTTTGAGCAAACCCGTGCTGTTGGCACAGGCATGGCCATGTCAGGGACCCTAGAGTCCCAGAGCCACCTGGGAGTGAGGCTCAGAAGGAAATGACAGCACCTTCCTTGGAGGACCAAGTGTGAGTATTGATGATGTGTACAGAAAATGTTCACCATAGCTCCCCCTCCCCAGGATATTTATGGCCTGAGACCTGCTCCCTTACGGATACTAGGCCTATAGAGATTAGCTAGGCCTGGCCCCTGGATCCAGCTGCGTGCTATAAACCTTATCTCCTTGTCTGGCTCTGCAGTATCCCTGCCTCTCTGCTCAGCTCTATATAATAAATATGCTGAGCGTCTGAGGTGCCGAAACTTTTCTAGATGAGAGCACAGACCACCTGATGCCAGCATTTCTGTCTGTCATTTCTTTATTCTGTTGGGGGTTGGTCTAGCGCGCTGTGTATTCAGATGCTGGTTGCTGTGTCCCAAGATCTGGTTGCAGTCTGGGTGTGGGCACTGCCATGATCCTTGATCAATGTTGTGTAAACACTGCTCCCCAATCTCTGATTAGTTAATAAAGAAGCTGAGCAGCCTATAGCTGGGGAAGAGAGGACAGAGAGGCTGGACTTATGATCCAGTGAGGGGTCTCAGGTAGGGACCAGGAGGGAGAGAAAGGATGTAGCCATGGGGACTGACCTGATGGAGCAGAGCAGAAGCAGCCCAGGCAGGACCAATATGGAAGTAACTCAGAGCACACGGCTGCAGAACAGTGAGACCAGCATAAATGGGTTAGAATAGATCAGTATCTGTCCAGCTCTGGTGCTTTAAAGCTTGTTGAATAAATATAATAGGTCTCTACTCAGTTATTTGGGAACAAGAACAGGTGATTAGAAAAGCCCCCCCCCCCCATTATATCACATATTCTTACATCACTCACTTGCCAGCTTCAGTTAGATCCAAGACCCCGGAGACAGGCTGGGTGAAGCACAGAGGGAACTCTCTAGGTGGGGGAAGCAATGTAAACAGGGAGGAGGGAGTCAGGCTGCATACATTTGCTGGGGTCACCATGATGAAGATACCACATACTGGGTGGCTTTACACAACAGAAGGCCATCTCTCAAGATTCTGCTCTCTAGGCAGTATCACCGTGGTTAGTCCATGCCGGGGCCACTTGTTTGTAGATGGATGCCTATTACTGTACTCCCTGTGTGTTCAAGTCTTTTTTTTTTTTTTTTTTTTTTTTTAAACAAGGAAGACTGAGTCAGACAGAACTTGCTGCTTTAATGACTTTATCTTGACTTAACCAACCTTTTAAAGGCCCTGTCTCCAAATACACTAACAATTGAGGAACTGGGAATTTGAAATTTAACACATGAATTTTGAGGGATACAATTCAGTTCTTAACAGGGACCAAAAATATTTAGGCTAGAGATTATTGGGAGATGCAGTTGGAAAATTACATTAGGGCCAGGCAGTAGGTAATTTGAATTGTTGGCCTGGATTTCATTGTGAGAAATTCACTAGAGAAGACCACTCAGACACAAGTTCAAGCCAACAGAAAGCCTTTATTAGCTGGCTGGTGACTACACTGGATGTTTTGGAACTGAATGCAGTCCCTAGCTTTTCTCAGGATGAGCTTTTAAGCACAAATCCACATCCTGGTTGACAGACCTCAGTTAGCAAGAATAGTTAGCCAGAAGTGGAACTATAGAAGCCAAAAAGCAAAGTTAATTAACACGTTTAGGGACTTTCCCAGAACTACAGACTTGGATGAGATTAGGTCTTCACACCGTCAGTTCTGCTAAGGACTGGGAACTTGTTACAATTTCATTCATTGCAAAGGGGGCAATATAGATATTTAAGATGAAACCAGGTGTGGTGGCACACTCCTGTAATCCCAGCACTTGGAGGCAGAGGCAGAGGCAGAGGCAGAGGGATCTCTGTGAGTTCAAGGTGAGCCTGTTCTACAAAGTGAATCCAGGACAGCCAGGGCTGTTTCACAGAGAAACCCTGTCCTAAAAAAAAAAAAAAAAAAATTGCCTGGCAGTTGTGGCACACGCCTTTAATCCCAGCACTTGAGAGGCAGACGCAGGCGGACTTCTGTGAATTCAAGGCTAGCATGGCCTACAGAGTGAGTCTCAGGACAGACAAGGCTACACAGAGAAACCCTGATTTGAGGAAAAAAAAAAAAAAGAATGATTAGACAGCAGTATGCCACAGTACTCAACAGTAAGAGAAACTGGTTAGAATTGCTGGTGTATATATAGTCCACACTGGTACTGATGAGGGCTGAGCAGAAGAAAGTGGAGGACTTAGGTCAACGTATCATACAGATACCTGCACATCAATGTTTATTGCAGCACTGTTCACAGTGGCAGACACCCAACAACAGAGGAATGGATAAAGAAAATGTGGCATATAAACACAAAGAAATTGTTTTCAGATATAAAGAGCAAAGTTATACCATTTGCAGGTAAATGGAGGTAACTGAAAATAATAATGCTAAGGAAATTAAGCCAGTCTCAGAAAGTCAAATCCATGTTTTCTCTCATGAATGACTCCTATATTTTATATAGCTAAAATCACATATTTGACTGTCTAGGGAAGAAAGGGACTCAAGGGAAAGGGAAGAGGAGAAGGGGACCGAGGCATACAAGAGGGATATACTCAATATGCAATATACAGCTGTATGCAAATACCCTCATGTAATAATGTACCTTGCAGTACAGTGAATACATGTAGTGAATTTTTAAAAACCAGTTTCAGAGAAAGGACACAAAGGTCAAGTAGATTGGATCACTGGACAGTCTCCAAGGTCCTGTGTACGGCCGAGGGTCACCAGGAATAGACAGACCCTCTTGTAAGCACCCTCCAGACTTCCAGTGACCTCAGGGCAGGGCCTTGGCAGAGCAGCCCGCTCCAGCTCTGGCTGGGACAGATCCTCCTCAGTTGTCCAGATCTCTATCCCCAACCTCCCAGAGTCAGCTTTTGACTGCATATTCTAAAGATATTTTCTAAATACTCTATACATTTAAAGTAAAACACCCAAACACCCAAAACCAACACCAAACCCCCCACCAAATGTTCTACCGATTAAAAAGTTAGATTATTATTTTATGTGTATTGGTGTTTTGTGTACATGCATGTCCAGTGCCCACAGAGGTCAGAAGAGGGCGATGGATTCCCTGGAACTGGTGTTACATAGACAGTTGTTTGTGAGCTGCCCCATGGGTACTAGGACTCCGCTGAAGCATCTCTCTAGCCTCCTTATGATTTTTATTGCAATTTTCACTTTCCTAGACAATGAGAAGTGATAGAGTAAGAACGGCAGGCCAAAGCTTACTGGAGAGTCAGAGATAAAGAAGGATTAGAACCATTTTGTTATCAAAATATTAAGAAGTTTGAGAAAACCGATAAAGCTCTTGGGTATCTTACAAACGCTCATGACAGTGTAGATGTCAGAGGTTCATCTGTCAAAAGCAGTCAGCCCCAGTCAGCACTTGGTTAACTCTGTTCTAGGATTCAGCACTTCCTATACTACTCTTATATAGAGCTTAAATTTCCTTCATAACTTTACCTTTTGATTTTAAGCTCCATCTCAGAGTAAACAGGGGAAATGTTCCAGGGTCTCTTGAGAGATAATTATCTGTTAATCATTATTTGTATCTTCACTTCCTGAAGAGGAACTGTCATTCATGCACAGGTAGAAGAGATGAATGCAAGATTAGTTTTATCTCTGTAAGCCAGTGGTGGTGGTGCACACCTTTGAGCCCAGCGTTAGGGACGCAGAGGGAGGCAGATCTCTGTGAGTCTACAGAGTGAGTTGCAGGCCAGCCAAGGAATACACAGTAAGACCTTGTCTCGAAAAACAACAACAACAACAAAACAAAAAAGTTATGTCAATAAAAGTAAAGCAAGAGACTGAATACACTCTTACTCAGAAGTGCTTTTATTTAATAAGCAAAAAAAGAACTAAACTTACCAAAACAGTTTCTTATCACAGTGAACACACACGTCCAGTACTAATTCACAGTGCAGGTAAAGACAGCCCACCATACAAGATGGAGATGCTGATTGTAAGAACAAGTACTAAGTAAGCTACCAAGGAAACAAGGCTTCAGAAGGTTAGCGTCTTACATCCCACAAAGAACTTCCAATGCTGCTCCATTACATGGCACGGAAGGAGCTCTTGATCACTGATTAGAAGTATTTCTTTTATCTGTAGATAGTGAGGGAAGCTTTGCAGTGGCTTTCCAGAGGTGCCTGCTAAAATAGGCATCAAAATTAGAACAAGCTTTTATAATGTACTACTTAAACACAGTTATTACATACCCTAGGATGCAGTCAGTCCATGTCAGAGCATGCTTGATAGGTTTTCAGCACTCCACTGTACCTACAGCACTCCACAAACCTACAGACCAAGGACTGTCTGACTTTGGGGGGGGCGGGGAAGCGATGGAGAGAAGGGTAATAAGGAGAAGGGAACTGTTTATAGTCTAAAAGCATAGCAAGAAATTATGAAGAAAGCTTCTGAAGACAGTTGAATTTCCAGTAAGTTGTGAGTAAAGCAACTGTGATGACTAAAGGAGATTTTGCATGTGTACACTTAACACATTATTTGGCATATAACAAATAGTAAATAACTATTATTATGCTCACTGTTAATGGCTAATTTTAGGATGTTTTAGAAGACAGAGGACCAATTTCCTAGTCCTTCCTCTACCATACATGTAGAGTGTGATCTCAAGGAAATGATATCACTTCTAGTTCTTTATTAAAGGAGAGGGTTCTTTACTTGCACCAGCTGAAATGGTCAATAATATTAAAACTGGTTGCTTCAAGCTCCAATAGCCTCGGAGCTTGGCTATTTGAGTTATGCATTAATTAGGGAATTGAATCTTACTCCACAGACTGCCAGTATGTTAAAACTTCATCAAGACAGTTTTAGTTAGACATACCACATAGACCATTAATTTTATCCATATTCTATGAGTATAACTGTTTCATAAAAGTAGGTATTATAAAAGCAGTGGTGATTTTGGTGGCTAGCACCTCTCTATATTTCCGACCATAATTTGCCTTTCTGTGGCCATCCCTTTCTCCTTACTTAACTCACGTTCTCTGGGCTGAATTTATTATAAATTTCTCAATTCATTTCCATCTGTGCCCATCAGCAGGCACTGACTCAGTGTCAGGAACATACAGGGGGAGGTGAGATATAACGAGATTTCTGTTGAATCTTTGGGGAAAGACATATTTAAATCCCCCTTTTCTATCCTTGAATCAACAAGCAAACAACCTTGGTTAATGAAAGGATATTAGGAAGGAACCTAATGTGGAAGGGGAGCTTAGAGGCGCGCTGGCTTTCTTCTTTTCTTTAAAGATGGATGGAGTCTTATGCATCCCAGGCTAGGCCTAAAATCACCAAGACAGAGGATGACCCTGCACTTGTGATGCCCTTGCCTTAATCTCCTGAGTGGTAGGATTACAAGCATGTATCACTATACCAGGTTTATGGGATTAGAGCTTAGAATTTGAAAGGGGAGAAACTTCATGTTTAGTCATGCAGTTCGAATGCTAGATAAAGGCTGCAGACCCCACCCTGGCCTTTATTGACATGTACAAATCAATAAAATCCCATTTTCAGAGGCTTAAGTCAGTCTAACTGTTACTTACAGACTGAGGTGAGAGCTTAGTCAGTGAAGTACTCACTTGTCTTGCAATTAAGACCTAAGTTTGATTCCCCAGAATGCAGGAAAAAAAAAAAGGAAAAAGAAATACCGCAGAGGCTGGAGAGATAGCTCAGAAGTTGAGAGCACTGCCTACTCTTCCAGAGGTCCTGAGTTCAATTCCCAGCAACCACGTGGTAGCTTACAACAATCTATAATGCGACCTAATGCCCTTTTCTGTCATGCAGGCGTACATGCAGGCACAGTACTGTATATATACTAAATAAGTCTTTAAAAAAAAAAAAAGAAAGAAAGAAAAAGAAATGAGGAAAGCACAGCTTAGAGGGCAGTGGTGCATCTTTGTGATGCCAGCACAGAGGTGGCAGTACTGACAGGTGGACCCCTGAGGCTCACTGGCCACCCAGCCAAGCTTTGTTGGCAAGTTCTGGGGCAATGAGACCTTATTGGAAAAAAAAAAAGTCAAAATAAAGAAAAACAAAACAAAACAAAAAAAAACCAGGCAGAGCTGGGCATGGTGGCACATGCCTTTAATCCCAGCACTTGGGAGGCAGAGGCAGGCGGATTGCTGTGAGTTCGAGGCCAACCTGGTCTACAAAGTGAGTCCAGGACAGCCAAGGCTATACAGAGAAACCCTGTCTTAAAAAACAAACAAACAAACAAACAAAAAATCCAGGCAGATAACAACTGATGAACAAGTTGTGTTCTGGCTGGCACATGTGCATGTACATCCCCCGACACCTGTTACTATAATTAAATACTTTTTACATTTTAAAATATGTTCCATATATAAATATATCTCCATATTAACTGTAGAGGGCAAAAAGTCCTTGTGCATTCAGATAAGCACTGGAAAAGCCAGAGAAGTTACACTTGCAGGCATTCTTCAAAGGAAGGAGTGTTTAGCCTCTTCTCTTAGAATGCTGGGAGTGGATGTAGTTTACAACCTGGTGACCCTCTGCTGTCTGATGAATTAGCTTCCACCTTTATCTCCCAGAATCTATGTTTCACTTATACCTTTTCTCCTAAACTATGAATACTACTTCCAGATCATAAAATCCACCCTTGTAAGGGATGTCATTTGTACTTTACAACAGTCTAAGTAATTTCTATGCTACCTTAGGGTCAGGCCAATCCTGACTCCCACAGGCATTTTTACCTCAGTCATTCTCCCTAAACCCTCATCTTAAGCAATGTTTCTAAGTCAATAAGAACCCATTTTATGGATGAAAGAGTTTCAATGAAACATGTCTTAAGCTTTGTTGTACTCACCAGAGCTGAGGTAACTGGTAACTACCAAATTTTCCAAAAATTTGCTATACTTAAATATGGCAAAAAAAAAAAAAAAAATAGAAAAAAAAAAAAAGAGCTGATGTCAGACTCTCGAACTCTTGGCCTAGCACTGGTTCCCTAGTCACTCTTCCCTCACCAGACTGTTTCCCTGCAGTGACCTCCCACAATGAATAGCTGTGGTTTTCATAGATCTCCCACTGAACTAATGGGCTTGGTAATCCTACTGTAACTGGGACTGTGGGCATGGATCACCCCACCCTGTTTTCAGAAACGAAGTGTTCTATGAAAGTTGGGGACAAGAGAAATTGCTGAGGCTAAACTCACAACAATAAGGCTCCCACTACCTGCTTTTACCTCCGTAAGATACTGTACCTCATTTACTGAAACCATCCATGACCGTTTATTTCTAATTTACATTTATTTCAGCCATGTGCAAATACTTCTGTAGGATTGCTACTTGTGAGCAAAGTGCGTAGGTTGAGGGTGTGTACATCACATGTCAGACCCTTCTGCCAGTGTCTATCTACAGCCCTCTTTTACACGACCGATATATGAATATCTATGATGCCTGCTTTCTCCTCTACATCCTTACTGATATTGTACAGTATAAATTTTAAAGGCTTTCCTGCTCTGGATATACAAAATAAAACTATTGTTTTCATTGATACTTTCCTGATGACTGTCTAGCAGGAGCATCTTTCATATGCTTTAAAATATCTAGAAGGTACCTAGGATGGTACCTATTAAATTCTGTTGGCAGTGACTGGTCAGATAGCAACCCAGAGTATGGTACTAATTAGGTCAATAATTTAATCTATACATGAATCAAAATTCTGCTTTCAAACTGCATTCCTCAGCTCACTGGGCAGGACAGTACAATGCTTAGCTGAATGTGGTGCAGCAGGAGGGAGCAACCTGTTGCACGTCTTGCTAAAGGAGGCTCACAGCAGCACTAGCTCCATATTTAGGAACAGTTTCAGAGACTCTCTGCCAATTGTTCCTAGTTTAATGACATTAGCTCTTTTGGGCCCTATGAAGCACAGTGGAATCCTTCCCTTCTTCTTCGTTTTAGTCTTACATGTTTGCACAAGAATATCCTTCTCTCCATTTTCTTTTCAATAACCAAGCTGAAAATGCTCAGATTGGCATCCACAATACATCCATGAACAGACTTGTGCTTCCTCTCTCCAGTTCTTCTTGGTCTATAAGAAGAACGCCTCTTACTCAACAGCAGGTGCACTCTGCTGTGGGGCATGACACCCTGTTTCATGAGAAGACCTTGTTTGTCATTCTCACCATTGATTCAGACAACACAGCTCCTGTACTCTTCACCCAGAGCACCACAGCAACTTCCATGGTCACAGGCTTCTCATAGAATGGACACGTTTGCACTCATTGTCCACTGCAATGAGTTTCTGACAGCCAGTGGCTGGGAGGAAGGAGATATTTAATTTCATCTTGACATGGCTTTTACCCCTGTGCATGGCTCAGCTGTGTCTGAAGTACTGGAGTTTTCTCCTGACTGCTTCACCTGCTTTTACTTCCCCAGCTAACCAACAAAAACCCACGCCACATCTTAGCTGCTGAATTTGTTTCTGTGCTCTAATAGTGTTGCATATTTGTCTAGCACCTTTGATACTGAAATCTTTGTGCAAACATGTAAGAAAAACTTAGAAAGAATACAAAGTAGTTAGGTATCAGATTTTAAAAATTTAATAATTAACTCATTTATAATACTCAATATAATGGTTTTAATATGAGCATTAACAAAAGCTTTCCAACCAATCCACTCTGTACTTTAACCTACTACCCTGACTAAGCTTTGGCCATGAGGAGAGAAGGAGACATATCAGGCGACCATGAGAAGGAAACATAAAAGATCTGCCTTGGAAAAGAATACAGTCCCACACTAGAGATTCATTCTCACTTCAGCCCTGACATTCCTTTGAGCGGTTGAAGGAAGAAATCAGATACTACACAGTAAATGCTTAAATGCAGTGTCTTTTCTTTTGCTCTGTTTCCACTAGGAATGCTACTAGTCACATAAGAAGATCTTAGAAAAGCCAAGCTGTTGTGATTGACAGTAATATGATTGACATGCAAAATACTAGTCCTAGGAATATCTCTGCTGCTCCACAGACATTCATGTAGTCCAACAATATCTGCTAGTCATTTTTTCCTTCTGTAGCTGTCACAGTCTTGACTGTGGAGAGGACTATGTGGAATCATGTTTCGAGGTCTAGTTACATGAAGTGAGTCAGACACTTCCTGGCTCTGAAGCATGAAAACAAGGAAGACTGGATGGGGAGGGGTGCTGCCTAAGCTCATATTTAGCAATAGCACATTGAGTATTATAAATAAACTATTAGATAAAGAGAAGAAAAAAATCTCTCTTTCTCATCTTACATCTTTATACAAACAATAAAGTACCAAAAAGTGTTAAAAAAGAAATTCTGAGCTGGGCGCCGTGGTGCATCCCTGTAACCCAGGCACTCTGGGAGGCGGAGCCTCTGAATTCGAGGCCAGCCTGATCTACAAACTGAGTCTAGAATAGCCAAGGGTACACAGAGAAACCCTGTCGTGAAAAATGGAGGAAGAGGAG
>OU015758.1:17082819-17110113 GCA_907169655.1 Acomys percivali | reverse complement strand
AGGAGGAGGGGGAGGAGGAGGAGGAGGAGGGGGAGGAGGAGGAGGAGGAGGAGGAGGAGGAGGAGGAGGAGGAGGAGAAATTCTGCTTCGAATTTTTTTTGTGAATAGAGAAAGGAAAAGTTAGGATCCTGAGAAATGACTTAGTCTCTTCTTGGGTCAGACGTTGCATATCTTTACAATGACCAAAGCTGCCTTACTGATAGCTTCATGAAGGCAATCACCTGGTTGGGACATAGAAACAGCTCATTCTCTCCGACCCCCCCGCCCCCCGCCCCCAAGATAGGGTTTCTTCATGTAGTCTTGGCTGTCCTAGACTTGCTTTGTAGACCAGACTGGCCTTGAACTCACAGCAATCTGCCCCCCTCTGCCTCCTGAGTGCTGGGATTAAAGGCGTGCACCACCACACCCAGTTCTTTAATTTTCATTTTTACTGAGGTACAACTCTTAAATAGGGTTGCTGGCATCTGAAGTCTATAAACAAATAGTAGCAAATGAGTGTAGATGTTTAATGCTTCCTGTTGAGCCTCCTCTCCAACAAGGACTGTAAAGGTAAGGAACTATTACATTACATTTTCCTCATGTAATAGTACCAGATGTTATGTATTCTACAAGTATGTTCAAACTGAATTGCTAGATTCACTAACTAGGCAAAATAATGTATATACATTTTTTGTTAACTAGTTACAAGAACTAATACTTCAGCAGGTATATTAATTTGGTTAGGTTGAAAGTAATTTTTATTTTTGGCTTTACCCCTCCCCCCCTAATGTTTTGATTGTTTCCACTTAATAGATCAAAAGTAAAGATCATCAGATTTGTTCTAACTTAGCTTCCTTTTGAAACTTCACTAATCTATCAGCTCTTTTCACTTAACCAATTTTACTTTTCTAGCTCTTAGATTTATTACTTATAAACCAGCTCCAATGCTCATATTTGCATATAGGTTCATTTCTAATTGTGAAAATTTAAACTTACACGTCTAGGACTTGTTTTTACAAGCCAAGCACTGTATTTCATTAGGATTGTAAAATGAAACCTGGGTTACTCTGGGACTAGGTGGAAAGCACCATATTAGACTTACAGATTCATTTATTCTAATGAGCTCTATTTACTCCCAGCACTTTGGACTTTTGTTGTTTTTTCCCTTCCACCAACTAACCAGCCACCTGACACCAACTGTATGTCTACTGTAGTTTGGTTCTTCAATGTCTTCCAAAGGCCTTTATATTGACAGTTTGACTCTCAGTGATGGTGTTGAGAGGTGGTGGTGAGATCTTGAGTTAAGGAAGGCTCTCAGGTTATTAAAGATGTGCCCCTGCATACTGTGAGACCACTCCCTCCTCTCTCTTTGGCTTCCTGGCTATGCTAGCCATGAGGTGAAAGAGGTTACCCACTGTTCCTGCTATAGCATACCTACTTTTCCACAGGCCTAAAGTAATTGATTACATCACTGGCCACTAGTGACTAATCCAATATTAGCTCTTCTCTTCCACAGAGTCTGGAAGATAGAGCTGAAGGTTCCAAGCTTCCATTCAAGGCTTGGTGTTTCTGGAGATCAGCCCCTATTTTGAAGCTCTCTAGGAACCAGCCGCAGTTCATCTGAGAAAGAAGACATTCTTATCATCCTTATCATTTGAGACATTCCAAAGACTTAAGGAGCTCTGTGCTGGGAACCAGAGACAAAACCCACATTCTTTCTATAATAGCTCAGAATGATAAATATAATTTAAATCATTAACAAAATGATCAACAATTATTTCAGCAAACAGCATGATGCTTGGCCTTCACTGTGGACTTGACAGGAGCAAGAGTTACCTAGACTGTGTCTATTATGGTGTTTCCAGAGAGAATGACATCACCAGGGCTCTGGCCTAATGAATGGATTAACACCTTGATGTGTTCATGATACGACAGTGTTTCTGGGAGATGAGGAAAGAGTAGGAAGTGGAGCCTTGATAGAGGAAGCAGGCCATAGGGGTGTATCCTGGAATGGGGGTAAAGCTGAATCTTTCCCTGGCATCTTTGAATTTCCTGTTTCTCGCCCCTCATGAGACAAAGCAGATCCTTATTCACATGCTCCTGCTACAATGATGCTTTGCCTAAGCAAAGAGACCTGAAGTATTTGTGAGTTTAAATCAACCTAAGCCTTATGCACTCTCTCTCTCTCTCTCTCTCTCTCTCTCTCTCTCTCTCTCTCTCTCTTCCCCTCCCTCCCTCCCTCTCTCAGGTTTTTGTGCATTTGATTAAATAGAAAAAGAACTACAAATGTTACTATAAAGAAGTAAATGGTATAAAGTGACTTCTTAGCGGGTTGTAGAGAAGGCAAATCTTCATGCATATATATTTCAAGTAATGAATTAGGTTAAAGTAGTGTTAGTCATGATATCTGAGTGAGAAACTATGATTAAAACAATGAAAATAATTCAGAGTTGTCAATAAAGCTGAAACAAACATCCTTGGTACTATTATGAGGCACTGCTCTTGCGTTGGGTTTTGGTTTCTAACTGCATACAACAGAAACACCTGCGGCTCTATCACATGCGCTTTTACAGAGAAAGGGAGCAAAACAACAGCACTGAAATGAAGGGAACTCCATCTTTTCAAGTTATTTTTTACATTATCAGTAGATTAAGTACTATTTTATTATAATTTAGAAAAGCATGCTATTGTTATTTTTTCCTGGAAAAGCACACTCTGTTTCTAAAAGATAAACAAGACATCAAGTCTCTATGAAATATGTAATTAGTGTGTTATAATGATGTTCTAAAACACCTCACACAATGTTCTTTCTCTTTGTTATATACGATCAGCTTAATATTGATGTGTTTTGAACATATTGATACTCTACTGACAGGACACATAAATATATAAAATGGAATTCCACTTTTTTGAGAGAGGATCTCACTGCATAGTCCAGTCTGGTTTTGAGTTTGTAGTCTTCCTGTCTTGGCCTCTTGAGTGCTAGAATTATAGGTATGCATCCTCATATCTGGCTTGAAAAAAGTCTTAAAATGGCCACATTAAGATTTTAAAATATTATTTTCATGGCTTAAGATTCTCCTGGTATCATGAGCCAAATGTGATACACACACACACACACACACACACACACACACACACACACACACACACGTTCTGTAAAATGTTGCAGATGCCATCTGATTTTGTAAGTTTAGGAAGAAATGATGAACAAAGCTCAACAGACTTCATCATTTCTCATGAAGAGGGAGAGGAAATACGACTGTGAATGTGAGCATTCTTTAACTTCTTGCTGAGAAATTGGAAAGGGCCATTACCTTTACCTACCTCACAATTAGAAACAGAAATTCAAGAAGAAACAGATGATATTAACTGGTCTTGCAAGATGGGCTAGTAGGTAAAGGTGCTAATGCTGAGGACTTGAGTTTGATTCTCTGAACCACATGGTAGATGGAATGAATTGACTGCTGCAAGTTGTCATTGACCACCACATGCACACGGTGGCATGCATGTATGTGAACATGTGTGCACACACACAAATACATAATAAATAAATGTTTAAAAAGAGGAAATATTAACTAACTAAAATTGTATTTACCATTTGTTGAATTCCTTACCTCAAATCCTATTATCGTTTTGAGATTTTGACCTGCCTACTTATTAAAATCATCCAACTAAATCCAGTTTTAAATGATCCTTGGAATCATATTCATACTTACATACATTTATTCATAGATTCAATGAATATTATTCAATGGATAGTTGTTGGAAGCCATGGTGTGGTGAATATTGGGGGAATATAAGAAATACGAGCCTATAAAAATCCCTTTGAACTGAAAGACCTCTTCAGTCTCTCAGAAGAGAAGAAGCCATGTAACCAGCAACTATTTACAACAGAAAATGATAGGAATACGGCCTGGCATTCTATTTGCAGTGTGTCAGGGTCTATATACACTTCTTATAAAAGAGGGTGGAAAATGCTCTCAGCTTCCATCTTCCAGATTTGTTTTCTTAAACACCAACTTACTTGGCTTTTATATTGAGTCCCTGGAGCAACACATTTCTAAAATCAAAGGGGATGTCACTACGTTTTTCTAGATTAGTTTTGCTCAGACCTAATACATGGCTATCCTAGCAGTAAGTGTAAATGTTCTTTCTAATTCTCCCTTTTCCTCCACTCTCAGAAGATTGGTCACTGGAAACACAGAAGCACAGGTTTGCTTATGAAGCTCCACATGGGCTGCTCTGGTCTTCTTTACAGTATCAGAGGTATGTCTTTATTTTCCTAACTTATCTTGATATGCAAGTAAATAGAAAGATTCTCTCACGAATGTTTCTTTGGTAGCTGGGTTAAAGCACTTTGTATTTTTCTTAACATAAACTGTCAGGTACCATAAAACAGGGGCACAAGAATCCTAATCAAGACAGCTGAAGTGAAACTCCAACAGCAGTGTATGTAGCATGCCTGCAACGGTCTGCTTGTGGATTTATAAGCTCAGACCAAGGTAGCAAGAAGTTAGACGGCACCCTGGTACATCTATAGTTTTCAACATAGCATACACATCTGAAAGAAAGAAAAAACAGGATTTTGGGGAAGAAATTAATAGAATGTGTTTATATTAGAGGCAACAGGGGAAAATATCTAGGAAGTAGATGGCTTTCATGTCATAAGGAAGAAAATGCAGCTCTACTTTGATTTCCCGGTTAGGAACTAGGAGGAGAAAGGTTCGGTAGACTTTCCTGGAAATGGCTGTAAACATGATGTATGTGTATATGTGAGGTGGGGTAGATGGGTGGAGGGGAAGATGGAGGGAGGGGGAGGGGAAACCAGTGCAAGCACAAGAGAGACACTGACATAGCAACTTCACCCTTAGGAAGTTATGAAATTATCTTTTGCATAAGAAATGAAATACTATGGGCTGGAGAGATGGCTCAGAGGTTAAGAGCACTGGCTGCTCTTCCGGAGGTCCTTCCTGAGTTCAGTTCCCAGCAACCACACGGTGGTGCATAACCATCTATGATGAAATCTGGTGCCCTCTTATGGCATACATATGTATAAGCAGGCAGACCACTGTATATGTAATAAATAAATCTTAAAAAAAAAAGAAATGAAATACTAGTACTCATCCAAGCTCTACAATCAGGCTGTAATATGAGTCACTTAAAAATGAGGTTAGGAGGCCTGACTCCATACTACAGCAGTAGCCAGGTTTAGTGTGCTAGCTATTTTCTGTCAACTTGACACAAACTAGAGTCACCAAAAAAGGGGGACCCTCAGCTGAGGAACTGCCTCCATCACATTGGCCTGGAGGCACGTCTGGGGGCACTGTCTTCACTGCTCATTGGTGTGGGAGGGTTCTGCCCCTGTGGATGGTGCCCCTCGTGCCTCCAGGTTCTTGTCTTGGTTGGCCTAGTGGAAGACTATAAGCTGTCAGCCAAAACACAAACCAAAAAAACTTTCCTCTCCTATGCTGCTTTTGCTTATTGTTTGGTCACAGCAACAGAGAAGCAAATTAGGACAGTTTGCAACCAAACACCATGGATTACTATAAAAACCCCTAGTTTCTTAAGCCTTTAATTCTCCATGTTCACCGATCTGATCTCCCAGACCAAGTTTCCTTCAGTGTCAAAACATTCTTATGAAAGCTGTCTTTACAAAGCTGGAAGAAGGTATCTACTGTGATGAAGGTGCTTGTCTTAGCTTGGGTTACTATTGCCATGATGAAGGACCATGATGAAAGTGGGAAGGAAAGGGTTTATTTGACTCACACTTCCATATCACTGTTCATCATCAAAGGAAGTCAGGACAGGAACCCAAGCAGGGCTGGAACCTGGAGGCAGGAGCTGATGCAGAGGCCATGAAGGGATGATGTTTACTGGCTTACTCCCCATAGCTTGCTCAGCCTGCTTTCTAATAGAGCTCAAAACTATGAGTCCAGTGATGGCCTCACCCACAATGGGCTGGGTTCCTGCCTATTGACCAGTAATTAAGAAAATGCCCTAGAGTCTTGCCTACAGCTTAATCACATGGAGGCATTTTCAAAATTAAGTTTCCCTCCTCTCAAATGACTTTAGCTTGTGTCAAACTTACATGAAACTAGCCAGCACAGTATTTTTTGAGACAGGACCCTAAGGGTTCAGGTGGATTAAGAATACGTTAGGAACGGGAGGCAGTTTGAATTATGTAGCCCTATTATCAGAAAAGTAATAATCCCAGGGAGTCCTGGGCAGGACAACAGCAAGCCTGTTTGGTTCTTGGCTGCATTCATCACAATAACATCATTTTCTACTGTGCAGCACCCTCCGCCTAGATTGTCCCTAACTGGCCTGATACAGGGACACACCGTAAAAGAGGAGCACTGTAGCCGAGGTGGGAAACGTAATGCTGGTTATATCTGATTTTCACGATTGTGTTTTGCTCTTTCACAATCTAGTCAAGTGTGATACTCATTTATGAGAATACATCTTATTTAGTTTTTTCAAGATAATATTATCTCCATTTGAGAAGGAGTATTAACTTAATAACCAAAGATTCATTTTAGTGCAAGTTTTCAGAAAATATGAGAACATAACAAGCCTTTGTGAAGGAAAAGCACTCTTTCCTTTGTGTGATACTTTTTAAAAAACACTCAGTGATTTTAGAAAATTCCCATAAAAGGATTAATTATAAAAGATGGTATCACCTAAAATGTTTCCTAGAAGCAACTGTGGCTAGGACAATAAACTAAAACAAATATTACTGGGGGCATAGAGAACCTAAAACCTTTGATCACTACTGTGGGAATGTAAAATGGTTCTGATGCTATGGAAAACAGTTTGGCTAGTCTTCAAGAAATAAAATCTAGAGTTATACTATACAATAAACCAATTTCATTCCGAGCTATGTAGCTATAAGAATCTAAGACAACTAATCAAACAACTAAATGTGTATGCGTAGCCATCAACAGCATCGTTCACAGCACATCAGAAGTGGAACAGCTCACATGCTCAAATGATGAATGAATAAACTGTGGCTTACTCACAGGATAGAGCCACGAAAGAGAACAAAGTACAAGCACATGTTACAATATGGATAATCCTCAGAACCACTGGGCTGAATAAAAGCTAGGAACAAAGAGTGTATTATTCCACTTCTATGATATATTCAGAAGAGCACATCCATCCAGAGAGAAAGAAACTCCTAGGGACTGGAGGATGTAGAGATTGGAGAGTAATTGCTGAACAGGTAAAAGGTGTCTTTGGAGGCAACAACAGCATTTTGAAGCTACACAGGGGTAGTATTGCACAACACTGCAAATATACTAAATGCCACTGGATGTTCATGCTAAAATGGCTAATCATAATGACTAATTATGAATTTCATCTAATTGGAGAAAAAGAAGTAGCACCTTCCCACTAGACTTGGGTACTAAGAACTAGCTGTTAGGCTGCATTTACCTGGGAGGCAAGGCTGATGCTGCTGAGGTGCATTTTGTGGTTCTGCATAAACAGGGGCTTCTTCAGAAACATACTTCAAAAGTTCCTTCCCAAGGTATGTTACCTGGAAAAAATTAAAAATGGAATTTAAAAATCATACATTTTGTAAGAGGCAAATACACTCATTTCCTAAAAATATGTGATTTTTGTAAGCAATTTGTTTAATCATACTACAGATCACAGCCAAGTCTAACCTTGTATAAAAATATTTTGTTGGAAATATTGTTACATTCATCTACTTAACATCTCTGGCTGCTTTGGGACTAGGTGAAAATTAAGTTCTTGTGGCAGAAATCATGTATTAGTCAAGTCTGCACTACAATTTACTACCTGCACCTGTACAGAAAAAAACCTCTCACCCTTTGTTTCCCATTAATACCACATGGCCAACAGCGATTAACCTAGCACCTGCTGCTTTGTAACTTAAAACCAAACATTACAATAAAAACCAAACCATAAAAGAATGGTATTTTGCAAGAAATGAGATACCTAACTGATCACATTAATAACATTTAAGAGCTGGTCGTGGTGGCACACGCCTTTAATCCCAGCACTCGGGAGGCAGAAGCAGGTGGATCTCTGTGAGTTCAAGGCCAGCTTGGTCTACAGAGTGAGTCCAAGACAGCCAAGGCTACAGAGTGAGTCCAAGACAGCCACGGCTACAGAGAGATAACCCTGTCTCGAAAAGACAAAACAAACAGAAAAGCAATCAGAAAATATGCTGAATAAAAAAAATTTTTTTAATTATGTCATTAATTTTTAAATGTTAAATAAACTAGATCTTGCAGTTCCTCCAAAGTTTCTGACAGAACAGACAGGAGTTAGTGGCGATAGAACACGGTAAACATTGACACGTGTGCTTCTGAGACTCGCTGGTGACCTATCTTTAGTAAAGATTTGTAAATTAATAAAAACTTTGTCCAGCTAACCCCAGCAAATCCTTAGAAAACCAAAATAAAATGTGCTTTACTACAATATGAGTACCAGAAAACAGATTTTAGAAATTTGCTTTTTAAATTCATGTCTTTGGCACCACTTTTGTGCTCATGCCCTCAGAGGTCAGAGGAGGCCATTGGATTTCTTAGATCTAGAATCATAGACTGGGTGAGCTGGCATGTGGGTGAAGGTTTATTTTTAAGTTCACAGTAGTACAAAAGACTTTCCAAGAATCTATTTTGGGAGGTTTGGATCACAGGGCAGAAAGTCCTATCAAAGGACAGTAACTGCTCTCTAGGGAAATGACGATGCAGGTGAATCTACTTCTTCGCCATCCTGGTACCGAGGCTGCCAACACTTCAGTAAGAGAAAGCCCTCAAACTACTCCTTCCTTCCTTCTATATTGAACTCCAGTAGAAGCTGAGTTCACTGGAAGGTTCCATGAAGACACTGTGACATTAAATGATTAAGGGAATCTGCCCAATTTTTCTCTTTCTATAATCTTGACCCAAGTCTTGATATTCCTAACTATTCTAACTATGGTGGATAGAGATGTTTTTATAAACTAATTCTCCTCCCTCTCTCCATTTATGTGTGTATGCAGGTATGCACTTAGCATGCATGTATATTGGCCATGGGGAGCATAGAGAAAAGTCAACGATAAGTCCAAAAGACTGAATTTGTATGATGGAAATTTAGTGAGGCATCTGGATAAAAAGTATGCGTGCAGGAGTGAGCTGCCTAGCGCTCGGTCAGTAAACACCTACAAATGGCAGCCTACTCTTCATTTGTCGGTCCGCTGCTGGGCACGCGCTCAGGCTACCATTCCTACCGTTCTTACGATTTTCATACGACAACTGACTTATACAAAGACACTTTCCTGTCCCATCAAGGACTAACCGTGGCAGATCGTGATTCTTTTTTTCTTTTTTTTTTTTGAGATTGGATGAGATCAGGCATGTTCAGGGTTGTTTTATGAAAACTAGCCCCACCCTCTTCTGCTGCACATGATAGACTACAGGATCTTTTGAGTGCAAAAAAATCTGTTTAAAAAAGATTTATTTATTATTATGTATACAGTATTCTGCCTGCATGTATATCTGCAGCCCTTCCGAGCATCAGATCACATTCTAGATGGTTGTGAGCCACCATGTGGTTGCTGGGAATTGAACTCAGGACCTCTGGAGGAGCAGTCAGTGCCCTTAACCTCTGAGCCATCTCTCCAGGTCTCTGTTTGTTTTTTTAATGTGCGTCTCTCTCGTGCCATTGTTACAAGTGTAGAAAATGGCATACAGAACATCAGAAAAACATGATTCTGGTACTTACTAGCCATGACACAATTTGGGTCACTTAATATCCTAAAACTCTATTTTCACATCTATAACAAGGCATAATAGTTGATGTACCTGCCTCATGAAGTTTTGTACAAAAGTGCACACTGCTGTACCAGTCTCAGCTCATGTCAGAAGGCTAGTTGTCTAGCAGTCTGTAGTTTAGACATAAGAAAGATGAAATGATCAAGATTTTCATTCCAAGTCAGCATACCAAAATCACATGGACAACTTAGAAAAACACTGCTACTAGTGAGATGTCTCAATAGTAAAGGCTCTTTCTGTGTAAGCTTGGCAACCCGAGTTTGATCCCCAGAGCCTACATAAAGCTGGGAAAATCAACTCCATAAAGTTGTCTCTGACTCCCATGTGCTGTGTCAAGTGTCCTTCCTCTACAAATATGAATTAAAAAAAAATTCAAATATAGCTATCTGGTTCCTGGCAAAACCATCAGATCAGAAACTGTGGAGCTGGGGTCCAATAGGCATTGGCAGTTTTTAATTTTTGTTTGTTTTGTTTTTGAGACGAGGTCTAGCTGTATAGCCCTCATTACCCTGGGACTCGGGTAGGTCAGGTAGAGCTGGAATTAATAAAAATCTACTTGCCTTTGCATCTGAAGTGCTAGGATTAAAGATGTGATCCATCATACCTGGCCACTGGTAGTTTTAAAGTGCTTTTAATATATTGCTATCATAAATATTGTTCTGGTCATAATTTATAAAGAATAAATGAACCAGGGACTAGGTTGATCCTGTCTCTCACCTAAAGACGACTCTGCTCATTGGAATGAGCACTAGCAGCTAAGAGGTGGCGGTGGCAGCGGCGGCAGCGGCGGCAGCGGCAGCGATGCCCAATGGGAGTAAGCATCAGGACCCTGTGTAGGACGCTGTGCAGCAGCCCACCCTCTGGATGGGAGGTATGAAGCAACTGTCTAGTGGCTCTGTTACACTGTGGGATGCAGAGCAAGTCCTAGTTTTCTGGTATTTGTGGTGGCCAGCAAATCATCCCTGGCTGTATACCACCGCCATTCTCAGAACTAGTCAGCAGTAATATTACATTTATGAACATAGCAAAAACCCCTTTGTATCTAGAAGTGACTGTGACTTTAGGAGTTCCCCTAAAACCCCAAGAAGCAGGTTTTTCTGGGAAACTGTTATAAGGAAGTCATGTTTCTTAGCCTTGAGCATTTACTAAACATGCATGAATGACCTGTAGGAAGTGTTGAAGCTCTGCTCTTTTTTTTCTTTTTATGAGTCTTTAAAAATTAATCTAAAAATTAATCTAAGGCTGCTCATAATCTGGATAAATACCTCACACCAGCACTGTCCTGTTTCTAGTGCCCACTCTTGCGTTTACTTCATATCACACAGATGCTAAACCACAAGACTAGCTTATGCTGCTAATAGAAACTACCAGAAGCATGATGACATATAAATGAGTCACTAGTATAGCTGAAGAGCTGTATGTAGCAGCCAGTTAGACAAAGGCAGGAAATGCAGTAGTTCCAATAGAGTGGGTAAAGTCAGTCCTCACTGGGTACACTGTAACATGAGCATCCCGAAGTCAAAAGACCAAAGCCAACAATCTGCCAGACTCAGGATAAGAGGAAAGATTCTGTGTCATCAAAGACTATAAGCTATCACAATTTAAAAAATATTACAATGAAAGGGATTATTAAGATATAATTGGTAACAGTTAAAATGAATTATGCATTCATGAAAAGGACGTGGCAAAAAGACTAAGGATAAACTGAAAGTAGATACCATGGTGATTCCCAGGGGAGGAAAAAAAAAAAGTCAACCCTTCAGTGAAGAGAAGAGGGACAGGCAGACAGATTACATAACATACAAAATCCAAACTAAGCTGACACAACTGAGGAACTAAGACACAGTACCAGAACTACTCCCATAAAGATCTAACACAGTGGTCCTCAACCTTCCTAATGCTGCGACACTTTAAAACAGTTTCTTATATTGTGGTGATCCCCAACCATAAATTATTGCATTGCTACTTTATAACTGGAATTTTGCTACCATTATGAATCATAATGCAAATATCTGACCCTCAAAAGGGTTGAGACCCACAGGGTGAGAACCAGTGGGAAGAATGCAAAGTTGGGGGCACAGCAGGAGCTAGAGCTAGGTTGGATCAAACAGAGAAGCTGTCCTTAACTTGTGCTCTGAGGCTTACTAAAGAGGCTAGCGGAGTTTAGGAGTATCTCCTGTTCTTTGAAATCATAATGGAGGTGTCTTGGTTAAGGTTTCTCTTGCTGCAATGAAACATGACCAAAAGGCAAGTTAGGGAGAAAAAGGTTTATTTCTTTACACTTCCATATCATTGTTCATCATCAAAGGAAGTTGTTGGACTTGTCTCAGCATCCCTCAGTCGTTTCCTGCTGCAGGGCATGGCTGGCATACGCCACCCTCGACCCTGAACTTTCCAGCCCAGTGGCAGGGGCGCCCCTCCCCGTTCATTCTATAATCCAGCCATTATGCTTCTCTCTTCTCTCTTCTCTAGCTCACACTCTCTTCCTTCTTCCTGTGTTTTCTCTCTTCTCTCTTCCTCTCCTTCTCACTCTCTCTTCTCTTTGCATGTGCTTTTCTCTCTTCCCCTCTCCCCCTACATGGTGGCCAAGAGCTGCTCCCACTAAACCTGCATTTATATACTTTAACTTGTCTTGCAGTAGCTCATCAGACATGTTTCAAGCACGTTTATCATTTGGTGCATGTGACTAGGGGAGCTGAGCTCTATCCAGCCCAGAGAGCCAGGCCAAATGGACACACGAGAGGCCGCTCCTTTTCTTCATCTTTCTTACTGACTTAAATTGTGGACAAACAGAGACCTACAGAGTTGATTGCCCCATTTTGCCTAGACAAAGTAAAGTCAGCCAGTCTCCCAATTTCCTCTTCCACAGAAAGGCCTCTCAGATTTGCTTGGCCTCACAACCTAAGAGAGATGCTGCCCTGGAATGGAGCCACTGAAATGACTGGAGTCCATTGGGATGGCCATCTAGGTACTGGGTAGCTAGCCTCTGTCATTTTTTAATTGATACACAGGCCATTTGGATTATACTTGCTGCTATAATTTATTCTTCTCAGGTCTCTGATGGGTTTGAAGACTAGACTAGTGAAAAAAGTAACTTTTTATTTATGACTCCTTTATCTGAGAAGACCTTACTTTACTGTCCCCAGTAATCAACCAACTGTCTCATAGTGAATGAAAAATGCTTCAGATTTCTTTCCCTCACTATGCTACTGTTCAGTAGAGATTACAAATAATGGTGATGCTAACATATCTAACATTTATATTTTTGTAAACTTAACTTCTTGTTAGCTTCAGGGAATCCACAGATCAAATGTACTGTCAATTAACAGCCTGATCCCCTGGTTTTGGGACTCTCCTCACCCCAACTGCCAAGACCATGGGCCTAGGAGTTTCAAATACACACCCAAGGGGGAAACCCCTTTTTCTACCTAAGCTCCTTTAACTTTACCTTCTGCCTCTAACATATACATGTCCCAGCATCCTGCCAGGTCCAGGTGTTTCCTCAAGAGCTACATCCAGAACGTAGGTGCTCTGGCCTAAACCTCAGACTGCTTCACCTGGGTCTGCACTTCCTCAGCCACAAATGTTCTCACAGATCCTGGACAGTAAATAGGACATCGAGCTCTTCCCAGACATGGCCAACATTCCAGCTTTTGCCCCCCTCCCCCCCCCACTCCACCAATATCAACACCTCAATGTCAGCAGAAAGCAGTCATAAATGACCCTTAGTAATTTATTATCAACAAAAGGCTGAGGTTTTGGGCTTCTCCCATCATCCCTCAGTTCCTACCTGCTGCAGGGCGTGGCTGGCACACGTCACCCTCTACCCTGACCTTCCCAGCCCAGGGGCAGGGGCGTCCCCTCCCCGTTCACTATATAATCCAGACAATTGGGTTTCCCTCTCACTTCTCTTGCCACTCTGTCTTCCTTTGTCCTGCATTTCTTCTCTCCTTTTCTCCTCCTTCTCTCACTCTCTACGCCCTCTCCCCCTGCATGGCAGCCCAGAGCTGCTTCCAATAAACCTGTATTTATACACTTTAACTTGTCTTACATTAGCTCATATCGGAAGTCATGACCCAAACTAAATAGGGCAGGAAGCTGATGGAGGCCTCGGAGGTGCTGCTTACTGCCTTGCTCTGCCTGCTGTTATAGAGCCCAGGATCAGCAGGGATGGCCCCACCCACAATGGGTTAGGTCCTCCTCCATCAACCATTAATCAAGAAAATGCTCTACAGGCTTGTGTGCAGCCCGATCTCATGGAGGCATTTTCTTTATTGAGGTTCCCTCCTATTAACTGAAGTTAGCTTATGTCCTGCTGACATAAAACTATCAGAATCGGTAGATTTGATGACTCATGCTATTTGTGAGTCAATTATGGTAGGATGGTTCACAAAGCAGCAGAATTCTACCTGGGCTTATAATTTAGAAGCCAGGACTCAGCAGAAGTCTACTCAGGCTATGAGGTATAAATGGAAATGAGAAATAACAATTCTTTGAGTGATTTGAGGATAGGGCATGTTCAGAAATGAAAGTGTAATGCAATGGTATAAGCCTTAGGATTCTTGCCCATTCCTTTTATTATCAGGGGAAGACTCGGGCTTCATTTCATTAGACTAATAATAACATACATACTTCCATGACCCCAAATTTTCTATGGACTCAGACAACTGAAATTGGGAGAAAAAAAAAAGAGGTGTGTAAATGTAATGAAGTTTCTGACAGTAGATAAAGGGCAAAGCAGGGGATGCAGTCAGCTGTACTGCACGCCCTTGGGAATTCCGGCATGTAGATCTGCAGAACAGAGATGCAGCATATCACACCCAGGGACACAGCAATCCTTCAATCTGTTTTAAAGATGTTTGAAATTAAAAAAATAAATATTTTCTAATACTTACAAATAATGGTGATGCTAACATATTCAATATTTATCTTTTTACAAACTTAAATTTATGTAAACTTAAATTCTTGTAAAGTTAAATTTAAAAATGACTCACCTTGCTCCAAGCATAATTCCAGGTCACATAGCTGCCACCTCCGAGAAGATCCTTGAGCCAGGACACTGGGTTCTTGTAAATCTGACCATTTTCTACCTTAAGTTTACCACTCAATAAAACACTGGCTCTGTGGGTAGTCTCCTGAAGTGAAAAATAATGTAACATAAACAATTGCTGAAATGTGTGAACTATTGTTTCTGGCCATAATGAAATAAGAGAGATCATTTACACATGACACTGGCCCCCCACAAAAAAACCCCTAACAAAATATATAAAAGAATGGTCTTTAAGATGCCAAGCATCAGGCAAAACAAAGTCCACTGAACACTGAGATGTGAAAGCTTAATGTGGGGAGGCCTCCACTGCCTCAGCCCACTGTCTGCATATCCAGACCGCAGAACAGGAAAGGGGAATCCGGGCAAGACTCCAGAGTTTCAGGGGTCACAGCAGGACAAAGTACTCAGCAGAGTGAAATTAGGGGCCATCTTTAGCTCTTCACAGCTAAGTAGTGACTGACGTTTATATGAGAGGAAATTATCAAACTGTCTAGGAATGGGAAAAAGAAATATGAGAAAGGATTGGAGGTAGAGACAGGAAGCACTCTCACAGGACAGGAATTGATGCTTTTCTTCATCATAGAAATAGAAATTCCTCAAGACTAATAATGGTGTCATTAGAAATTTTCATCACAAAGTTTTGATTCACTAGAAAAAAATAATTAGTCCTAAATTTGACACTGCTTCAACAAAATTTTAAAAATATTCAAATGGCCAACAAAACTCCAAATAATTTTAAAAAATGTAAAAATATCTAGCATTCATGAAACAAATTTCAATATGGGATCCAATAAAAATTAACAGGTGAAAATTCAACAATAATAATAGCAACATTTACTTGTCTAAATACCTCATTAAAAGACAGGTACTGTCAGGCTAGATTAAATAAACAAGATCCAACTATACAATGTACACAAAAGACAGACTTCATATTAAAAGAAATATGTAAATTGAAAATTAAAAGATGATGTCTCACACCAATAAAAAGAACAAGAAAAATGGAAATGTTATACTAGTAACAGAAATACTTTAAACCAAAAATTACTAGAAATAGAGAGACACTATATAATAGTGAAAGGGTTACTGTATCAGGCAGATGTAACAATTATAGGCACACACATGCTTAACTCAGAAGAGCTCCAAAACACCCGAAGCAACACTTATGGGGAAACAGGCAGATCAATAAGAACACTTGGAGACTTCAAAGTCTTACTTTTAACAAGGAGGTGTAAAGATTAAATGAGCAGAATACCAATTTGAAAGACAAGATTCAACCACCATAAAACTGAACACTAGACTTAACAAGGATAAACAGAAATCTCTACTTAAGTGGGTTATAGCTAACAAGGGAGCGAAACAATAAACACTCCTACCTAGCTGTGAAGTCTATGAATCACAAAAATGACCTCCCTGAAAGATGCTCTGAAGGTGCAAAATGGCAGTTATACCTTGGCACTAACCAACAGCTGTCTAATTCGATCTAATGTCTGTTCAACAGGAGAGAAACCATGCTTGGTACTGGAAACCCAGCTAAACATAGGCTACTGAGGCCATCGAATTAGGAGAGAACCTACTTATACAAATAATTCTTAAATAGCACATGAAGAACCAGTTAGAAAAATAGATAATGGATCTGAACCAATCAATACTTGAAACAAAAAGTAAATATGGGTGGCCAATAGCACAAGAAAATATGTTCAACATCATTAATTGTGGATATGCAAATTAAAACCATAATGATAGCCAGCATGCCTGTAATCCCAGCCCTCACGGAGGCAGAGGCAGATGGATTTCTGTGAGTTCAAGGCCAGCCTGGTCTACAAAGTGAGTCCAGACAACCAAAGTTTCACAGGGAAACCCTGTCTCGAAAACAAAACAAAACAAAACAAAACAACAACAACAACAACAAAACCCAAACCCAAAACTCCACAATGATAAAGCAGTACACATATACACATCCACACTATATGTTAGCAAGGCTAACATCAAAGGACTGATCACACTAAGCACTGGTGATGATGTGGAGCAACTAGAGCTCTCGTGTACAAGAGGTGTGTGCATCAGATCTTACAAACAACTTCAGCAATTTCTTTAAAAGTTAAATGTATACCTATCTTACGATTCAAGAACTCCATTTATATGTGTTTCCCAAAGAAAAACGAAAGTCTGTCTCTTACCAAAACCTGTTTAACAACAGTAGCTTTATATGTAATAGCCAACAGCTGGAGACAACATAAATACTATCAAGTGAACTGGTAAACTATGGTGTGCTGTCTGGTTTTGTGTCGTACCTCGACACACGCTAGAGTTACCAGAGAGAAAGGAGCCTTAGTTGAGGAAATGCTTTCATGAGATCCAGCTGTAAGGTATTTTCTCAATTAGTGATCGATGGGGGAGGGCTAGCCCACAGGGGGTGGTGCCATTGCTGGGCTGGTGGTCCTGGCAGAGCACGCCATGCCTCAGCTCCTGCCTCCAGGGTCCTGTCCTGTTTGAGTTCCTGTCCTGACGTCCTCCAATGATGGGCTACGATATGGAAGTAGAAGGCAAATAAGCCTCTCTTCCCAACTTGATTGTTTGGTCATGGTATTTTTATCTTAGCAAGAAAAACCCCAAGACACTATAGTATTACATGAAACAAACCACTACTTAGAAATAAAAAGAGAATGAACAAAGGTGAATATCAAACAGTTAGACTGCAAGAAAGGAACCAGACAAAAATGAATATATGAAGTATAATTCTCATAAGTAAAATTCTTAGAGATACAAATTAGAAGCAGAAAGCACACCAGCAATTGTCTGAGCCAGGGAAGAGAGAGCTGTAAGGCAGGCAGAGGAAGCTTCCTTTGCAGATGGATAGCTTACTGTTTGTGGACAGAATTTCACAGGTAAATAATATGTCAAACTTGTCAGATAGTACACTTTAAATATGTATAGTGTACTATATACAAATTATCCCCCACAAACGATGTTAAAATAGCTGTTATATTAAAAACTCTACTGAAGATTCATTAAGCTGATCCAAAGAAGTAACTGTAACTGTCTAAGTCTGAGTATATATAACTAATCTACTAAAAACTGATGTGCTTTGGTTAGTGTAAGGCATGTATTACCTAACAAATTGGTTGGCAGGCAAACTAGAATATTGAAGGAAATAAGATCAAACCATTAATGTGATCACAGAACTGTAATTTGAAACTTTAATATTAAACTGCTTTGTTCTTAACTTGCAAGTAAAGCTTCTGATGTAGGAAACGCTTAGTGTCCAGGAATGAGAAGGGAGCAAGCAGCCATTCAGGCTAAACTCTGGTTAGGCTGGGCTGATTTCTTTTTTCTTTTTTTTTATTATAATTTTTTTATTAATTCATTAATGTTAAATCTCAATTGTTATCCCATCCCATGTATCCTCCCATTCCTCCCTCCCTCCCGCTTTCACCCTACTCCCCTCTCCTATGACTGTGACTGAGGGGGACCTCCTCCCCCTGAATATGATCCTAGGGTATCACGTCTCTTCTTGGTAGTCTACTATCCTTCCTCTGAGTGCCACCGGGCCTCCTCATTAAGGGGACGTAGTCAAATATGGGGCACCAGCGTTTGTGTGAAAATCAGTCCCCACTCTCCACTTAACTGTGGAGAATGTCCTGTCCATTGGCTAGATCTGGGTAGGGGTTTGATGCTCACTGTACGTACTGTCCTTGGTTGGTAGGCTGGGCTGATTTCTCATGGATTTGACCACAAGCAAAGAAACATTCAAAGACTTGAGAATTTTTGCCACTCTAAATTCCTCTTTCAAAAAGTGAGAGACTAAATATTTTTTTAAAGCTTTATTTATTTTGTATACAGTGTTCTGCCTGCTTGTACCTCTGCAGGCCAGAAGAGGGTATCAGATCACATTATAGATGGTTGTGAACCACCATGTGGTTGCTGGGAATTGAATTCAGGACCGTTGGAAGAGCAGTCAGTGCTCTTAACCTCTGAGCCACCTCTCCAGCCCAATTAAATGTTTTTTAATAGGCACATCTAATAGAATCTTTTCTCATCATCTACTTTTATGCATACACTATTTTTTTTAGTAGAGTTCCTTACTGAAATGTCAAATCTAGTCTTAAGGTGAGCCTCTATGTAAGATAAATGAACATATGCACTGGCAGCTCTTGAACTATTTGGAACAAATCATTACTCCAGCTCCAATTTCCTATCTTTGCTTGGTTTTTTTGTTTGTTTGTTTGTCAAGACAGTGTTTCTTTGTAGAGCCTTCATTGTCCTGGAATCACTTTGTAGACCAGGCTGGCCTCACAGAGATCCACTCACCTCCGCCTCCCTGATTTTTGGGATCACAGGCATGCACCACCACACCTGGCTAATATGTTTGCTTAACTTCTTCCTGCTACAATATAGCTGACTTACTGTAGTTGAGAACCAAAAGGTACTTACGACTTAAACTCTAGAAGGTCAACCCCAGAATAAGGGTATGGATTTGCTTCCTAGGAATGGGGATGTCCCTCCATTTAGAAAGCACAGCCAGATCTTATCTCCTATATGTCTATACTATGCTACACAAACGTAAAATATGAATATTAATATCTGCAAGACTTTAGAGAAAAAAATACCTGTGTTTTGAATTCCAGAATGTCATTTCCAGGATTAATTCTTCCAAGTAGTATCAAGTCTTTGAGCTGCACAGTCTTCTTGCTGTCAATTGTGCTGTGCTGAGAAGCCTGTTCAGCAGGTTGCTGATGGGCAGACAGAGAGAAAGGAGCGATGTGAAGGCCATCTGCAGGTGAAGCCACAGAAGCTGTCTTTCTAAAACTCGGCCTTGCGGGAGGCACAGAACCAGCACCTAAGGCAGCAGTTCCCTGATGAACCAGAGCTTCCGATACTCCTCCAGATGGTTGCTGGGATGCTGTTTTCTTGTTTCTTCTCTTTGGGTTACAACGGGAAAGGTCCTGATTCTGAGGAACAGCTGGTGGACAGGCACCAATTTGGGAAAATATACTTTTATCTTCTGAAATATTTGCAGTGCCAGTTACAGCAGGAGAACTCTCAAATCCATTGCCTTTGACCACAGTTCCTGTAAAAATGTTTTCTGCTTGTGAATTTTCTTCTTGAGAAGTAAGAGCAACAGATTGGGATGATAATGTAATTTTCTCAGTGCCATCTGAGTATCTGGGTTTCAATAACCCATCCAAGGCACAATCCTGGACATTTTGTTTAGAATTCATCTCATTCCCAGAGACTTCTCTTCTCACTGCTTCTACATTTAAACAAATGTTAGTATTTTGGCTGTCGCTCTGTATTTCTGGAGACGATGGTATTTCTTGTATGCTTCTATGGGCAAGACTGACAGGAGAAGGTGAGCCTGGCCGGGAATATGCTGAGCTTTCCACACCAGGAGGCTCATGGCTCTTCTCACTGGAGATGTCGGAGCTACATGGCAGCTTCCTTACACCAACAGCAGGTGAAGCTGTGGCATTCTTATAGTTTTGAATTTTCAGTCTTATCTTTTTCTGTTTCTTTGCTACAACTAAAAGACTCTTTTGTCTTGTGGCCAAGTTAGCTAGTTGTTCTCTCAGGGCCCCATGCTTGAATGACTCCATGGATACCCTACGAGAAAAAGAAAAAATATAAGCCAGAAAGTATTTCTCCACAGACTTCTGGATATAAAAGATATAAAGGATGTGAATCAGCTTTAAGTACAACAAAGTCTGTATTTGAGCTGTATTTTCCTTTGCAAGGTAACTGACAATGTGATTTTGCCTTTAAAACATTTTAAAATTTACTTATTTTACTATTTTATGTACATGAGTGTTTTGCCTGAGTGATGTATGTGCACCACATGCATGCCTGGCGCCAGAAGTCATAAGAAGGCTTTGGATGTCCTGGGACTAGAGTTATGGATGGTTGTGAGTCACCATGTGGGTGCTGGGAAGTGACTCCTAGTCCTCTGAAAGGGCAACAAGTGCTCTGAGACTCTGAGACAACTCTCTAGCCCCAGGATGCCTTTTATTAAAAAAGAATATAACATTATGTGAGTGAACTCAAAAATAAAAATAGAATTTAGATAATCTATACTATATTAGTTTGAAGGTAGTGACTGGAGTCTGGTTTTTTGTTTGTTTGTTTGTTTTTCTAGACAGGGTTTCTCTTTGTAACAGCTCTGGCTGTCTTGGACCTCACTCTGTAGTCCAGGCTGGCCTTGAACTCATGGAGATCCACCTGCCTCTGTCTCCCAAGTGCTGGGATTAAAGGCGTGCACCACCATCACCTGACGTGATTGGCGTCTGAAAAGGACTACTGTTACTTAATTTTCATTTTGATTACCTGGTTTAATGAAGAAAGGGTATATTAGAAATTAATATATGGAGCTGGGCGTGGTGGTGCATTCATTTAATCCCAGCACTCGGAAGGCAGAGGCAGGCAGATCCCTGTGAGTTCAAGGCCAGCCTGGTCTACAAAGCAAGTCCAGGACAACCAAGACTACACAGAGAAACCTTGTCTGAGAAAAAAAAAAGAATAAAGAAAAAGAAAAAGAAAGAAAGAAAGAAAGAAGGAGAAAGAAAGAAATATATGGAGAGAACAAAATTGGTTTTTGAATAATCATACTTCAATGAGAGCTGAGAATGTAGTTAGTTCATTTGTATTCTGGATCTGTCCTGAGGTAGTTTCAATTTGAGAAGGACCTCCTAGACAAAACACTAGCCTAGGCACCTTCAACTCCAAGACCTCAGAATGGTAAAGTTTAGGATAGAGGAAGTGACTCACCTCACCTTCACATTTGTCCCTTACTGGTTCTCAAACTTTTTGGCCTCGGGACCTACTGATCCCCTTGAAGAACCTAAACAGTTTTTGTTTTACAGACTGTATCTACCACTATTTATTATTTTAGAATTAAAACAGAAAAATTTTAAAGAAGGATATAAAATGCATGTTTTATTAGATATCAGGTGGGAACATTTGGGAACATTCTATTGAGTACTCACAAGTGAATTAGAACAAATAACATCTTAGTATTAGAAAACCCAGCTTTAACTTTACATAAAATAGCCTCAAGGACCTACCAGGGGTCTGTAGCATGTACTTTAAGAGATACTGTTTTAAGAGAAAGCATTATAGAAATAGCCTGCCTTCCCAACAGAGTTTACAGGTGCTGATATTGAACACAGGCTGTGATAGAGTACTAGTATATATGAGGGCATTAAGAAGTGAGACTGGGCTAAATTTTAAAACTTAAAAAGAAAAAAAACAGAAGTGAGACTGGAAAATAACTGGTAGCATAAGATGCAATACATAGATAAAGTAGAAAGAAAATAAGTTATGCTTTGAAGTATGTAAAAAAAAAAAAGGAATACACATAAAATACAAGAGTGTCCTCTTTAGATTACCCACATCATCAAGACTGAAATCTTACAGTAACAGTAATGTGATTTAGATATCTGAAACTTCAACTGAATGGAAACATTTCAAAATCCCAGATACACTGTATACCATAGGACAATAAAAGAGAATTGGAGCTAGAAGCTGCTCAAAATCTCCTAGAAATGGCTTATAGCCAATTTCTCATCGTTGGCAGGAATTCACTTGCTTGATGTTATCAGGAAAGCTACTTCAAAAGGAATAAAGGATGTATTAACATTTACTTGTGGGAAAGAAAAGCAAATTAGGCTTTCATCCCTGTCTTTCCACACTTACTGTTTGTCCTACTGTGACCTGACCTGTGGGAGGCCCTCCTCCCACCCTATGGCCATTACGTGGAGACTCTGCCTCTTGGTGAAGACCCCGAAGGCGGGATCTTTTCTGCTAACCCCCTCATCCTTCCCTCTTTGCTCATCTTCATTCCTTGGTGTCAGCCTACTCTCTTCAGAAACACTTTCTACCAGGGAGGCCCAGTGGTCGGTCACACTGGGATGGGACCCAGGTAGGAAAGTTTCACTATCCTTCCTGTCATTTATTACATCATCTCCAGACTTGCTCTTAGCTTTGTAGATGTCTGCTTGCAGGAACCCCTCTTCCCACCTTACCTGCCTCTTGGTGCAAGCCATCCCCCCCCCCCGAATTTTCTCCATGGTCTCTTTCAGCTTTTCCTCCTAGTCTATCTCTATGTGTGTCTGCTACCTCCCTATGAGGGAACCAACAGCTATAACTCTTGCCTAGGATCTAAAGAGGGCTACAGTAACCAAAGAGTGGAACAAAGGCAAAACTAGATCTCAACACCAAGAAATACCTCAAACATTGTAACTCCAGAAGTCTAGATGACAACACAAAACACAGCATGAACCGCCAGGACATCAGAAGTCAGTATCCTCCAGCAGAGGACAGTAGCCCTATTGTAACAGGCCCTGAGAAATGCACTATAGCTGATGCAAAAGGCAAGGACTTCAAAACAGCTATTATAATAAATATGGTCAAGAACCTTAAAGCGGAGCAGATAAGTCCCTTAATGAAGTCTGTGAAAACATGAACATACAGTTGAATGAAACTATAAAAATAATTCAAGACATGAAAGTAAAAATTGAACAAAGAAATAAACCTACTAAAGAAAATTCAAACTGAAATGTAACTGGAAATGGAAGTTTTAGGAAGCCAAACAAAAACCTCAAAGGTAAGCCTCAGCAACAGAGTACAAGACATAGAAGAGAGAATATTAGGTTGAAGACGAGGTAGAAGAAATGGATACTGCAGTCAAAGAAAAAAATTAAATCTAAAAATATCCAGGTACAACAAAACAAAAATTCCCCAAACTAAAGAGGTGACTATCAAGGTACAACAAACATGCAGATAACCAAATAGGACCAGAAATGAAATTCCTCTCAACTAAATATACAGAACAAACAGACAGGATATCAAAAGCTGCAAGGAGGAAAGACCAAGTAACATATAAAAGCAAACTCATTAGAAAGACTTGACTTCTCAGTGGAGAGTCTAAAAGCCAGGAGGGCTGGTCAAATGTTCTACAAACTCTGAAAGACCACAGATGCCAGTCTGGTCTATGCCCAGCAAAAATATTAATCATAATTAATGGAGAAAGAGATACATTCCATAAGAAAGCCAAACTTAAGCACATTTAGCTGCCAATCTAGCTCAAAAAAGGTACTAGAAGGTTACCATACCCAAGAAGACACAAGGAATGAACAATCCCAGAACAGTAAATGAAGAGGAGAGGCAACTCACACCTTACAACAACAGGAACCAATAAATACTGCTCACCGATAACTCTCAATATTATTGGTGTCACTCAATAAAAAAGGCACAGACTAACAGGCTGGATTAGAAAACAAGATGTGTCTTTCTGGTGCACTCAAGAAGCACACTATAAAATCAAGGACAGACGTCACCTCAGGATAAAAGGATAGAAGAAGATATTCAAAGCAAATAGGACAAAGAAGCAGGAGGGGCAGCCATTCTAATATCTGACAAAATAGACTTCAAACCAAAATTAATCAGAAGAGACAGAGGACACTACATACTCATCAAAGGAAAAAGCCACCAAGAGAATATTGCAATTTAAAACATTTATATATCAAATACAAGGGCAGCCAACTGTATAAAAGAGAAACTACTATACCCCAAAAATCACATAGACCCTCACAAAGTGGTTTGGGTGACTTCAATATCCTGCTCTTACCAATAGACAGGTCACTTAGACAAAAAAATAAACAGTAATGCTAAAGTTAAATAGCATCCAAATCAAACAGATCTAGTACACAGCTACAGAAGATTTCACTGACAATACAGAATATACTTTCTTCTCAGCAGCTCATGGACTTTTCTCCAAAATTGGCCACATACTTGGACACAAACAAATCTAAAAGATAAAAGAAAACTGGAGTAACACCCTGTGTCCAATCTGATAACTGTTAATTAAGCTGGGTATCATCAATAGAAAAGAGACAAGCTCATGGAAAGTGAACAGCTCAGTGCTGACTGCAAAACAGATCAAGACAGATGTCAAGAAAGAAATTTAAAACATTTTAGAATTGAATGAGAATGAAAAAAAACACACCCAAATAAATAGGACACAATGAAGGCAGTTATGAGAGGCAAATTCATAGCATTAAGTGCCTACATCAAAAACAGTGAAAGGTCCTCATATTAGCCACTTAGTGACTCACCTGAAAGCTCTAGAACAAGGGAAAAGATAACACCTAAAAAGATTAGATGGTAAGAAATAATAAAACTTGGGGCTGAAATCAATGAAATACCAACAAAAAGAGCAATATAAAGAATCAATGAAATGAAAGAGTTATTAGACAAAATCAGCAAGACTGACAAGCTATTAGCCAAATTAACTAACAGACTAAGAGAGAAGATCCAAGTTCATAAAACTGGAGATGGAAAGAGGACATACTTTAAAAATCTATACTGCACCAAACTAGAAAAAGTGAAAGAAATGTGTGCATTTCTTGATATAAACATACCAAAGTTAAATCAGATAAAATAAGTAATTTAAACAGATCTATGATCCGTAGTGAAATAAAAGCAGTAATTAAAAGTCTCCCAATCATACATGCACAAAAAGGCCAGTGCCAGACAGGTTCAGTGAAAAATTATGCCATACCTTCAAAGAATTAATGCCAATACTCCATTTTTAATAATGTCAATTATTGCACAAAACAGAAAGTGAAGAAACATTTCCTAATAAGGCCACTATTATCCTGATACCAAAACCTATAAAGAGCCAATAAAAAGAAAAAGTATAGACAAATATACCATATGAACACAGGTGAAAATTTTCTCAATAAAATACTTATATACAGAATCCAAGAACACATAAAAAATTATCCATCACAAGTCAAATGGTTTCATCTCAGATACAAGGACTATTCAACACATGTAAACCAATAAATGCAATGCACCTCATAGATAGACTGAAAGAAAAAAAGTCACATAATAACCTCATTAAATACAAAAGAAAATCAATATCCCTTCATGATAAAAGTCCTGAAAAGTCTAAAGATACAAAAGAGATACCTCAACAAAAAAAGCAATTTATAAAAAGCCCACCGCCAATGTTATCAAACACAGAGAAACTCAAAGCATTTCCACTAAAATGAAGCATAAGACAAGGATGTCCAGCCTCTCCATACCAATTCAATATAGTGCTTGACATCTCAGCTAGAGCAATACGACAACTAAAGGACATCAAAGGGATATCAATAGGAAAGGAAGAAGCATCTTTATTTGCATATGATATGATTTTATACATAAAAGACCCCAAAAACTCCATCAGGAAACTTCTATAGGTGATACTTTTAGCAAACTAGCAGGAAACAAAATTAACACATACAAATCAGTAGCCTTCCTATAAAAAATGACAAACAGATTGAGAAAAAAAATCAGAGAAACAGTACCTTTCACAATAGCCTCAAAAAAAAAAAAAAAAGTCTTTGGGTAACTCGAATCAGCAAGTAAAAGGCTTGTATGACAAAAAACTTTAAGACACTAAAAAAGACACCAGAAGATTAAAAAATTTCCCATGTTCACAGACTGGTAGAATTAATATTGTGAAAATGCCCATCCTACTAAAAATAAAGTTACAATGTAATCCTGATCGAAATTCCAGTACAATTCTTTACAGAAATTGGAAAAAAAATTCAGTTTCATATGGAAACAGAGAAACCTAGGATAGTTAAAATAGTCCTGAACAATAAAAAAACTGCTATTGGTATCACCACCCCAAATCTCAAGTTGTACTACATAGCTATAGCCAAAAAACAAAAACAAAAACAAAAACAAAAACAAAAAAAAAAACAACACACACACACACACACACACAAACAAACAAAAACCAGGGCATTGGCATAAAACCAGATACTTTATCAATGGAATTGAAATAAAGATCCAGACACCTGGGCCATCGAACTTTAACCAACACAAATACACACTATAGAAAAGACAGTATCTTTAACAAATGGTGCTGGTCAAACTGGATGGCTGCATGTAGAAGAGAGAGAGAAAGATCCATTATCTATCCAGCTGCCCCAAACTGAACTCCAGATGGCTCAAGTACTTCAATGTAAGGCCAGGTACCCTAAATATGGTAGAAGAGAATGTGGGAATGGGAATAGGCTTGAACTCACTGGAACAGGAAAGGATTTTCTGAACAGGACACCAATGTACACAGGCACTAAGACCAAAAATTAGTAAGTGGGACTTCATGAAGCTGAAAATCTTTTGTAAAGCAGAAGACATCATCATTCAGACATTAGCAGCATACAGAATTTTTTTTTTTTACCAATTATATATCCCATAAAGATTAGCATATAAAATTTATAAAGAACTAAAAACTCTAATCATTGGGGGCTGGAGAGATGGCTCAGAGGTTAAGAGCACTGGCTGCTCTTCCAAAGGTCCTGAGTTCAATTCCCAGAAACCACATGATGGCTCACAACCATCCATAATGAGATCTGGCCTGCATGAGTTACATGGAAGAAGAAGGAGGAGGAGGAGGAGGAGGAGGAGGAGGAGGAGGAGGAGGAGGAG
>OU015758.1:17058253-17082809 GCA_907169655.1 Acomys percivali | reverse complement strand
AGAAGAAGAAGAAGAAGAAGAAGAAGAAGAAGAAGAAGAAGAAGAAGGACTCTAATAATTAAGAAAATAACACAATTTAAAATGTGGTACAAGAAACAAAACATAAATGATTGAGAAACACTTAAATGTTCACCATACTAAGCTATCAGGGAAGTGTGAATTAAAACTAATTTAAAATTTCATCTTATACTAGTCAGAATGACCAAGATCAATAAAATGTGCTAGCGAAGACATAGGGAAAGGTGAACAGTCATCATTGCTGGTGGGAGTACAAACTTGTACAGCACTATGGAAATCAGTGTGGTGGGTTTTCAGGAAGCTAGAAATCAATCAACCTCGAGATCCAGCTATACTACTCTTGGGTATATACCCAAAAGACTCTACACCCACAGAGTCACTTGTTCATCCATGTTCATTGCTATTCTATTTATAATAGCCAGAATCTAGAAAGAGCCTAGATTTCCATCAACTGAAGGATGAATAACGAGGCTGTGGTACATTACACAATAGAATAGTATTCAACTGTTAAGAAAAATGAAATTATTAAATTTGCAGGTAAGTGGATGGAGCTAGAAAAAAATCATTATGAGTGAAGTAATGCAGATACTAAAAGATAAATATTGTACATTTTCTCTTATATGTGGATATGATCTTCCAGGCCTTTGATAATATGTGTTCTACAATCCAAATAACCACAGATGTTGGGTACCTAGTAAAGAGCTAGGGGTAAGAAGAGAATTTTCCAAGGGAGAGGAAACAACATATTGCTACGGAGAGACAAATGGGAAACTAGAATAAGAGGATTAAATGGGGAGGAGAATGGAAGAGAAGAATAAGGGAGGAATATGGGGAGGCACAACTAACTAAAAGCCATTTGAAAATCCATATAGAAAATTACTACAGTCTCCACACTTGAGTAGAGAGAGGGATTTGACTTTCTCATGTATTCTGGTGCCTCACATTTGACTATGTCCCCTGGTGGGGGAGACCTAGTGGCACTCAGAGGAAGGACAGCAGGTCACCGAGCATATACAGAGGGAGGTAATCCCTCTGAGGAACCATAGGGGAGGAGAATAAGGGGAAAAGGGGAGGGAGGGGAGAATGGGAGGATACAAGGGATGGGATAACCATAGAGATGTAACAAGAAAAAGAAAAAAAAGAAAGAAAATTACTACTGTAGAAGTTTCCTAAAGTGTATATATAAACAAAGGAATTTACCAAAGAATGGGGGAGACAATACCTCAATTAGACATCTTATGCCATTAAGTAATATAGGGGCAAAATTGATGCCATATTCTATATTTAATCTATATTCTGCAATTAATGCTGTGGTCTGTGAATGTTCTGTAAGAACCTGTTCTCCAAGTGACTTCACTTCTTCCTTCTGTTCCAGGAATGACCACGCACTGCCATAAACTAGACCTGCTAGCAGTTTCCAGAAACTCCACTGGAGCGATTAGCTGAGATAAAACAACTTCCCTGGAGACTCAGTCTCCACCCAAACTGCCTGAGGAACTGTGAAGTTTCCACAGCCTCACATATCCCTCCCCTCCAGGAACTGTGACCAAAATCTGCCCAGCCTAAGAATATAAAAACCCTAAAATTCTTCTGTTTGGGGTCGCCTGACTCCTGTGTGCTGGTGGCCCCCAGCGCGCTGGAACATTAAAGCCTCTTGCTTTTTCATCGACCTGGTCTCCGGCTGGAACATTTGTTGCTTCCCGGTATAGACTCTGCCAATCAGAGTCTTGCAGGAAAACCTCTAGTGCCAGGAATGGGTTAATGACTTGAGTCATTGGCCAACAAAGCCCCAGGGAGCCCCCCAAACATCACACGCTATTGTCAAGGCTATTGTTTTCTCTCTACAACTTGAATTAAGCCCCTAATGTTGAGGACATCAATTACTTATGTCAAGGAACATGAAGAAGTGGAATTGGTACCTAAATCAAAGCTTCATCCCCTATGGACTAGTCTTCATGGTAGTGGAAGGTACTATGCACACTACCAGAGGAGAATCTGTGTCTCTCAGCTACAATCCCTGAAACCTACAACAGTGACCTGCTTGTAAGATATAATGGTGCAATAGTGGCACAAATACTATGGGCGTAACCAACAACTTTCAGATTAGATTTATGGTCCATTCCATGAGAATGGAACCCATACCTGACACTGCTAAAGTGACCAACAACCTGACCCTAGAGGAAAACCCAATACTATTATTCTGCTAAAGGAACATAGTGATAAAATGATGCCTAACAACATACTTCTATACTCATAGATCAGCTCCTCACTGAGCCCTCATCAGAGAAGCTTCTTCTTATAGCAGGTGAAAGCTAATGCACAGACCCACAAATATGCAATGCAGAGAATAAGAAACTTTGGAGTACTTAGTCCTGAGAATTTACAAAGACTATGGCCACATGCATAGGACTCATACAGGTTCAAGATAGATGGGGTCCAGCACTGTGAGGGGGAAGCTGACAGGAGCTCCCACCCTGAGCCAAGAAGCTATCTACAACTAAAACTTCATTTTACCAATGAAGTTTCACTGGGCATATTGACCACAATTCACGGCAGACCCCAAGCCCGGCAGTAGTTTGTCAACACAAAATTAATTCAATGATATTTTTGTAGACGTTTTGTCATATTTTGCTCTGTTTGGGTATTTTCTTTTTTGTCTTATAGTCTTTTACTTGTTTATTCTGATTTCCATTTGTGTGTGTGTGTGTGTTTCTTGGTTTTTAAGTTTTTTAAGAGCACTTGAGAGAGAAAGCACATAAAGTTGGGTGGGTAGGATCTGGAAAAAACTGAGGCAGGAGGAAAACATGATCAAAATATATTGCATGAAAAAATTCTCCAGAAAAATTGAAATCAGAAATTTCATATGATTAATTCCACAAGAAGGTACTTATATACATAGCTAAAAGCAATTAAGCTAGTATGACATATACAAAAGAATGAAGACTAGAGATTATAAATAAAGCTTTAAGAGCTGATTTTTAGGTAAGTTCAGAAAATGTGGGTACAAAATAGATGTCAAATAGTTATAAGGCAAAAGAATAAATAAAATATTTTTAAAATTTGAATGTAAATAAAGAGGACATTTGTAGGTAAGTTATAAGAAACTAACTTTTAAATATTCCCAAAGAAGAAAAAGCGAAAGAATGTTTTATCAAAAAAGCTCAAGAAATAGATCACCAATATTAGCATTATACAGTTCCTTAATGACCCTTAGGAATTAGAATATAAAACCACAAAATTAATTAACTGATTAATCAACTCTGAATGACAGTTGTGATAACAAAAAATTAATATAGTCAATCTGAATATAAACAATGCAGTGGGATGGAGGCTAAATGTTACATGTGGGATGAAAGCTGAAAGGGAGTGGAAAGGCACAAAGGAAGAAGGAGATATTGAGGAGAAATATAGGGAAAAAGAAAAGTAAAACAAATGTTATTTGATGGGAGTGGGGATGTCTCTGACTCTTTTGCCTGCCCGTGGGACCCTTTTCCTTCTGGTGGGTTGCCTCACCAGCCTTGATAGGAGGCTTTATGCCTAGTCTCATTGCTACTTGTTATACTGTGTTTGGTTGTTATCCCTGGGAGGCCTGTTCTCTACTGAAAGGAAACAGAATAAGAGTGGATTTTGGGGAGGAGGAAAAGGAGAGGAGGCTGTGGTCAGAATATTAAAAGAAGACTAAAGAAAAAAATGAAACAATAAAACTTAATTCACATGCTAATAAAAATGACATTAAATCAGTGAAATTTTCAGTAGCTTAGTGCTCTGTTTCTATGACAAAAAAACAAGACAAAGGGCAACCCAAGAGAGGACAGGGTTCATCTGGCTTACAATTCCAAATCACAGTCCATCATTGCAGGGAACTCAGCAGCAAGAGCTGGTTACACCACATCCATAGTGAAGAGTGGACAGAAGTGCATGTGCCCATGTTGTCTGCCTTCCTTGCTATGCGTTAGCTTTGTCCTCTTTTATGCAATCTAGGGCTCATCCTGTAAAATGGCGCTGGCCACACTAGGCTTGGTCTTCCTACATCAGTGAACAGTCAAGACAGGCCCTCACAAACATGTGCATAGGCTAACCTAAACTAGACAGTTCCCTACTGAGGTTTTCTGCTCAGTTGAATCTACACTCTGCCAACTTGACAAAGCTAGCCATCACATGTAGAAAGAAATGTATCTGTAGGATACACGACCAGAATCATTTTCAAAAGCCTGTGTTATTCAGTCACATCACCTTTGCCAATGATGCTAAAAATACACACGGAGGAAAGACAGCATGTTCAATAAAGGGTGTTGGAAAGGTCGGGTGTCTGTGTGTAGAAGAATGGATCTAGATATCCAACTCTCACTCTGAACAAAAATCACCTCCACATTTGTCAAAGACCTCAACATAAAACTCTGAAACTGCTAGAGCAAAGGTAGGGAGTTCCATACAAAACACAGGAACAGAAGACTGTTTAAAAAGGACACCAGACCCTCAGGGAATACAGCCAACAAGTGACAAATGAAAGCTCATAAAATTCAAAACCTTCTATCCAGCAAGGAAACTAACTGAAGAGGCTACCCATAGAATAAGAGAAATATTTGACATCTATACATCCAACAGAGGATTACGTCTATAATATGCAAAGATTAAATAAACCAAGCATCAAGAAAACAACCCAGAGCCTGGCAGTGGTGGCACACACCTTTAATCCCAGCACTTGGGAGGCAGAGGCAGGCAGATCTCTTAGTTCAAGAGAGTGAGTTCCAGAACAGCTAGAGCTACACAGAGAAACCCTGTCTTGGGTCGGGGGAGGGTACCAAAAAAAGAGAAAAAGAAAATAAATCCAGTTTTAAATATGTGCTATGTGTTGGAACTGAGAATTCTGTCAACAGAAGAAAGACAAATGGCCAATAAACATTTTAAAAAATGTTCAGTCTCATTAGCTATCATGGAACGCAAATTAAAGCTACTTTGAGATTCCATTGCATCTTCGTCAGAATAATGATCTTCAAAACTGACAATGAATACAGGGAAGAAACAGAGAAGGAGGAAGCCTGATGCACTAATCTTGAGAGTGAAAACTGGTTCAAGCACTATGGAAATTGGTGAGGAGGTGTCTCAAAAGCTACAAACTAGGAATAGAAAGGATACTGCCAGTTTTGTGCAGCACTCAGAGAAAACACCTGGCCTAACTAATACCACCCAGTTTGTAGTGACTGTACCAGGTCCCTGGATTTTATCTGGGGTCACAGCTTTGGAGGTTTCAGTCATTGGCAGTTTACTGCTCTTAACCTGCAGTGAGACCACAGATTATTCTAAGAGTGTGCAACAAAACAACACTGTTTACTTCATGGTCAAGAAGCAAAGGAGAAGGGAGGGTTCATATACTCTTCTGGTTTATAGAAAACTTCCTCCTGGGCCCTACCTTAATGTTCCCAGCACCTCCCAACAGCACCAAGCTGAAAGCTAAGCTTTTAACATGTGGGCCTATGGGAAACTTTCAAATCTAAACTCAGCATAATGATTTAAATGAATAAGTTCTCTCCACTCACCTGTATTTTTTAGCTAGATCATCCCTTTCTGTTTTCTGTTGAGCAAGTATATTGTTCATAACTTCTTTTATCTCTAACATCTTTCCAATGTATTGTTCTAGAAACACAGTGATAAGAGAAAAGGTCAGCTAACTGAAGAGTGGCAAGTGCTGAATCTGTTCACCAGAATTTAGACTTATTGCCACTTCCTTTTAAAAATGGGACTTAAGCCCTCATTGTTCCCAGCATACTTTCCAATACAAGTGGTCCAGATACTTAAATCAAAGCTTATTTAATTATATCATCCTAATGAAATACTCCAAGGTATTCAGATAAGAACACTGTCTATCTTGAATTCTGATTCTGCTACCCCACTGTTTGATCCTCTAGGAGCTGGGATTCACCTGATCTATCTCTGTAATCAGCTTTCTTTTCTTCTTGTCTGTCTTATATGTGGTGGTGATGTGTATGCATGATGTATACAAGGGTCTATGTGTAGAGATACATGCAGCATACACAGACATGTAGATGTCACATGGGATTCAGGTTATCAGATCTGTGCAGCGACCACTGAGGTATCTCATTGGCTTCCACCTTATTTTTTAAGACACAGTCCCTCACTGAAACTAAAGCTCACTATTTTGGCTAAAATGATTAAATATTTGTTTTCCTTAAATAAAATGTTACCCACTATATTTTGGTCTTTTTTGATACTACTTTTCAAACGTATATCAACTTCACAAAGCAAGGCATTCCCAAGCAGTCTTCGAGCAAACCATGTATGGTGAAAACACAGGGCAAGATATTCAGAATTTATAGATGTAAGTGATGCATGGCATCAATATGTCACTTTTATCATTTCTAGAACAAAGAACATGATCTCTGAAAAGAAAATAATGACCAATTCTATCAATATGGGAAGCAACTTTATTTCTAGTCTTTAGAAAAAGACAGTTTATCCACCAGATTGGAAACATTGTCGTTTAATTAAAGATCAATGTTCTATCATTCTCCTTTTTTCCAAGCACTTAATTTTTCTTCAAAGTTTCAAAGACTATTCCACTAAGTCCTCTTTAATTAAAAAAAAGTCTTCTAACCACAGTATGCTGACCATGAAAGAGGATAAAGGAATCCTGGATCTATGTTTTCTGATCTCCACACGTCATGGTCTATGACTGCCTAAACACACACACACACACACACACACACACACACTTCACACTTCCAGCTATTATGAACTTTGAAATAAGAAGTACATATTTACCTGCATCTTCAGAGTTTCTTATTTCAAACTTTAATAAATTTTCTTGTTTTTCTTCTATATCTTGTAGAATGGCACTGATAGTCTGATGCTGCCAGAGAAAAATGTTAGGAATTCCACCATAAGGAGGGAAGATGTGCATGGGAACAGTCTGACAAATACAAGTAATATGCAGCTTAAAAGCGCATCTCTCCTTGGTCTCAAAATACACTCATGTTTTATGTAACTTTAATTGAATGAATGCTGAAGACATATAAAAATAAATTTAGATACACCTTGCTTTATGTAGTGGAGCTGCTGAAAAACAGAAGAAAAGAGTAACCATACAAGGAATTGTAACTTCTGACTTTATTTGAAATTGTAGAGATGGGACAAGGAAAAAACCTAACATATATTTCATGATCACACATGCAACAAGTTCACTTTAAGACTGCATCAATATCACTGCACATTATTTAAATTTTCTTTTTGAGACAGAGTTTCTTGTGAAGCCTTGGCTGTCCTGGACTTACTTTGTAGACCAGGCTCGCCTGGAACTCACAGAGATCCCCCTGCCTCTGCCTCCCCGAGTGCTGGGATCACAGGTGTGTGCCACTCTGCCCTGCTCTGTGTACATTATTAAAGTTCCAGAGAAAACCCTAGATATATGAAACACTAGTCTCAAAAGGCACACCAAGGGGATGTAACTCTACTATTTTGTGCCTCTGACAATACTAATTTTCCTGCCTGAAATGCACTCCCAGTTCCCATTCTTTCTTTTAAGAGCCATGAAGGGGGCTCCAGAGGCAGATTGCCTGTGTGTGAGTTCCTGGCTCCACTTCTTCCTAGCTAACTAGCTGCAGGAAGTTACCTTTCCTCTTATACCTGAGCTAAGAGGATATATTCATGCAAAATGTTAAGAACAGCACCAGTATAAACTAAGAGCTCAATAAATACTGGTTCTTATTGTTCTATAAAATCCATCTCAAACATAAAACCTCTGCCTAACATAATCCATACTGGCATATTTTGGTAAATTAATACTTTTAGAGCCACATAATGCCTTTTACAAAATACTTCATCAGGAACATGACTTTTTATTTTTGTGTATGCTTTCCAAAATCCTGCATACATAATTGTCATGCAATAAACGATGACTGATGGACTAACTAATACTACCTATCTTTTCATAAGTTTTCAGTATATGTTTATTATTTTAGTTATGTGTCAAAGCCTACACAACATTTACACTTATTTATTTATCTATTTGATTTGTGTGTGACACATGTGCATGCACACACACGCCTGGAAGATAGAAGACAAATTTTGGAAGTTGGTTTTCTCCGTCTACTAACTGGATTCTAGGAATGGAACTTTGGTTGTCAGGCTTGGTGCAAGTGCCTTTACCTGGTAAGCTGTCTTACTAGACATGGTAAAGCAATCTTTGTGTTGTCACTTACTAAATACATCATAAAAACTATAAATTAAGAAATTGAAAAACAAATAAACAAAAAACAGAAGGCCTATCTCTTTACATGGTGAACTGCTTATGACTACAAAAGCCAACAGAAGGCCTAAGGCCTAAGGCCAGGCTAGCCCTCTACTGTAGGTTACAGTAAAGATGACTACCTCCATGCCAACTCTTCTGTCTTGCTTACACTGTAGATGTACTCATTCTTCAACACAACAGACCAAGACATATTTAAAATAACACTGAAGATGGTACCTTACTTAAGTCTGTGTCTAATGCACAGTAGTTTTAAACTAAAAATGTCACTTATCAAATCAATCTATGTATATGTAGATGTAATTTATTAAGCATTAGTGAGGTTAAATTTTGCAAACATCACCTTTATATAATGTTTTCCCCACAAACTCTAACACTGTATATGAGACTCAAGGCAGTTACACAGGAAACACTCTTGTCTTCTATCTATGAACTAATACATATCTTAGACAGTTTGGGGAGTGAACAAAGACACACAGGATAGTAGGAGTGACAAATGACCCAAGCTGGGTGGAAAGGACAGCAGCTAATGTCAGCTAGCCAGTGCAGACAACTGAGAGTTAATCACACAGCATTATCTTCTCCACTCACTCTGTTCAACTGACATCATCATGAAAAACTCACATTCAACCCATGTCCTTAAAGTGGAAAAGACCGCTGTCACCATCCAATGGCTGGCTGTTTTCCGGGCTGAAGAATGAATGTGCTTCAATGTCACTTACCACAGGAAGGCTTTCACTTCTCTTTGCTTTATGTAAGGGGGAAGGAGAACCAATCGTTTTGTCATCATCACCAATACACTGCTTATATCTTTTTGGCCAGGCAGCAGGAATTTTTACTTTAAAAATAAAGTTAGAAAATAAGAGTGTTTTTAGTGTTGTTTTCCTCTATCAGTTTGAATTGTGAAAAGGATGTAAAAGAAATTAAGACTACAATTATTGTCTTAATGCAGGTAGCTTCTCACTGTTATTAACTATGACAACATTTTATGAGCACATATCATATACTAGATTATTTCCTGGCGGATCAAATTATTTAATATCCTAATATTCACACAAATCCCTTGAAGTAGGTAGTTTGCTGCAAATATCATTATAAGAAGTGAAATTTCAAAGAAGTTCAGAAAAATTTCCAATATCACACAGTTAATTACTGAAACTAGATGTTATCTGAATCCAAATCAGCACTCGTAACTACTTTGACCCTTTGCTCTGCAGTGCTTTCGCAGGCTCTCTTCCTATTTTGCGTTCCTTTTGCTCATATTACCATCTGTTCTATGTTCCTCATTCCTCTGGGCATCTGACTAATGAAACACACATTCAAGGAACCGTAGCCACACGAGTCCCAATATCTCCAAATGCCAAGACTCCCTAGAATGCTAAGCCTGGTCAAGTCACAGGAGTTGAACCTTCAGGTATGGCTGCAGAAAGGGAGAGAAAACTCAGTGGGCTCCTAAAAAGAGAAGAGTTTCAGCAGTCCTGACCCCGACCTGCATGTGATCTCGATCACTATGATTACATACGGAATATTTTTGGTTTTAACCAATCACGTCAGAAACTCATTTGCCCCTGGTGATAAGCATGGTGCATGCTAGGGAACATATGTTGCTTCACCCCTACATGCTCCACAGCAAGAACAGAAACATTCCTGAGTTTCTTCTGAGTCAAGGCTCAGTTACGAGGAAAAGGAAAAATACAATTCTCTTTCAACACTTTGTAAAGTGGAAACTATTGCAGAAGTACTTGATAAACTTTTGCCTACCTGTACATTTTCTTGAAATATTCATTTTACTATGAATCTAATAAATTCAGGAATCTATGCATTTTTAAAAAATGAAATCTTAGCTGCAAGAACTTCAAAATAATGTCACCTCTTTCCAGCCCAGCCACAAGTAAATCAGCAGCTTGGTTTCAATTATGTCTCTATCTCAAAACAAAGGTAGGGAGACGAATGTTTGATTAACAGATGCTGTGTGTTCCACTTCAGTAACTTAGAAATAGAGGCTTTCCTCTATTTCCTAGGCATGAGCAATGCCTAGGCTTGATGACTGATGAACTCCAGGTCCTGAAGATAGGAACTGTGGAAGATAAAAGCATATACCTATGGAAGGAATAATTTCAAATCTGTAAGGTTTGACAACAGGATAAATCTGCCTTTCATTCAAATACTCTACTGCTCTTTTCTCTCTGTTGCTCACACAGCACACACATCGAATTAATCTGCCCTATGCCTCTAGCACTCACGCCTTCCCTGTATCCACAGGGTTCTTCACTGACTTTCTCTTCCCTACACTAAGGTTCTATTTACCCTTGAATCCTCAGCAACCACATACTAGTTTCTAAGTCTCCAATTTCTCCCAGATTGGATAGCACCAGCTTATACACTCTGGGTAATAAAGATGTTAATAGTTGTCCATTATCTTTTGTTCAATAGTTTGATTTGCAGGGTTTTTAGCTTTATGATAGTGCAATAGTAGTACACATTCTGTAGAAACCAATTTGGATTTGGGTCTCTCCCCTTGTAACCAATATGTGCTGGCGCTTTCCCTTGGTGTACAGGCTACAATCTGCAGCCAGTCAGCCAAACAACTCTAAAATGAACAAATGGTGTTCTATAGGGTTCTGTTTTGTTAGGCTTTGTGTTCAACGGCCAGCTGGTGTCTTCCTGAATAATAACGTGTAGGGATAGAGAAGTACACAACCCCCAGCAAGTCCCACAGACATCCAAACAGGTGGTTTCTGGAAGACCAGTAACAAGAAATGTAAACATTCAGTGGGCCACAGAAGACTTCATGACCCCAGAGACTCATCTTCCAAAGGACTCAAAGATTCAGGTTTTAGGCAAATGCTTAGCTGCACTGCCCCTCACGGGAGACTTGTACACAAATTTAAATTTTTAAAATTTTATATATAATCTATGACGATATTAATAAAAACATCCTTTGCACTAAAAAATTAAAAAGGAGCGTAGAAAAGGATCTGTAAATTTTATTTTGAAATTTATTTATTTTTATCTTATGTGTATGGGTGTTTTCCTACACATGTCACTGTGCCCTGTATATGCAGTGTCTGCAGAGGCCAGAAGAGAGCACCAGAAACCCTGGAACAGAATTATAGGTGGTTGTGAGCCACCTTGTGAGTGATGGAAATTGAACCTGCGTCCTCTGGAAAAGCACCCAGTTCTTTTCAATGCTACCTCTTGAGTCCCTAAATCAAATTTTAGAACACCAAATTCTAAAAATAAATGATGTATTTTAAAGAGTTTAATGAGCAGAGGGAAACACCAACCCCAAGTTAAGGAAGGAACATTATACTATATATGTGAAGATTTTATTTTGCTGAGCAGAGAGGTACACGTGTATAAATAGAAAGTAATGTTGACATGCATACCAGTAGCTGCAGAGTTGCTCTCATCTCCATCTTTGGTCTCAGTAGCACCATAAGATTTTAGTAGTTCTTTCATTTTATCATCATCTGCTCCCTCCAAAGCAGTCCTCTGTTTCTCATCTTTCTGATTAGGGTTTGCTCCATGTTCTAGCAGTATCTCAGCTGCCTGGAAGGTAAGTTTTCATAGTTATAGTCTACATATCTGCTCTCATGTTAACTTAAAATAGATCATAGACCTGAAAGAGTTAATTAAGACCACTTCTTAGAAGAAAATTTTGTGATTTTTCAGATAGACAAATATCACTGTCAAAAATCAGCTAACCATATCAGAACAAAAGAACAGGACACTGACATTGGATCAGACCTGACAGGATTCATTCCTCTCAGCATGCTGGACACTGACATCCTGCATCCTTCATGTTCCAGCACCAAGTGCTTCAGTTGCTGTTCCTCATCAGATTAAGACAGACACCTTTGAAGAAAGCTTCCAATCCCAACTGGTCCAGCATTTCAGACTGTGCCACACAGGACTCTAATTAAGCCTGGAATTTCTCAACATTTAGAAACTGGACCACAAATGCTATTTCTAGCTTGTTTAACAATTTCTCAGATTTTATTTGGGCCCCTACAAAGGTATTATTCATACCAAATCAGATGGAAGAAACCTTAAGAGAATGATGCCCATTTCCTTTAAGGGGGTTAGGTATGGTTTTTGGTTGCTTTCTGGAACTATAGAGGGTTATTTTCAATGGAAGTTGGTTATAAGTTATTATTGGTCTTATTCAGAGAGAAAACAAGGTTGGCCTCAGGGATGTCTCTCTTTTCCTTTATCTTCCATTCTTAGGTTTGGAGATGGCTTCAAATGTGGCAAACAAGCCAGTGGGCAAAATGTCCTCGTTTCTACCACAGACAGGATTCTGCCTTAAAAAAGGGCAAGCTTGGATGCAGGCAGAGTTGACAGTCAAACTCTGCCAAGACAGGGGAAGCAAGTCCTCAATAGGTTCCTGCCACACAAATATGTCTGTCACACATACTGGGCTAGAAGGCTAAAGTTGATGGCAACGTTATAGAGAGTTTTGGGTGACTGCTCAGGTAGCAAGATGTCTCTGTCATCTTCTCATTTGGGAAACTGCTAATCTGCACCCCATGTATACTCAGGTAATTAATTTTATTCCTTCTCAAGTCTCTGATGGGGTTGAAGACCAGATAGTTTAGTTTTACAATTAAGCTTAGTGGTTTTGGGGTTAAGATGTTCTTAGGTCTAGATAAACGTTTTAAGTTGACAATGACAAGATATGATAGATACTGGTTTACATTCAGAATTTTAGACACACCAAGATAGAAAAGATGTTTTCTTCAAGGCTGCCAAATACAAATAGCCAAAATACTAAGAATGTAACATTTATATAATTCCTGATTGTTTCATGGTGTAGGTAGTTTATTGTATATATGTGTAATAATATAAATGTATATGTTAAAAATTAAAAATATTTAATAAAAAGGGAAAAATCAACTGAACATATTTGTGGGTCTATTTCTACATGCTGTTTTCTGTCCAACTGATCTGTATATAAAACTCAGTGGTTCTTAATTGGGGTGTTTTTCCCTCACAGGATGTATTGAGCAGGATGTTTTCCAGCATGTGTGGAGATACTTTGGTTAACACAAATGGAGGTTGTGCATGCTATTGGCATTGAGTAGGTAGAGATCAGCAATGCTGTTAAACATCCTGTTTATGTATAGTAGCACTCCATGACAAAGAAACATTCAGTCGTGCTAATGTTGAGATAAATTGGATTTCTTAATTGTTACAAATATAGAGTAAGTATCTACACTCTATAGATGGCATTGAACTATCTATTTTCAAAAGTATCCCAGCTATTTCAAGCTCTTTTCACTTCCATATAGATTTCAAAACCAGTTTATCAATTTCTATGTTAAACTACATGCTAACTTAGTAAGAACATACAAGCAATAGTAAGCCTTCTAAGCCATAAACTTGGTACATCTTTGTAAATAATCAGACTTTTTTTTTTTTTAAATGTTTTCAGTCTGTTAATTTGGTAAATGACATTGACATTCAAACACAGACTAATCTCACATTCCTGACATAAACTCCATTTGGTCATGTTATAGTTGTATAAATTTCTAGAGTCAATATAATATTTTAACAAGTTTTCCAAATATGTCTTTTTATTAGCTTAAGTTTATTTAATTATAACTTACTGTATTTAACATAGAATTGCTTTTTGTAAGAGATATTTCCTTATTAAAATCAGGTTTTAATTTTTGGTATATCTATTATAGTTTCAGATAAGTTATTGTTCATTAGGCTTGTTATTTTATTGTTTTCCAAATTTAAAGATTTTTAAACTAAAATTTTAAGTTAGAATACAAAATAATGGGTTTCATTATGAAATTTTCATGAATATATATTATTGTACTTTGCTCTTACACAGATACACACACACCACTGCCCTTCCTCATCCCTTCTCCTCTGTCTGGTTTCCTTCTCCCTCCCCCCAACAGTCCCCAATACATATAATTAAATCTAGATTCTGCGCATAAGAGAAAATGTTATTTTTCTTTCTTCCTCATTACCTTCCCTGTTCCTTCTTTCTTCTTCTCTTTACAAGTCTTCTTTCCCTATCTTGGACTTCTACTTTTTTTGCTATTGTATATGTACACAAATATTACATGTATGTAAACACACTCATGTATATGCATGCATACATATATTAAATCTAGAATTTATATATGACATAAAAGATGCAGCCTAAGTATGGCAATTTCTATTTCTCTATAGACAACATAAATTTATTCTTCTTTACAGTTGAATAAAATTCCATTAAACATATACACCATATTTTCTATTCCTCTGCTGATGGGTATGCAGGCTGGTTTCTTATACTGACCAGTACTTCAATAAACACGTATACATGTCTTTATAGCAAGCTGATTTAAGATTCCTTGGAATACACAGTAGAAGTAGCATGTTGCATGTGTGTAATATCTCTTAAGACATGTTAATTTGCTTTTCTATTTACTTACAATTCCTTTGCCTGTTGTTGGGTTTAGTGTGAAAATCACACTAGCCTTGTAAAATCTGTTGGGAAGTGTTTACTTTTTCTGGAATAGTTTGTCTACTAAAGCTGGTTTCATTTCTCCCTCCAACTGAGGAAGTGAAGCTACCTGAACCTAAAGCCTCTACTGTGAGTTTTTTTTTTTCTAAACAATTTTTTCCAGAGGTGGAGTTTTAAGGATTATTTCAGGTTTTGTTGTGTAAGCTTTGGTAATTTGATTTTTTTCCTATTAATTAATGTATTCACTTTACCTCCTGATCACAGTCCCCTTCCCTCTGTTCTTAGTCCCACTCTCACTTCTTCCTACTTCTCCCTCTCCTTCTCAGAGAAAGGAAGCCTCCCCCAATGGGCACATCAATTCACAGCAGGACTAAGTGCATCCTCTCCCACTGAGGTCAGACAAGTCTAGCTAGAGAAAAGGGATCCAAAGGCAGGCAACAGAGTCAGAGACAGGCCCCACTGCAATTGTGAGTGGACCCATATGAGGACCAAGCTACACATCTGCTACGTATGTGTTGGGGGCCTATATCCAGCCCATGCATGCTCTTTGGTTGGTGGTTGTGTCTCTGTGAGCCCCCATAGACCTAGGTTAGTTTACTCTACAGATCTCTGTTGTAGAAGTTTTGGTTTATACGTAAACATGTTTTTGTTTTAATCTCAGGTGTGGGATATGGGGGCTGCTCCAGTTTGTCCACAGCTGATAATTGCCTCCTGATGTCTGTCAGCTGTGAACCGCCTCGTGAGGGGGTGTGGTCTTTGTCAGTGGGGATAAAAGCCAGCCCCAAGGAGAGACTGGGGCTCAAGAAAGAAGAAAGCTCCTGGTGTTTTCCCCCTGCTGTTCCTGGTTGCTGTTGATGCAGTGTGACAAGAAGTCAAAGATATATGGAAATGAAGATTGGACTAGCCCCAAGGAACCCGATGACCCTAAACAGCAGGAAAACTACACCCCCTCTCCCCACTTACCTTCCCCCCCAACCTGGTGTTGGGGTGTTGGAAGGGACTGGGGTGGAGTAGGGAGAAAGAGATTTAAAGAACCCAAAATAAAAATAGTTGTTTAAAAGTATGCCAACAGGTCTTCTTGTGGTATCCTTCCCCCAACTCTTCCAAAAGACTTCTGAGCTCCACCTAATGTTTGGCTGTGGGTCTCTGCATCTGTTTCCATCAGCTGTTGGGTGAGGCCTCTAGGAAAACAGTTATGCTAGGCTCCTGTCTGCAAGCATAGCAGAGTATCATTATCATTGTCAGGGTTGTCTCTCTCCCATGGGGTGAGTCTCAAATTGGGCCAGTCATCTGTTAGCCATTACCTCAATCTCTGTTCCATCTTTATCCCTGCACATCTTGTAGGCAGGAAAAATTTGGGTGTGGGGTAAGAGGAACACTATTCTATTACTGGTGGGAGTACAAACTTGTACAACCACTTTGGAAATCAAACTGGAGCTCTCTCAGAAATACTGGGAATAGTTCTACAAGACATATATATATACACACCACTCCTGGGCATATATCCAGAAGATGCTCTACAATACCACAAGGACACTTGGTCAAGTATGTTCACAGCAGTATTATAGTCAGAAACTGGAAACAACCTAGATGTCCCCAAAGGGCGAATAGCTAAAGAAACTGTGGTACATTTACCACTCAGCTACTGAAAACAAAGACATCATGCAATTTATAGGCAAATGGATGAAACTAGCAAAGATCATTCTGAGTGAGGTAGCTCAGAAAGACATGCACGTTACGTACTCACTTATAAGTGGGCATTAGCCATAAAGTACAGGATAACCATGCTACAATCCACAGACCCAAAGAAGCTAAGTAACAAAAAGAACACAGGGAGAATCTGACTCTCACTCAGAAGGGGAAATAAAACAGACGTTGGAAGTGGTTGGAGGGAGGGAACTGGATGGGAAAGAGGGTGTGTGTGTGTGGGGGGAACTGGGGTGAGGTGGGATCAGATGTGGGGAGAGCAGAGGGGGAGAGGGCTGGAAGAACAGAAATGAGGGGCATCTCTGGGACAAGGTATAGATTTCGGATGGAGTGGAGTGGGGTCCTGAGAGTGTATGGGGGTCACCCTAGCAGAGACTCCTAGGAACAGGAGATCTGTAGCCAGGTAGGACTTCCAGTTAGTGAGAAAGTCACTAACCCACTCACAAAACCTTAGACCCAAAATAACTAAGATTTTAACAATAGTCCCTTACTAACAAGTCTGTCATGTTTAAAATCTGGGCAGAAAAATTCAGAAATTTTGTTAATTTTTCTGGGCTGGGGAGATGGCTCAGCCATTAAAGGTTAGGCTCACAACGAAAAATAAGAAATTTTGTCAATTTTCTCAGAAAATAAACTTTTCTTTTGTTAATTTTATTGTTTTGTGTTTCACTAATTCTATTATCTTTATTTACTTTGGTCTTTTTGTTGTTTTTAGAGTTTGTTTAAGAGGAATCTAAAGTCACTCAAGGTTTTTTTCTTCTTGCTAATGTAAAATTTGAAGTTATAAAAATGTAAAGGTCTTGATTTCATAGGCCTGGATATGTAACCCTATTTGTTGGACATTCCCTTATCATGCATGAAACTCTGGATTCAATGCCCCATTGTTGCAGTTATTTTACCAGTATGACCTAATAAGGTCCATAATTATTATTATGGCAGTATTTTCTAACCAGCTAGCAATCAATCAAGACACAGACACCTGTTATATTTTAAAATAGCCTTAGTTATAACCTGGGGCAGGGCAGATATTAATCCCCTAAACTACTGGCCATAGTGGGGCAGGTATGCCATCTGGTTCTAACAATTTCTATCAAGTTACCTCCCATCCACAATCCCATATACTTGCTAATGTTCTTCATCTGGGCCAAATTCTCAATCCACACCGGCCATGTGCTTCTCCTTTACCTAACCCATGGTGGCGGCCTTCCTTCTTCTCCCTTCTCCTCCGGTCTCTCTTCTTCCCCAGATTCTGTCTGTCTCCCCAAGCCCCGGAATGTAGCCATGCCTATCCCATTTGCCCTGCCCAGGTGTGATGGCCTTTTATTGGTCAAACAGGTTAGGCTTTTAGGCAAAGTGAGTCACAGAGACAGCAAGCAGTAATTAGCACACAAGATAAACTGAGCAGGATAGAACACATCTGTGAGGTAAAGACAGGAGACTCCAGAGTTCATGGTCATCCTGGAGTACATGAGACTCTGTCTCATAAACAAATAACCTTTAACAACTGCTTTAGTTATATCCTGTCATTTTTATATATTCTATTAAGTCAGTAAACTATTTTATGATTTCCCTTGTGATTTCTTCTGTGAACTATTGGTTATTTAGAAGTCTATGCTTAAATTCCTAAATAGTTAAACAATTCCAGACAACTTTTATTAAGATTTGTGGTGGTCTGAGTGACAAACAGGCTCTGGATTTAGGCACTTGATCCCCAGGTGGTTGGTACCATTAGGAGGTAGAGCTTTGCTGGAGGAAGTGGTTGAGTGGGGACAGGGGCTTCCAGGGTTTACAGGCTCGCCCCTCTTCCCGTTCTTCTGTCAGCTTCCTATGTGGATTACAAAGTGCGCAGCTAGATTTCTGTTTCTGCCACCATGCCTTCCCGACAGTGATGGACTATGTCCCTTGGGAACCAGAAGCCCAAATAAACCCTTTTCTCCTCTAAGTTCTTTTGGGCCACGGTGTTTTATCACAGCAATAGAAAAGCCATTAATACACATTTACATTCCATTTTGGCTAGAGAATATACTTTACATGATTTAAAGTCTTTTAAATTTATTAAAAGTAACTTCATGGTTTAAGTCTATAATTTGTATTAGTAAATCTTCTATCAACACCCCAAAAGATCTCACAAATGACATCTTCAGAAAAAAATAAAATAGATAACTAAGTTGAAATGTTCAAAATCTCTTTAGCCAGATCATTTATTAAAAGAATTGCAGCTTCTATTATTAAAAGAATTGCAGCTTCTAGCTATGACTGTGGATTTTTTTACACATTTATTTCAATGCTATTGTGTTTTCCTCATGTACTTATAATTTAATTATTGTGTCCCGTGCTTTCTGAACTATAATGTCTTCCTGGTAAATTGTTTATCATGAAATGTCTATATTCTAGTAGTATTACTTACTTTTAAATTTACTTTGCCACATGTAGCCAGAGCCATGACTTCTTCCATTATCTGTGGAGTGTATATATCTTTTCTATAATTTTGCTTTGATGCCATTTGTGTCTTTATAATTGAAGAAAGCTTCTTTCACTACATTTAGTTGGGCTTTGCTACTCTATCCAATCTGAGGCACTAAATTTTGGCTGTTTCCCCAAAGTCTTTCCGTCACTGGGAGCATATGCAACCTGTCTCTTCCTTTCTCTTGCTTTGTTTAACCAAGTGCTTTCTGCCACTTTTCTATACACCACACACCTAAAGCAACAGGGCCAGCCAACTACAGACTAAAATCTCTGATACCATGAGCCAAAATAAAAGTTTTCTCTTTATTGAGATAATTTTTCCAGTATTTATTACAGCTATACAAAGCTGACTGTCAATGATTGGATCATTTACACTGGAAATTGTAATTAGCAAGTCTGGGTTTGTTTATTTACTTGTGGTTTTGAGACAGGGCCTTGTCTGAAAGGAAACAAAATCACATAGCAGCGTTGCAGAGGGTAGATCACTAAGCATCAGACCAGCTAGGGCAGCACTGTCCACCGCCTGCTGCTGTGGCAAGCACTCTCTGGTCCCTTGCTTTCATCTTTTCATAACAGCTGGGTGAGGGATCAGAAACCACCATGCCTTGGTGTTCATTCAATGATACATATTTAAGGTGTCACATATTTCTTCAAACAGTAAGTAATTGTTTATTACATGAATTTTACAATAAAATATTTCAATTTCTCAAAACCCATTTATTCTGGCCACTCTTATCTTTCATTTCATGAGTCCCACAGTACAATATTATTTTATCCCAAGCATTTAATTTTTTCTTTTCTTTTTTTTTTTTTCTGAGACAGGGTTTCCCTGTGTAGCCTTAGCTGTCCTAGACTCACTTTGTAGACCTGGCTGGCCTTGAACTCACAGCGATCCAGCTGCCTCTGCCTCCCGAGTGCTAGGATTAAAGACGTGAGCCACCACCACCCAGCTAATTTTTTCTTTTAAAGATATTTATACAGTAAAAATTATTTAAATCTACATAATTGTCACATTTATAATTATTCTTTTATAAATCTCAATATCCTTATAGTTTAATCTTCCTTCTGTCCAAAGAACTCTGACATTAGAAAATTATTTTATTGTGTGTGTGTATATATATATGCATATAATTGTTTATGTGTACTAGTATTCTGCTGTCTATGCATCATGTGCATACAGTGCCCTCAGAGGGCATCGGATCCCCTAGAACTGGAGTTACAGACAGTTATGAGCTGCCATGTGGGTACCCAGGTCCTTTGGAAAGCATAGTTAGTGATCTTACCCACTTAGCCATCTTTTTAGCCTCATACTTTAATATTTTTAATGCACCCACACAGGAAATGAATTCTCTTAGACCTTATTTACTCAAAAGCTCTGTGAGTTGAAAAGATGGCTCAGCTGCTAAGAGGCTAGGCCCACATCCAAAAAGATTTTAAAAATGAAAATATACTACCAGCTGTGACTCTAGTTCTAGAGGCTCTGATGCCCTCTTCTGGCCTCCATGGGCATTACATGTATGTGATGCACAGACACACATGCAGGCAAGACACTAATACATATAAAATAAATACAATCTTAAAAAGAGAGGGTAGTAATAGAGATTCCTGTGGTATTCTTGCCATCTAGTTAAGCTCAGTCAGGAAACTATATGTCCACTGAGAGAGCCTGTCTCAAAACTAAGATGGAGAGTGACTGAGCAAGAAACCCGCTGTTGACCTCTGGGTTCCATATGTACACACATTCATTTGCACATACACCTACACACACACCCCAGCGTGGTTTGTGCTTCTTTGAGTATTAATTTTTGGTACATGCTGACAGGTTATCTACAATAAAAATACTGTGTTCTTAGTCACTTTAAACAGCTTCATTAAGCAGAAACATTGCATATATATTCATACTTTTTCATTGTTGAGGAAGAGAAGTGCCTATATGAATGTCTTGTGAAAAACAGAACATTAGACAATACCCACATAGATATCCCAACCTTCCATCTGTATTTTTCTTATATGATTCATAGGCATATCCTTAATACACAGATATGACCAATCTTAGATATGATTATGACTATATACTAAGTTATGTAACTGTAAAAATAAACCTCCAGTTGTCCAATAAAATTACCAATTATAGAATTAGTATCTTTTAAAGATGTATTTATTTTATGTATATGAGTGCTCTATTTGCATGTACACCTGCAAACCAGAAGAGGGCATCAGATCCCATCATGTGATAGCTGGGAATTGGATTTTTGAGACAGGGTTTCTCTGTGTAGCCTTGACTGTCCTGAACTTACATTATAGACCAGACTGGCCTCGAACTCACAGCAATCCACCTCCCTCTGCCTCCCAAGTGCTGGGATTAAAGGTGTGCGCCACCACTCTGCCTGACTAGAATTAATATTTTTAATGTGGTCTTTTTTTTTTTTTTTCAGGATAACAGTCTAAAAAGTTGATTTCTCCACTACAAAACATTGAAATTTATTTATGTGGCTTGATAATTACCTGGCCTTTTCCTTGTACAGTAACCAGTAAGTTTATCATTTTAACAATTCTTTCTGTTTGCTTTCTTCCATTTCAAAACCATATATTCTTTTTCATGGTCAGTAAAATATTATGAATTTATGTGATTAAAATTAACTCACCATCATCATAAAACAGAGAACTGAATATATTATCTTTCTTATTTATTAAGTTTTTTTGAGACAAGATTTCTGTTTAGCCCTGGCTGTCCTTGGAACTCTCTGTAGACAATGTTGGCCTTGAACTTAGAGATTCTCCTGCCTCTGCTTCCTACAGATTAAAGGCATGAACTGCCACCACCCGACATATCATCATCATCATCATTATCATCACTGTAAACTTTATTGTTGTTGTTATTATTATTACTTACGCTCCTGATAGATTATTATTATTGTAGTTGTTATTTAAGCTCCTAATAGCTACAGAACAAGAATCTCTCTAGAAAAACAAAGAAGAAAAAGAAGCTAATCAAACTATACCATTACATTAAATCACCAAAGCACAGATAAAGAGAAAAGAAAAAAAAAAAACAAAACATCAAAGTAGCTAGAAAACAAAACAAAACAAAAAGTGTCAATAGTAAGATCTTACTTATCAATAGCAGATTTAAGGGTTAATAGAACAAATTATTCAACAAAAGACATACAGTGGCAAAACAGATAAAAGTCTCATTTTAATTTTAGCCTTCATAACATGAGCTTAAAGTGAAGAGATAGCAATAGTCCTGAAAATGAAAAGTAAAATTTGATAAGAGCAGCTATACTTACATTTGAAGTAACAAACAAATAAATAGAAAAAAGAAAAAAGAAAGTCAGACAGAGACAGACTATAGCAAGAGATCAAAAGTTGGAGTAACAGCCTGTTACAGTTGCAGATATAAACACAAATAGCACAGCATATACACAAAACAAATATTAGCAAACTGATAGCAATATGCTAATAAGAGTAGACATTAATACCTCATTATCCATAATGAACAAATCATGTGGCTACAAAATGAACAAGGGAACAGCAGACTTCACCTACACCTTAGATCAAATTGACCTAATAGGCCAGTAATAAACAAAACAGCTAGCCCAAGGCAAGAAAACACATATTTCTATCTAAAACATAAAAACATTCTCCAGAATAGATAATATATTAGATCACAAAGAGGGCACTAAGAAATTTAAGAATGAGAAATTTTGGTATCATATCAAGAACTTTTTTTTTCAACCACAATATGAAACTAGAAGTCAGTAACAAAAGGAAATGAAGGCCAGGAATGGTGGCACACATTTTTAATCTCAGCACTCAGGAAGCAGAGGCGGGCAGATCTATATGAGTTCAAGGCCAGCCAAGGCTATATAGTAAGACCTGTCTCAAAGAAAAAAAAAAAGGTAAAATCTACAATATGTAAAAATTAAACAGTAATTTTCTGAAGCAACTAATGTGCCAAAATAATTAATAGGGAAATGAAAGCAATATCATGGGAAATATAAAAATTGATATTAAAAAATACCAAAAATTGAGAAACAGAGTAAAAACAGACCTAGTAAGGAAGAGTATAGCAACAAATAACTATGTTTTTAAAAGTAGTTTAAATAAAATAAGTTTACATATCAGGGAACTAGCAATAAAAAAGCAAACCAGTCCCAAAATTAACAGAAGTAAGTAAGTAACAAAAATCAGAACACAAGTAAAACAGATTTAAAAACAACAAAAATTCCAAGTCTTTAGTTGAGTTACAGTACATGTAAACTGAGGTTCCCAGGAAACGCCATGCCTATGCTGAAGATTGTATAAGGCTAATAGACTGCCTGAAATTTCATGGTCTTGCGGAATGTGAAATGCTGCAGATCCAGAGACAAAACGTTTCAGTCTAACTTTAGTCCCTTTAAATCTATTGGTCACCTGTGTCTGACCTAACATTAGTTCTAAAAGTTAAAACTTGTTTTCACTGTATATATTCATTGTACATTGGGGTGTGTTACATAGGAAAATTAGAAGTATGTTATATACATACATACATACACACACACACACACACACACACACACACACACACACACACACACACTACATGACCTAACATCTTTTTGACAGACTGGGTAAAGCATCTGGAATGTTTTCCTAGCCAACCACTAATCTGTATTAGCCACAAACCCTGTAACAGTTTTCCCCACTTAGTTACAACCTACCAATTTGATGTCCCCAGCATTGTATTTGGTAAATGCTTTGGTTTATGATTGTATTCTGTGACTATAAGAGTTGGTGTAACTACTTTCAAGATGGAACATGTTATTTGTGGCAAACTGAACCCATGCTTCTGTTTCATGGTCATATATATCTGTTGCTGAATAAACTGTTTCCCTGTTGTTACGATGCACTGTATTTTGCATTGTAACAATTACAGAGAGCACAGAGATATTCAGAAAACTAATATAAAACTAATCTATAATTTTATCCATCCCACCCCTGTTCCTACCCATGACTAGAGTAAAGCCAATGCTCAAAGAGGTGTCTGCACCCCCATGCTCATTCCAACATTATTCACAATAAAAGAGATACGAATGAATGCACGGATGTTTGCTGGTGAATGAGAAAGTAACGCGCACACACATATTTTCATACTCATATATATTCCCACACATGTGCAATGGCATAACACTCAGCATTTAAAAACAAGCAAAGCATCCTGGCATGGTAGCAGACACCTGCAATACCATTGGCATGTGGCTGGCTGAGGCAAGGAAGGAAACAGCAGGTTTCAAGGTACTCTGCGCTACCTAGCCAGATCTTGTAAAAACCATATGTTCTTGAGAATTTGCTCATTCTTTGTTATTTTAAATACTTTAAAGTCCAAAAAATTCTGCCCAAAGAAGCCTCCTGATCTTGGACTTACTTTAAATGTTAGTTCACATCTCCTATCTCTATAAATATTAAACTCAGAAACATATGGCTACACTTAGGCTGAAATAGCATGGGGAAATTTACAAAATTATTACTTGGCTCTCAGAGCTATAGACATACAAATAAGTACTCAAGAGAGTTGCAAAGAATTTTGTGTCCATGTCCATATTCGTGTGTGTGTGTGTGTGTGTGTGTGTGTGTGTGTGTGTGTGTGTGTG
>OU015758.1:16982963-17058243 GCA_907169655.1 Acomys percivali | reverse complement strand
GTGTGTGTGTGTGTGTGTGTGTGTGTGTGTGTGTGTGTGTGTGTGTGACTGTGAGGGAACATGAGTACATGTGAATATAAAAGCCAGAGGTCACCCTTAGGTGTCATTTATTTAAAACCTGTACCTTGGTTTTTGAGACAGGGCCTCTCGGGAAGCTGGTGCTTACTGGCTGGGCAAGGCTGTCTGGTCAGTGAGCCTGAGAACTGCCTACTCCACTTCCTCAACACTGCGTTCTCACTTATGTTGGTTCTAAAGATTGAACTTGGGTTTTCATGTTTGCCTTGGGTTCTCATGTCCTCAGCCCCTGTGTTACTTTTGGTTATAGTAAGATTCTTCCAAGATTTGTCAAAAAGAAAAGAAGAAGAAAAAGATGAAGGAAGAACGATAATGATGATGAGTTTGGGGGCTGAAGCCTTCTCAGTGGTAAAGACCTCTGGCTACTCTTAAGGAAGATCCAGGTTAAGATTGCAAACAAAGCAGGGTAGAGAACCACTGTCTGTTACTCCTGTTCCAAGAGATTTGATGTCCTCTTCTGGCCGCTGAGGGTATTGCATGGATGTGGTACACACACACACACATGAAATGCAGGCAAAACACTCATTCACATTAATAATAAATTTACTACTACTACTACTACCACCACCATCACCACCACCACCACCACCACCACCACTACCACCACCACCATCACTACCACCACCACCATCACCACCACCACCACCACTACCACCACTACCACCACCACCATCACTACCACCACCACCATCACCACCACTGCCTAGAAACAAAACTCTTGAGTTTTAAGGTCAGTATTTGAAATAGTGTAATAGAAACAATGACCTTTTAATTTCCTGTGACATGTTTACTGCTTGGTACTGCTTGGTGGAGAAAACTAAAGTAAGTGATGTGGATGACAAATTTCCAAACAGCGGTCACTTCATGCTTCTCCCTCAAAAGGACCAAGAACTTCTAGGTTAGAAAAGAACTCGCGGGTGGGTGTGAGGGTGCATGCTTCCTCCTAGCACACAGGAGATTGAGGCAGAAGCAATCTTTAAGTTTGAGGCCAACCTCAATTGCACGGTAAGAGCTTGTCTTAAAAAATGAAGTATCTGTCCAATGTCTCATCACTAATATTAGATCCTTTGCAGAAATCACTTTAGACAGTTAAAAAATAAAATAAGATTTACAGGATGTTTTCTTTTGACCTATGACATATGTGATTGACAATGGAAAACTAATCATTAAAATACGTACTGATTTTCTAATCCACACACTATTATTTCTTCATTCATAATTTTAGCAGGCTTTAAATAATTTATTAGCATAAATATCTCCTTAGTTCTCAGTTTAAAATACCTTCATTTTTCACTCATTTTCCTAAGGAAAGAACAGGAAGCTAACCTGTCAAGCACCATTACCTTTAAATGATTCCCCGCAACAGCACCATGTAAAGGCAAAATTCCATCTATATTTTCACAGTTGACATCTGCACCAGCTTTTAATAGCTCTATAATTACATCACTCAATCCCTCACGAGCTGCTTCATGAAGGGGTGTCCAGCCTGAAAAAGAGAGAAAGAGAACAATAATAAAGCTGCTCCACACTTATCAAGTCCATGTAATATAGTTAAAGGGGTCCTTGTGTTAGGGGACTCAGGAAGTCTACTGAAATACACGCACTAAGTATTGGACAAGAAATACTTTCAAAAGTATTGCTTCTAAAACACATGAGCTTTATTTTTGGAAAAAAGTGCCCCAACAGAAACAGGATAAATGCTAATCCTTTCAGCGTGGGTTTGATGCTATCTATCTCGGATGTGCACTGCTCCATTTCTATTTAAAGTGGTATCTGACTCAGTAAACCTTTGCATTTCCCTTTTTAATTATTTACATGAGATTATTTTATTTATAAGCCAAATGCCACAAAATTCATTTTTAGGACATGTTTAGAATAAGAAAAAACAAGAAAAGAGGGAGTCACATAAAGGAAGCAGCGAGAGAAGACTGGGCAGGAAGCTGGCAACCTTCTGCATGCTCTCCAGGTCAGGGGAGGGACGAGGGCTTCCACGGCACAGTCTAACTAGCTCCCTTTACTCCCCGTTCTCTGCACCTTCTGGATGTGCTCAGCTGTAAGAGCTGTTTCAAAGGAGACAGTCGCTGAAACAGTGACAAATCTTATTCACCAAATTAAAATATGGTGTAAAAATACAGTTCAAAGTTAGTTAAGTAGCAGCAAGCATCAAAATTGGGGGCAAATAAACAAAATAGTATTTCAGTGAGGTCAGATTAAAAAACACAAACAATTAAAAGGACTCAAACCTGCATTATCTTTCAGATTCACATTGGCTCCAGATTCTATTAGAACTTTCACCAGAGAGAGATTTCCTCTTCTGGAAGCCACATGGAGCCGGCTCTCTCCTTTGGGGTTTCTCTTACTGACTCCAGCTGTGTTCGCTTCTGTAATTGTACCAAGCAAACATACACCTTATTTTCTGCAAAACACTCATGTTAAAAAGGACCTTAGAAAATACAGATCTACTTCTTGGTGATACTTTAAACAAGATGAACTACATTAAACCTATGTAATATTGCCTCTTTAAAAAAAAAAAAAAAACAGGAGAGAAAGTTTTTATTTTAGATCACAACTCCAGGTAAGAGACCATCACCATGGGGAGTCACAGGAACAGGAGTTTGAGATAGCTGCTTAAGATCATTATATTTATGTATGCAGATGGTATATAATAGATAAAACTGAAAATACTGGAAAGTTTTAATGATAAATTGATAACTGCCTACTGGATACAATGTATCCTTTTACTAGATGCCTCTTTCAAGGTGTTTCTGAGCTGGAGATATATATGTTAATTTTCAGAGTTAGTTCATGAGAGGTGAGTAATAAAGGTATAGTTTCTTTTAAAAATTGTATCATAATTTCTTGGGCATATATCAGTAAATTGGGGAAACTGTTGTTTTTTAGTTTAAATCCTAGTTCGAGAAGAAATAGTAATGGTTTTCATTCATTCAAGCAAATAGTCAAACACTTGGTTAAAACAAATTTGTTCAGTTTCACATTCATCTTGTTCTCAGTAGTCCTTTAACAAAAGAATAAATTATTTTTTGTTTGCTTGTTTGTTTGTTTTTGTTTTCTAAGACAGGGTTTCTTTGTGTAGCCCTAGCTGTCCTGGACTCAGTTGGTAGACCAGGCTGGCCTCAAACTCACAGAAATCTGCCTGCTTCTGCCTCCCTAAGTGTTGGGATTACAGGCATGCGCCACTGCACTTGGCAAAGTTTTTCTTAAAATAACCACATTCTGATGTTATGGAGATGCTTGTGTGTTGTATGCTTTAGTGCAGGCTTGGAATCCCAACACTCAGGAGGCTGACGGAGGAGAATCATGAGTTGTAGGTCAATGTAGGCTATAAAGTGAAATTCTATCTCAAAAACAAAGCAAAACTCCTCTTGCCACAGCTGTTTCTCAATGTGTATGTTCCTACCTCATATGGTAACAAACTGTAACAAACTGTCCTTTTGAGTTCTCTGTTTTTCTTTCATTGAAAACTCAGTACAAAATCATTTTCCAAAGAGACTCTTTTAAAGTCTTTTCTTTGCAGTGTAAGTTAGAGAGATTAAGTTGCAACTAAAAACAATGAACAAACTGTATTTTTCCTCATTTCTTACCCACGCTGTTATTTTTACAATGACGGGATTTTTTTTCAATTATCAAAGAAAACACAAAAAGAAAGAACAGAGGATAGACTTGAATAAATTTGAGGAAGATGAAGAGAAGTCACTGCTGAAGATTGAATTGCTTTAGCAGACTGTGGGATGTTCCTATTTAAATGCCTGCAAGGAGGATCAAGGGGAAAGAGTCTATCTGCTCCCAGACAGTCAGCACCAGGGTCATCGTTACCATGGGAGGAATGTGTGGACACAGGAAAACTGACTGAAAGCTGACAGAATAAAGTTGGGACTCTCAGCTCCCTGCTGCAACTATGAATTGGATGACAACCACTCACTGCATCCTATACTCCCACCCACAATCCAGGAACCTAGAGGTTTATCTTCTGCATGAACCACATCAGCATTAAGCATGAATGCTGCCCTATTTGCCAACTACCAGCAACCAAACATGTAACTTTAGGATAACAGACAAAACACTATTCTCTATAAAATGGATTCTTGAGTTACTTGAATTGTAATACCTTCAAAGCTCTATGTGTGTGTATGTGTGTGCACGCTTGTATGTATGCTGAATGCATGTTGGTGTGCACATGTGCACATGCCTATAGTTGTACAGGTGGACACTATTTGCCTCTAACAAAATTTTACTTATTGCTTTGACAGGGTTTCTTATCAAACCCAAAGTTCGCCACTGGCTAGAGTGGCTGACCAGTAAGCTCTTGGGATCTGCCTATCTCTATGCCTAATGCTAGGGCTACAGACTCACGCTCAGCTTTTTACATCCAACTCAGGGCTTCATGCTTGCCGTTCCTTCACAGACATTTTCTAATGACATTCAGACAAAAATAAAATATACTACTTTTTGTGTACTCGCAATTCTTTACTGGGAAAAGACAAAGAGATAGGCAGAAAGATATTGAAAGGCAGAAACTAAATTGTTAAGTCTGAATGAAGCATTTAAGGTAGTGGGCATGCAAACTGAAAAACTAAAGTGAAAAATCTTTCCCAGTAGTTCTTACTGTACATGGTACAAACCCTAGGACCTTGTTCTTGGTGTGTACAAACATAGCAAAGAAGGTATCAACCACCTGTGATGCCTAAAGACTACAACAAAGACCAGGAAGGCAAAATATTCTCAAAGGTGCAATAGTGGTACTTATACCAAGAGCTGTCTAATTGGACTTAAGGCTCACTCAATAGCAGGGATTTGTATCTAGTACCGTAACAGACACGGCTAAGCACGGCTGGTGAGGCGATGGACCGAGGAGAACCTACTGTTGCTGCTTTCTCAAACAGTGTAATCTCTCTGTATTCTTGACTCTCTGTATTTTGTATCCTTATACTCACAGGTTAGTGTAGCTCTCATCCCTCATCAAAGAAGCTTCTTTTGCGGCAGACAGAGACCATTAAAGAAAACCTTGAATGGTCAAAGCACAAAGAACCAATGACACAACTACAATACAACCTTAACATCTAAGGTCCAGGGAACAGCACAGAAGAGGGAGAAGAAAGACTGTAAGAGCCAGAGGACCAGGATATCTGCTGTGATATTATACCATCTATATACGACATGGAAGCTGCAGCTACGAAATTGAAATAATGAGAGTACCAACTGATACCAATGCTGATAAGGGAAACTTCACAAGGTCCCACACCCTAGATGAAGAGCTCCAGGAATGTAATGACTGCTGAGAGAGGACGAATCAGTCTTCCCCAGGGATAAGTCCCAAATATTGAATATTGATTATCTAATATCAAGTGGTCATGTCTAAAAACACATACATACAAGCAATACTAGGTGGTCTCTCTAGGTTGTGTTTATATGTAATAATAACAATTAATGAAAAAAAATCATGAATTTGAGAGAAAGGTATAAGGAAAGGACCAGAGGAAGAATGATGTACATATAATAAATATATGTAAAATCTTAAAAATTAAAAAAATTGAAGCAAAAATTATTCAGTGTTACTATCACCAAAAATCTCTATAACATTTAGGAGAGATTTCAAAATAATCTGGCACAACTTCTAAAGTGTCCAAGTAGTACTCATTAAACACCTCCTGTAGACAACTGTAGTCTGGAAAGGGTGCTACTGTACAGGCCTTCCTCTCTTGTCCTGTGTAGCAGTGCTCCTTAAACACTTTTACCTAGTGACTCCTTTGTGCCCACGAAATTTTTGGATGACTTGGAATGTAGGTACATAAAAGAGGTATACCAATCAATTATGGATAATAACTCATAAAGATGAAGTCAAATTTGTGTATTAAGGAGATGGATGTACTTGCTTTTTAATTAATTTATTCATATTACATCTTGATTGTTAGCCCTTCCCTTGTTTCCTCCTATTCCTCCCTCCCTCCCACTTCCCCCCTTCTCCCCTCCCCTATGTCTGTGATTGAGGGAGACCTTCTCCCCCTATATATGCTCTTAGAGTATCAAGTCTCTTCTTGGTAACTTGCTATCCTTCCTCTGAGTGCCGCCAGGCCTCCCCATCCAGGGGACGTGGTCAGAAAAGGGGCACCAGAGTTTGTGTGAGAGTCAGATCTCACTCTCCACTCACCAGTGGAGAATATCCTGTTCGTCGGCTAGGTCTTAGTAGGGGTTCGAAGTTTACTGCCTATATTCTCCTTGGCTGGTGCCTTAGTTTGAGGAGGACCCCAGGACCCAGATCTGCCTATCATAAATAAAGTTCTTCTTGTAGGTTTCCAGGACCCTGTGGGTCCTACTATTTCCCCATTCTTCCATGCTACTCTCACCTAAAGTCTCAATAGGATGTCCTCTCCTCTCACCCACTTTCCTGGTAAGTAAAGTTTTTCATGGGACGTATCCCTTGGACTAGTGTCTCGATATAAGTTAGTATACACTGTTTGTCTCTTTTTGCTTCTGGGTGAACTCACTCATTATGATAATTTCTAGATCAATCCATTTGTCCACAAATTTCGGGAATTCCTTGTTTTAATAGCTGAGTAGTATTCCATAGTGTAAATGTACCACAGTTTCTTAGTCCATTCTTCTACTGAGGGACACTTAGGCTATTTCCATGTTCTGGCTATTATGTATAAAGCAGCTATGAACATGGTTGAACATATGTCCCTGTTGTGTGGTAGGGCATTTTCTGGGTATATTCCAAGGAGTGGGATAGCTGGGTCTTTGAGGAAGCCCTATTCCCATTTTTCTGAGAAAGCGCCAGATAGCTTTCCAAAGTGGTTGTACTAGTTTGCATTCCCACCAGGTATGAAGGAGTGTTCCTCTCTCTCCACATCCTCGCCAACATGTGGTGTCATTTGAATTTTTGATCTTAGCCATTCTGATGGGTGTAAGGTGTGTACTTGCTTTTTATATGACAAATTAAATCTTGGCTGAATGTTTCACACTGCAGGATAGACAGCATTTTCAGCATTTGTGATAATCAGTATTAATTGACTATCAACAGGATCTAGAATTACATGCTTCTGAGCATGTCTATAAGAGAATTTCTAGAGTGAGTTAATTAAGGTGAGGAGAGCCATCTGAAGTTTGTCCATGTTATTTCATGGGCTGGAGTCTGGTTAGAATAGGAGAAAGCAAGCTGAGTAAGAGCATGCATAGCTCTCTGCTTCCCTACTGTAAATGCAATGTGGCCAGCTGTCTCATGCTTGTTTTGCTATGTCTTACCCCACCATGATAGGTGATAGACAGATGGATAGATGGATGGATGGATAGATGAATAGATAGGTAGGTAGGTAGATAGATAGATAGAATGTTCTATCTTTATATTTGAACTATAAGGCAAAATAAACCATTCCTCATTTAAGTTGCTTGTTTTATAGGTATTACTTCAGCAATGAGAAGATTAACTAATACAACAAATTCTCAGAGTTGATCGATATTTCATTGTTCTATTCACTAATACTGAGAATGCCACCTCACATGAATACATAGTACAAACAGCAGAATTATGTTTAAAGCCATTCAGAAACTGTTTGAAACTCTGACCCAATCCCAAATCAAAATTCAGTTAGTTGTTTCTCTTATGAAAGTCAAGTCAGCAATTCAGAAAATCTGATTTTTCAGATCAAACATTATAATACAATGCAATTTAAAGATACACTAAATTAATACTTATGTGTTGCTTATGTGTTGAGTAATTATGGTAGGAAAATATTAAGTCTTCTTTATCATAATGAATCCATTATGTTTCTATAAAAGTAACAAACTTTGTATGTATAGTGAAAAAACACTGAAACTCATACTATGCAATAGTCTCAAATCTGAGCTGTGTCAGGCAGTGTTCTTTGGCTCTCTGCGGCATGAAGGTATGGACAGCATGTGCAGTACAAAGGCATGTTGTGTGCTCAGAAGTAAGGCTGAATGCTCACTTATATGAGTGAACTTGCAGGACACAGCACAAGTAAGTGCTGTCACAAACACCTTAGATTCATTACATGCTTAATTTCAGGATAAAACCTTTTAATAGTGCCAAAATTTTCACAAGCTCTACCTTCAGTTATGTGACTCTTGAGGTTCCAATGCATAAGTTTTTTGTTTGTTTTGTTTTTCAGGACAGGGTTTCTTTGTGAAGGCTTGGCTGTCCTGGACTCACTCTGTAGACCAGGCTGGCCTCAAGATCTGCCTGCCTCTGCCTCCCGAGTGCTGGGACTACACGTGTGCACCACCACCCCAGCTTCAATGCAGTTTTAAGCTGTGCTTCACAGATCTGTGAAGCTTTATCAACTCCCCTATATCTCTATCTAACCACAGCATCTATATATCCTTTTACGTTTTTAATGCAGTTATATATAGGGTCTCACTATGTAGCCTGACTAGCCTGGAATTCAGAGACATCTGCTTGCCTCCTGAGTGCCAGGTGAAAAGGTGTGTTTTATCACTCCCACCCATGCCATTACATTCTTTCTTTCTTTCTTTCTTTCTTTCTTTCTTTCTTTCTTTCTTTCTTTTCTTTTCTTTCTTTTTTGAAACAGGGTTTCTCTGGGTAGCCTTGCCTATCCTAGACTCACTTTGTAGACCAGGCTGGCCTCAAACTCATAGAGATCCACCTGCCTCTGCCTTCCTGAGTGCTGGGATTAAAGGCATGCACTACCATGCTTGGCTAGACATTTTCTTTTTTAAAAAAGCCCTCCCTCCCCAGACAGGGTTTCTTTGTGTAGTCTTGGCTGTCCTGGACTCTATTTGTAGACCAGGCTTGGGGATTACAGGTGTGTGCCACCATGCCCCACTGCCATTATGTTTTTAGCATCTAAAAACTCTTGTTTTATTCTCTGATAATTCCTTCTTTTCTTTAAATGAAATATTCTTGAATTTTGTTTCTTCTGGGTGTCTTTGATCTGAGCAATTTACTTTGATGTCTCTTTCATATTGGAGCATTTATAAATATCTTTGTATTTAAATGATGGAAAATACAGAAAGTCTATGGCTGGTAGGAGGAGTGCAGTAGAACCGAGGGCATGGTTAAAGTCACTGCTGCCATGGTTGGGAGATAAGGAAGTTTCAGGGAACCTCCTGATGTCAATATCTAAAATCCTCTGTTCAAATTCCTTACAGGTTGGTGGAATGACATGCATACACAAAGTTCTACATAAATACGATGAAGTGCTACTAAGGAAGTATGCTAGTTTGTTGGGTCAGCTCTAACAACTTATACATCATAAGGTATAATTTCTTCTGCTACCTGAATTAAGGCGCCAGCATGGATATATGCTGGATACTCTAGGGTTCCCTTGCCTCTTCCAGCTCCTGGTGGCTGTCGGCACTCTTTGGCTTTGCCAGCTTTAGGCTACATGAACTCCTTTACTCTTCTTCTCTGTGTCTCACATTCCCTCCATCTTTCTCTTATAAAATTTTTTTTTCATTAGATTTAGGGCTCATCTAAGTAACTCAGAATGGTTCCACCTCAAAGACCTTAATTTTATTATTTATGTAAATATTCCTTTTCTAAAGAGGGTAAAACTGTTCAATCATTTATCAGAGAGGTGTTATTCATAAGCTCCAGAGACTAAGAAGTACACTTATTAATGAAAGACCCTCATTCAATCCACTGTAGGAAGTATAACCATAAAAGTCTTCAATTTACATAAAAGAGGGAAAATACAAGAAGGCTCACACAGAAAATGCTTTGTCCAGCAGCTTTCCTACCTCATAACAACATATAAATTGACTTTTCAGTGCTTAATATTTAACTTGAGGTGCCCAGGTTGTTGTTCATTACAGGATTAGTTTTCAGAACCACTAAAGGAGTGTTAGTTTGCCACACAAATATAGACAGTTGATTAATGTGACAAAAATTATGCCCATGCTTCTTTAATATTCCTTAAGTTAAAAGAGCTAAATGATGTGCCTTAAGAATCTGAGACATTACACAACGCTAGTCCTTCCACTGAATATTTTTGACATCTGTACTGTTTATCTGCTCTAATGTAACAACAAAAATCCATAGCCAGCAATATGGCGAACATAAATCTGGAGACTACTGGACATTCTCAAGTGGACCTTCAACAAGAGCTGAGATACTCTCACAGCTAAAGGAATGTGCTCCAGCATAAAAAGCAAACAAATGCCCACCAGTTTAATTAAACCTTTAGGAATTCTTTAAAGTAGATATGAGGCTTAACTACAAAAGTTTGACATAAACATGTATACAAACCTTGGCTGCAGGGAGCTTTCAAGGAACTTTTTCTTTTTCTGAAATTCTGGTCTTTTCTGTGTTCTTGTATATCACAAGGCATGTGAGTTTCAGAGTTCATGTTTTCCTTTTTCTCCTTACAATATTTTACAGTTCTTTCAGCTCTACTGGCATTAATAGTTACCTCCTCATCTGAAACACAACCATTTATATTATTATTCTTATAGTTCTCCTTACTGGCTATATGACAAGAAAACGAGGCTCCTGTTCTTCCAGAGTTTCTGTTTCAGTGAGAACTACTTATTAGGAGCCCTGAACACATTTTTACAAAGCAAACTAAGTGTTGTTGGCTGCAGTGCTAATGGAAACACAAGAACAGCTGCAATCAGTAGAGCTACCAATTTTCTGCTATGAAAACGATGTGAGGGTTTGAATACTAAATTAGTGCCATATTTTAAAGATATAAAACCGGTAGACATACTGTTCATTAGCTTTCAGTGGTATCAGTTTAACAACCTTCTTTGATAATAACAGTTTGACTTTCAAAGTAAATGCTAGGGATGTCTGGCTAGCTCAGAAAAATAGAGCAAATCCAGCCTCTTAATTGCATATCCAACACAAATGCCTTACTGAACTCATCGGTTTCCCAAACCATGACCCCCATGAAGGCCTTACGCTTCTCATCAGGGCCAAAAGGCTAAGCAGAATTCAGTTGTAAATTTCTACAGGAGATCTTTAAGACATGTACAGCTGGACATGGTGTGATCCCAGCACTCTGGAGACAGAGGCAGGCAGATCTCTGTGAGTTTGAGGTCAGCCTGGTCTACAAAGTAAGTCCAGGACAGCCAAGGCCACACAGAGAAACCCTGTCTCAAAAACAAAACAAAACAAAACAAAACAAAAAAGTACAAATTCAGAAATATTCATACCTGATTTGTAAGCAATTTCCTTCTCCTTTCCTTGATTAAGTTGTGAGGAATTAGCCAATTCTTTTTTCACATTGTCAGGGGAGTGTACATCTGAATGATTCCGTATCCCTGGAAGGTCTTGCCTTCTTTTTCCAGCTTTAGCTGTCTCTGGTACCTGAGGAGGAGCACCTGTGGGTAAAGGGCTAGTTGAAGAAGCTGGGTTTTGGCCTTCCGCAGTATGCTCCCACTCTGGGTCTTGCTTCTCCACATCATGTGCGTCATCAGCTTCATTTACTGAAGGAGTTGGGACTCTGTGGGCACTACCCTGGGATGCGTGAAGCTGCTCCACTTCAACTGTCAGCCGGGAAACTGTCCGTGCTGAAGGCAGTCTTGTATGAGGCACAGAACTTTGCTTAGTACGAAAATATGAGTGGTCAAAAGAAATTCCATATACACACTGCTCATAAATTAGAACATTCACGTCAGAATTTAATGTATTGTTTAAATCACAAGAGTTAACAGCTTCCTCTTGTGGGTATGTAGTTAGGCTACCTACTTTTAGCTCATCTTCTTGTGAAAAACACTTTTCAGAAGGTAGAAATTGTTGACAATCCACTTCTCTATTTGTCATGCTTTCTTCCTTATGACAGTGGCCGATGCCCTCATTGTCAGAGGTGTGGCAGTCACTGTCACTGTCAGCACACAATCCCTTTATGAAGGAGAGGAAAGAGTTCTCCCATTTGTTATTGCTCTTGCCCTTTTCATGTGAACGGTTGTCTTCAGGGGACTCGTCTGGGCTGTTGCACGGCTCTTGGTGAGTGTAAGCCTGTGGATCTGCAGTTACATGTGGCCATTTTATCTCTTTATATGATGAAAGCTCAGAGAAGGAAGCAGCTTTAGCTTCATCAACGGACTCTAATTCCAAGAACTGCACCTCTTGAGTACCTGGTAAACCCAGGATGTGGGTGTTGGACTTTGTGAAAGGCAAAGCAGCCTCATTGCTATCTAGTTTACGCGATTCTTCTGGAAGAGCATCAAGAGTCTGGATAGTATGCTGGTGCTGAGGAACTAATGTGTTCATTCCCCCGAGAGAAGAAAGAGCTATTCCCTGACTTAAACTGCAGTCTTTATCATCTTCTTGCGTCCTTTCAGGTTGTCTATTTCTTCGTCCGTTATTCTTAGTTCTGCTATTTTTCCTGATGTGGAGATTATTCCCTCTGAGTCTTGTAGAGTTTGTTTGGTTAATAGTTGATTTCCTAGGTTTGGACTTGCCAAATTTTGTGGTTTGGGAATTTTTCTGGCAATATTCATGTACATACTCCTTATTTATAAGTAAATTGTTGCTTCTTTTATTGATTTCTACATGTCCTGGTTCCTGTCTATTAAAATTTTCACCACAATTAAATTCAGTGTAATTATTAGAACTTAGTTTTGGTTTCTATAAAACAAACAAACAAAAACTATGGTTAGCTTTAATATCAGCTGTAGATCTATAGATCTACTGTAAAGGGAGTGTTACAGGCGTATTTTCCAAACACTCTCCTTCAAAGTGTCACATAGCAAGGACTAGAACTAAAGATGTCTCTTCCTTTGCCATCTATAAGAAATATAGGTAGGGAAGTGGAAGATGGGATTTAAAAACTTAAAGACAAATGACTGCTAAACTGGTTTCTCCGGACACCTGGACGTGGGATGCTAAGATTAAGACAAGAACATTACTTCTTACTGGATATGCCACTAACATCAGGTGAAAAGTTGCCTCCTGTAATGTGAAATTTGTTGTACTGGCAACTGTAAATTATACTTAAATCAGAAAAATTTTGATAAATTCCAGACCCCATAAAGAATGACAGAAAGGAAATGGCTTACAAAGTATTCCCCTACTATGCTACATTTACTAAATACTTCTCAGCCTGAGAGGCTGGGCCTCCTGCTATCTCAGGCAAATATTCCATTATCTTAAACCAAAGGTTAAGTCACTAACCTGACTATACTTTACTAGTCTTTCACTCTGGTAACCTATAAAAATAACCAGGAGGCACAGATCTACAAAAATGTTCATTACTAAATACCTTGAACTGGAATATATCTTCTACATATGTTGGGTCGGTGCTCTTCCTTTGAGCTGCAGACAAAAAGAAAAAATAAAAGACAGCTTCTGGTAGTTAGACTCTAGACTTCTGAAACCTGAAAGTATTTTGCCATGAAAAAAAACTAGAGGGTGGGCCAACAAAATGGGCCAGCAGGTTTGTACATAGGCATGATGGCTTGAATTCAATCCCCGGATCCCACAGGTGGCAGAAGACAACTACCCAGAGTTGTCCTCTGCCTTCCACATATCCACCTGGCATATTCACACCTGTACTCACATACATGAATACACATGCACACTCAAAATAAATTAAAATTTAAAACTAGAGGGAATATGTGAAGTCATGTAAATGTTTAATATTAAAGTTGGCATTTACAACATGACTATTTGGTTTCTATATTTATTACAAGCTAAATATTACTTTGAGCAATAATATTTCTATTGGAAAAGTAAATAGCTCTGACAAAATAACTAATAATAAAGATGCGCACTGAGCATCATGGGCTGGCAAGATGGCTCAGTGGGTAAAGGTACTTGCTGCCCAGCTTGACAGGCTGAGCTCCCTCCCTGGGACTCACAAGGTGGAATGAGAGAACTCACTCCTACAAGCTATCCTCTGGTCTCCAGACACAAGCCATAGCGTATACACACACATCCATGCATATGTGCACTTGTGTGCTCTTGCATACACACACATGCAAATATACACACAAATAAAGAATGTAATTAATATAATAAAAATGTAATAGGTGATAATCATTTCCCAATATGTGTGTATAATACGGCCCTAGCATGAATGCTGCATTCTCTTCAAAGGAAAGCATGCACAGAAAAGATCACCAACATCATGAATGCATAGAGGGAACAAAAAAGTGCACACACATATGTAAAACCAAGGTTATTAATTAAAGGGTTGTAATTTAGCATATCCCTCCATGCCTTCTTAAAATATTGAATGTATAATTATAACTATACACATATGCAGTTAACTATAAAAGATAAAACCTTAGAATGGTTTCTATTTGTACACAGAAAAATTCAATGAATATTTGATAGGAATAAATGAACATTTTAGAAGGGATACTTAAAAATATAAATTTCCTTGAATATTAGTAGGAAACAAAATATCTTAACAAGGATGTAATTAAATATGAGGAATTTATTTCTTAGAAATGACTTTTTCCACTACAACAAATTATAATGCATATAGTCAAGCCTCTATTACCCACCCACCCCATTCAAGTGAAGAAAGTTGTCCACAATGTCCCGTCAACACCACACTCCAGAGCTCCGCTATTGCTTCTCTTGTTTGTGTACTGGGTGACCCTTGGCAAGTTTTTTAATGCCTCTGCCGTCATAGAAATGCCCATAAATGAAAAGCAATAGCCGGGCATGGTGGCGCATGCCTTTAATCCAAGAACTCAGGAGGCAGAGGCAGAGGGAGATGACTCTCTGTGAGTTCAAGGCCAGCTTGGTCTACAAAATGAGTACAGGATAGCCAAGGCTACACAGAGAAACCTAACCCTAACCCTCAAAAAAACAAAACAAAACAAACCAACAAAAATAAAAAAGAAAAGAAAGAAAACTAACAACAACTACAGAGTTACAAAGATTAAATAGTAAAATCCATGTAAAGAAAATATTCCATTATTACTACTGTTGCTGTTAATAGCTTTTAAGAACATAAAGGACACTACGCCCTCTCCTAACATTGTATTTTTTTAAAGATTTATTTATTTATAACTCATACAGCATTTGGCCTGTATGTTAGCCAGCAGGCCAGAAAACGGCACCAGATCTCATCAAAGATGGTTGTGAGCCACCATGTGGTTGCTGGGAATTGAACTCTGGACCTTTGGAAGAGCAGCCAGTGCTCTTAATCTCTGAGCCATCTCTCCAGCCCCTAACATTGGTTCCTAGGTCAAAAGACAGAAATACTATTTTTTATAACTACCCAGACAGGTAAGCATGGCTCCTAAGAGACTCTGAAGGAATAAAGGAGACTGTATTTCCTCTCAGCTCTAAGACCCATTCTCTAGCAGGCCAACTGACTGTACAGACGTCCACTCTGACATGGGGAGTCTAGGCTGCTGGTAAGTTTGGAAACATTGCTTATGCCCTTCTGAGCTCCCATCACTGTCTGTTCAGGTTTTTACTGACAGTACTCCAAACCTCACACAAACATTCCCACAGATAATTTGGGTTGATGAGTAGATATTAAAAGTCCAATCTGCAAGGCAGTGGTAGCAGACACCTTTAACTTCAGCACTCAGGAGGCAGAGACAGGTGAATCTCTATGACACTGAGGCCAGCTTGCTCTACACAGTAAGTTTCAGGTTAGCAAGGGCTAATAGTAAGACCCTATCTCAAAAACAAAACAAAACAACAAAACAACAACAACAACAAAAAGCAAAGCCAAATTGGCCAATTGCAGAAAACAGGGGAATGTCAATTACCCAAAATTGTCCAACATCATAAAATCTGTAAGAATGAATTTTACTCATTAAAGTAGATGTATATCCTAGAATAGAAATCAGAAAATATATTTCATATTGAGAATACTCTTAATTCTTCATTTCCATAATTTTAAAAAACAACATTCTTCAGGGATGGGCTATATCTTAGGAGAAAATAAATAAAAATAAAAATAAAATAAATCCCTCTTCACTTAAAATTTAAAGATAAATGTTATGTATGTATGTATGTATGTATGTATGTATTTATGTATAAAACAAAAGCCACACTATTTTGGAAAAAAGGGTGCTAATTAACGACAGAATTCAAGTGTTCACACTTAGTCAAACCACCTACTGAAGCACGATAAATTATTAAATTCCCTCACAAAGAAAGAATGAAAACCAAGTCCCAAGAAGAAGGATTAGGAACTCCTTTACATGAAGGAAATTTCCTGTATGGGATTAGTTTAGAGAAGCAGGGATTAGGGTGGGGTGGGTATTAGTGAACAGAGCTTCAGGATTTAGAGAAAGAATTCTAGAGAAAACACTTCACAGAAAGGAAAAAAAAAAATCTCTTTTATTACAAAATAAAGAAGTCAAGTAATTAAGCACATCATCAAAGCAAATTTTATAGTTTATAAACTTTTGTCTCTAGCTGGATATTTAATTTGCAGTTTTAATGTGCCTCAAACTATAACTCTGACTGGTGTGTGCCACCATGCGCAGCCTGACTATGATTGCTTTCATAATCTACTTCATTATGTTTTTATGTACCCGGCACCAACAAGCTGTTGTCTCCTCTAATGTGATTTGGTTCTGAAGAACTTCACTTGCTGCTTTGTGGCCTCCAGTAAGCAGTGAGAACAGCCCATGCCCTCTGTCTACAGACCCAGCTACTCAGGAGGCTAAGATAAGATGATGGCTTCATCTCAGGGGCTCAAGATTAGCCTAAGCAATACAGTAAGATAACATTTTTAAAAATTCAGTGATGTTCTCTCTTTATAAAAATGGAGCATTTTGGTCTAGGTTTCAGTCCTAGTCAATACCATTTAAATAATTACAAGTAAAAGACATAAAATGGGGCCGGGCGTGGTAACACATGCCTTTAATCCCAGCACTTGAGAGGCAGAGGCAGGCGGATATCTATGAGTTCAAGGCCAGCCTGGTCTACAAAGCAAGTCCAGGACAGCCAAGGCTAACATAAGAGAGACTTGTCCCCTCCCACAAAAAAAAAAAAACCCATCACCACCAACAACAAAAAACAAAACCCAAAAACCCCAAAAGACATAAAATGAGTGGCTATAACACAATAAAATGGGAAAAACAATAAAATATATCTATAAAGGAAATGACCAACAGTCAGAATGCTATATAGCCTCTTGTTTTCTGCAAATGCACGCAACATTAATTGTTGGAACTGTCTTATAATAAATATAATCCAGTTGGGAAGGAAGTATACTTTCAATGTTATGTAAAACAACTTATATCAAGATAAGAGCTTTCCCAGCAGAGTCATCAGAAGGCTTGTGACAACAATCACCGTCCATGATGTTTCTATACCATGTTCTGAGGAAGCATGGACACTGCATTCTGATGTAGTCTTGTGGGATATAATCATTTCTTTATCACATTCTTCACTGTAATTGTTTGCTACTGTTTGTTTTACATTCATTTTGTATTATTAGGTGTTACTTTAATTGGTACCTAATGTATAGTAAGCCATGAATGATAGAAGAAGAGGAAAAGGAGGAAAAAGAGCGAAGGAAAAAAGAAAGGAGAGAGGAGGGAGGAAGGAATAGAGGGAGGAAGTGAATTTCTGCAGAAAACTGATAAATTCTTTCAGCGTGATGGTGGTGGGCAGTGTTTCAGCTGCCAATGTCTGTCTGACTGGTAGGACTCTGAAGTGAGGCTACAGATTCTTGCTGCCTAGAGCCCTAGAGCTGCCTTTATTCCTGATCTTTCCCAAGGCCTGGATCCTCGCTTTTCTTTCACTCTTGAGCTCTTCTGGCAAAAATAACTGTCTGTCACAAAAGAAAAAATAAATAAATGAATGGATAAATGAATAAATAAATGAAATAAAACATAGAGATAGATAGGAGGGTTGGTTGAGAAAATTCGGTGTTCACATACATCTTCTGAATGGAAAACATAGTTTTTGTTTCAGGCACACATTCAAAAAGTATTTGCTGAATGGCTACTATGCATAAGGCCAATTCTGTACTCACAAAAAGATAAAGTAAAGGTCTTTTTCCTTCATGGAGCTTAGATTCTCTATAAAGGCAACACCAATGAAGCAAGCAGTAAGTGACCAGCCTCCTGTGCCACCACATTATGTGCTGTGGAGGAGGGATCTGGAGAGCAATGGAAGCAGGGCTAGACTCAACACAGTGATGCCAAAAGTGTGTCCAGAATGTTTTTGAAACTGTCTTCAAAATACAGAAACAAAATCTTCTCTCCTTGAGTGTGGGTGAACTTAGTGACCCACTATTTTATATATTGTTCGCAAACAGAACATAGCAAAAGTGATGACATAAGATGAGGTTATGAAAAGAATGGAACACCAACTCCTTTGAGCCAAGGAATGTTATAATGCTACAAAAAAAAAATCAAACAGATGCATTACAGAGAGTATAAAAATATGTCATGAGGCAGGCAGTGATGGCATAGGTTGTTAATCCCATCACTCAGGAGGCAGAGGCAGGCAGATCTCTTGAGTTTAAGGCCAGCTCTACAGAGCAAGTTCTAGGCCATCCTTGTCTTGAAAACAAAATAAAACAAAACAAAAAGCCAACCACCATACAATCAAACAAACACAAGAAAAAAATACCATGTATTTGAAGTATTTTAAAATAATATTTTATTAATACTCACAGATGAAATTATTTTATAGCCTAACTTGACAATATAATAGATAGAAAATCAAACTATGCCCATAAGAGAGGCTTCTTAGGTAGTGAATAATTGGTGTGTGTTTGTGTGTGTATGCATGTAATACACATATATTATATGTACACATGTATGTATATACATATACACATGTAGGATATACATACACATATACACATATATATTCTCATACATGTATTTCAATCCACATTCACTGAAGTGGCTAGAACTAATTATAATTTCTATCATATCAAAATATTATTGGGAAAAAAAGCAGCAATTTGTAAAATGTTTCTTGCTTGGTTTTAATTTATCTTTGATTTTTTTTTTTGAGGCAGGGTCTCTCTATACAACCCTTGCTGTCCTGGAACTTACTACATAGGCTACACATTGGCCTCAAACTCAGAGCTCTGCCTACTCCTGCCTCTCCGATATTAGGATCAAAGGTGTGCACCACCACACCTGGCCTACAAAAGGGTTAACTTCTGGCAATGCCACAACTAGAGGAAAAGCAGGATCTTTCTTTTTCTTTTAGGGTCCTTTTCATTATTTACAACTGCAAACAAACAGTGAGTTTTATACAAGATTGAAACAAAGACATCATTGAAGGTACTTTCTCAAAACTTATAGGAGCAACTAATTCAGTTTCCGCAATTCTAAATTCAGTTTCTATAATTCTATCAACACAACCACCAACTACAACAGAGTGGTTCAATCTTACCTGGTAGCTGACATTTTTTATGTTCAGGGATGTATTTCATAAGGAGATTCTCCATAAATGAATCTCTGGCTTCATCCAAAGCACATGTTCCATGGTCACTTCTACATAAAGGATCAGCTCCATTCAGAAGAAGTAATTCTGCCACCTAGAAAAAGATTGTTCATAAAAAGCCCAGACAAAGGTATATTACTGTAATTGTGTGCTAGCACAATAACTCTAAAACAACACCAAACTCTCACTTCGACAACACTGGGGTTATCTATGAAGTCTTTGCCCAATAAGTATAATTAGTAATTGGCACTGAGTCATAATTTGTTTAAATAGAAACCCTTTCTCTTACAAAAGAACTAAAGAGAAGCAAGAAAAGAGGAGACATGAGAAGAAAGGAAAGGGAAGAAGGGAAAGGGAGGATATGTTGTGAGGAGAAGGCCACTGTCCCTTTGTCTTTCTCCACTAAGGCCACAACTTCGGTCTAATCATGGGACAGACGGCAGATAATGGTTCCCTAGGGTTGGATGCTTGGGGTCAGTAGGGAGTGCCAGCTAAAGAACAAAGGTTTTCCTTTAGTATTAAAAACTTATTAGCTGAATGTGGTGGCGCACGCCTTTAATCTCAGCACTCAGGAAGTCAGAAGCAGTTGGATCTCTCTGAGTTCGAGGCCAGCCTGATCTACGAAGCGAGTCCAGGACAGCCAAGGCTACATAATAAAACCCTGACTTGAAAAATCCAAATAAATAAATAAATAAATATTGAAAAATGTACCATAGTGATGGTTACCAAATTCTGTGAATAGACAAAGTCCAGCTACACTTCTTTTTTTTGTTTGTTTGGTTTTTGAGACAAGGTTTCTCTGTGTAGCCCTCGTTATCCTAAATTGGCTCTGTAAACCAGGCTGGCTTCAAAGTCACAGAGATCTGCCTGCCTCTGCCTTCCTGAGTGCTGGAATTAAAGGCATGTGCCACCACACACAGTTCCAGCTACATCTTTTATGAGCAAACTTTATAGCATATCAATTATATGTCAATGAATATGATTTTAAAATGAATTCTGGGTTGGAAAGATGGCTCAGTGGTTAAGAGCTCTGTCTGCTCTTCGAGAGATCCTGAGTTCAATTCCCTGGCAACCACATGGTGGCTCACAACCATCTATGATGTGATCTGATTCCCTTTTTGGGCATGCAGGTATACATACAGATAGAGCACTCATAATTATTAAAAAATACATACATACATACATTTTTTAAAAAATAAAATGAATCCTACTAGTTTTTCCCTCATAGATAATTTTCCTCAATATGTTACTTCAAAAGCTTTCAATAATGCAAAATGTTGAAACAAAAATACAATGGGAACCTGACATGTTGGCACAATTCTCAGCACCCAGGAGGTCAAGGAAGGTGAGTTTGAGGCCACCCTGGAATACTTAATGCGTTCTAGAACAACCAGGGCTCTGCAGAGACCCTGTCTCGAAAGCAGACAGACAGACAAACAAGAATACAATGGACATTTATATATCCTTTATCTGATTAACATTTCCCCCCACTTCATACATACTTACACGTATCTGTATAAACATAGGTATATATTTAAGTATAAGTATAAACAGAAGTGAATAACTTCTTAAGTAAGTGGTTGTAAAGACAGTGAAATTTCACCTCTAAATATTTCAGTGTGATCTCCTAAGAACTCTCCCATGACCATGATTATAGTGTTACATGGTTTAGCAGCCAACCATATATAACTAATATCATTCATCCAGTACCTAGTGCATATTCTTATTCTCCAAACTGCCCAAAAACATATGTTCCAATAGTGGCTCACATACTCTTTCCTCTTACTTTCCAATTGTCTTTAAGTACTTACTTTTTGCAATAATTATGCCATTTTTCTTATAGATGTCCTGATAAGTTTATTAAATCTTTCTGAAAACATTTATTTTTCTGTTTCCTTAAACTGGAAGTTAACTTAGATGGAGTGGCTTGAGATATGTGATCTACAGCTAATATTTTGTATGTTTCATACTTTCATCTTTTGCTGTAATTATTTAACATGAATTCAAGGTAGGGTACAGGAAGGATATGGGGATGTCTCTAGCTGGCAGCAGGGGACAAGGAGACTGAGGAGGCCACCTTCTTAACAAAACCTTCAAACTGAAATTTATTCTGCCTGCAAGATGTGCAGAGATAAAGATGGAGCAGAGATTGAGGGAAATGTCCAAACAATGACTGGCCCATGAGACCTACCCCATGGAGGAGAGCCAACCACTGACACCAATTAAGTAAACTCTGCTATGTTTACAAACAGCAGCCTAGCTTAACCATTCTCTGATAGGCTCCCCCAGCAGCTGATCGAATCAGATGCTGAGAGACACAGCCAAGCATTAGGTGAGCTTGGGGAGTCCTGTGGAAGAGCAGAAGGGAGGACTAGAAGGAACCAGTGGGGACAAGAACGCTGCAAGAAAACCAACAGAGCCAACTAACCTAGACCCATGGAGGCTTAAAGAGAAGCAGCAACCAAAGCGCAGGCGTGGTCTGGACCTAGGCCCCTACTGTTAGGTTCAGGAATAACTGCACACTAACCACACAAACACCAGACTTGGATTGATAGAAATGTATTGAACACTGATCAAAACTGACTGGTCAGGGACACAATCTGGGCTCGGGAGCCAGACTGTGACCCTGAGCCATTCTCAAAGTGAATTTTTAAAGTAAAAAAACACAAACAAGCAGGAAAAATCATTTCTATTCCAGGTTATGTTCATCTAAGCAAGAAGAATTAATTTTTGTCTTACGTTCATTGTATCTAGGTAGCTAGACAAAGCATTTTAGGCTGATTGGCTGGGATTTTAAGATAGAGGAGCTCTTGGGGGGGCTTTCCAGCTTTCCAGGAGAAAAGAACATAGCAGGGAGTTATGGTTTAATTCTACTAGCACATACATTTACCTTAACTCAAGCAGAACATGCATTTACCATCTATTGTTTTACCTAAGGAGCAAGTACTCAACTATTGATTTGTAAGTAAAGGATATTCTTTTCTCTGGCAGGCAGAGCCTTTCAACTTGAACTTCTTTTCATCCTATGATTAAAATGGAAACTTAAAGGAAAACTGTCTTCTGTTATGCTAGTCTATGACATGGACTCTGTTGCGTACTTGCAGTCACTTTGCCCTAACTGGACCGCCTTGCCTGATCTCAGTGGATGAGGAAGAATTCAGCCCTGATGCAACTTGATGTGTTGGGGTGGGTTGTGGGGGGCTCTCCTTTCCTAGGACAGAGAGAGGGAGAGAGGGGGAAGAAGGTGGGAGGGAGGGACCAGGAGAAGAGGAGGAAGGGGTTATGGGGATGTAAAGTGAATACATAAATTAAAATTAAACTTAAAGAAAAGAATTCAATTAAAAGAAAAGAAAAACCAACAAGTCTTTTAACTTTAATTTACAAAGAAATAAGGGTCAACAGTAACAGTTTGAAATGAAAAATCGTTTCTCTCTGTTCAGCCTACACAAAGACAGTATTTTAAATAATAGCACATACACGCTCTAAGGATGAAGACGACAACAGTAACAGCACTGCTAACAGTTCTTAGAAACAGAAACCACAGACACTAAACTGATCCAATATTACTGGCACTAGAAACTTTCCCTAACCCTAAGCTTTTGCTAATATTTACTATTACTATTGTTGTCATCTGGAGATTTTATTTCAAGAGGTCTTTTAATGACTAACACAACAACATCCTGTTCTGACTCCATTTGTGTTCTTAGTCCTTGGCCCTCTGCCCCTCCCCCTTTCCCTCAATAGTCATATCTGCCTTGGCAATACATTAGAGCTTTCCATGCCCTTGACCATGGTCCAGATGTATTAACAAAAAGAATCGGCACATTATGTCTAATATAGCACCATGTGATTCTCTGCCAGGAATGAGCATTTCAAGGCTACTCTGACTTTCCTCTAATTCTGATGTAAATTATGGTCTTTGTGAGTTTTGTGTTCAAACACTGCATCTCTGAGGTTGGGTATCAAGAGACTTTTCAGAGCACAACCCTGCTCTTGGTCTGGCCTACAATAAAAAACCAAAACAAACCAAAACAAAAAACCTTGAGCCTTTTAATTAACTTTGTCAGTAAGTATCTCCTGTGGGTCATCACAGTCTATAAAATAAAGTAGTACAATGCTTACCGCTCTGAAAGCTTAAGCACTGGCAGTTACAGCAGAAGGCACATCCTAACACGGAAGGAGGTAGCACATGGAGGAGAAACACAAACCCTTTAAAGATGAATCAGCAATGTGCTGAGTCTTCTTTAAACTACTTTACAGTGGGGGATTTAACAAAAACAAAGCAACTGTAGACAAAATTAGTTTTACACATAAGCCAGTCACAGGAAGAAGCCAAAGAATCTAAATCTGGTTCTTCACATATTGTTCAGATAGGAACTGTCAAGGGGGGCAAATTAAGCAAACTTTGCCTGAATAGTGTTATTGTATATTCAATAACTGCTGCTACCAAAAAAAAAATCACCTCAAAATTTAGTGATTTAGGATAATACTAAGAATGCACACTCTCACAGTATGTGAACCAGGAATTTGAGAATGGCCTAGGTGGATGGTTTATCCAACAGCCTTTCATGGAGTCAGGCTGCTGGCTAGACACAGTCATACAAAGTCCTGTCTGGGGCTGGAGCACATTTTTCTAAAATGTCTGGGTAACCTGGCTGTAGGCAGAAGGAGTCATTGCCACGTGGGCTGCTCCAAACAGCTGCTTGGGTATCTATAACCTTCTTTATTCAGTAAGTCAGACAAAGAATCAGAAAACAGCTCCAGTATTTCTTTTTTAAATTTTATTTTACTAATTTATTCAGATTACAACTCAATTGCTATCCCCTCACTTGTATCCTCCTGTTCCTCCCTCCCTCCCGCTTTTACTCCATTCCCCTCCCCTAAGTCTATAACTAAAGGGGACCTCCTCCCCCACTATATGGTCATAGGCTATCAAGTCTCATCTTGGTAGCCTGCTTATTCTTTCTTTGAGTGCCATCAGGCCTCCCCACTAAGGGGAGGTGGTCAAATATGGGGCCCCAGAGTTCATGTCAGAGTCAGTCCCCACTCTTCACATAACTGTGGAGAATGTCCTGTCCATTGGGTAGATCAGAGTAGGGGTTCAATGTTTACTGCTTGTATTGTCCTTGGTTAGTGCAGTAGTTTGAGCAAACTCCCCTGGGTCCCGATCCACCCATCACAATGTTCTTCTTGTAGGTTTCTAGGACCCTCTGGGTCCTTCTATTTCCCCATCTCCTATATTTCTCTTACATAGAGTGCCAGTGGGATGTCCTCACATCTATCCCAATCTCCTGGTAAGTGAAGACTTTCATGGGGACATGAAATTGGGTTAGTGCCCAATTATAAGTGAGTATATACCATGTGAGTCTTTCTGCTTCTGGGTTAACTCAGTAGAATCATTTCTAGTTCCATCCATTTGTCCACAAATTTTGGGAATTCCTTGTTTTTAATAGCTGAGTAGTATTCCATAGTGTAAATATACCACAGTTTCTTTATCCATTCTTCAACTGAGGGACATTTAGGCTGTTTCCAGGTTCTGGCTATTACGAATAAGGTACAGAATTTCTTAACATAATTTTAGAAACTACACACTGCCATCATTGCCATGTCTTACTAGGCAGAAGCAAGTCACTAAAATGCCATTCTTCATTCCTTGGAGGGGAATTAGGCTCTATCTTTTGCGGGAGGAGTATTACAGAATTAGTGGACTGATCTTAAAACTTTCCTATGGATTTTCATCATCTGACATTCTATTTTTGACCACTGCTAGCAGCTTTACTTGTAACAGTCAAACACACAACCCAGGTAACCTTGGAGTGGAATATTACTCAGGAATAAAAAGATACCCACTATCTGACAACAGACAACATGGATGAATGTTTAAAAGCATTATGCTATTTTAAAAGGAGAACACAAAAGAAAATATAGTGCCTGACATTCTAAAAGTTAGAACTACAATAGAAATCAGATAAATAGTTACAAAAGGTTGGGTTGGGAGAAAGGAGACTGAATTAGATGCCATCTTTGAAAAAAGGACAGAAACCGCCATACTGTCATCCTTCTAACCATTAAACTATGTCCCATGTGGAACTCTCTTTCCCCAGTTTTCTACAAATGGTGTCCCCCCCCCCCCGCAATTATAAAATACATCATCAAAGTAAGCAACACTTTACATTCTCCTTAAACACTCTTCCACACTATGAATAAATATGCCTACAGCTCCTATAAGCCTGTTCCACCTCTATGTTTGGTATATGTTCTAAAATTACAAAGATCGTACCAGGGTCAACTGATTAACCCCCTTTCCTACCCTAGAAGTTCAAAACCTAGAAATAACTTCTCATGTGTGAAATAAAGTTGAGTAGGTTCAGGGAGTGGGGGTATAGCTCAGCGGTAATGTACTTTACTAGCATGGGTAAGGCCCTAAAGAGGATGCATAGCACTACAAAAAACAGGAAGCGGCAAAGAAGAGGGGAGGAAGAAGGGGGGAGGAAGGAAGAGGACAAGGAGGGAAAAATGGAGGAGCAGGAGCAGGTGGGTGAGGAACAGACATCTTCAGCAAAGCCGGTTCATGCAGGTAACCATTATTAGCTCTGGGATTCTCCTGCCCTGGGATGATCTTGAATGTTCCACTAGAGTCCACAAGGTTATATTGGCTTCCTATTGGACTGAACAGCACTGTGTGACACTTTATAGAAGAAAACATTCTTTGAAAACCTTCAGGTCATTGTATGAAAAGAGCTTTAAAGAAGTACACAGTGACAACAAAGCACATAACAAAAATGTTCTGTATGATTATATCCGAATAGTATGTTAAAATGGCATGTTGTCTCAGCTACTCAGAAGGCTGAGGCAGGAAGAGACCTTGAGCCTAGGAGCTCAAGGCCACCCTGGAAAATAATATCAAGCTGTATTTCAAATGACCACATTAAAAATATCACCAAATAAAGTGCAAAATGGTTTCCACCATATTGGGCATAATGGTAAATACCACGAGGTAAATTTTTTAAAAAAATTCTGAGTATTCATTAGTAAATTAACTCAAACTTGTTTTCCAGTTGTGTGGTATCAGAGATCGTCCATGTTTATAAGTACTGTGTGTGTTCAATTAAAAAAAAACTAGTAAAGTACCTTATAATGTCCATTCATCACAGCATCATGTAGGGGAGTAATCTGGCACTTTCCTTTGACATTCACATCGGCTCCACCCTTTAGTAATTGACTTACTGTCTCATAGCATCCTCCTATACTGGCTTCATGAAGGGCTGTCCAACCTATTATACAAAAAAGACATTTTTATTTGACATCTTAATAATATTTCAAGCCTTCTCTTTTAAAAAAGCAGAACAATTCCAGGAGCTAAAGAGTTGTCTAAGCCATCAAGAGCACATACTATTCCTGTAGAAGACCTGGGTTCGGTTCCCAGCACTCACAGCTACCTTAACTCTAGTTCCAGGAGGTCCAACAAGTCTTTATGGGCACTTACATTTACATGCACATAGCCTTACCACAGAAATACACAGGCATGCACACATGAATGCACACATGTTTAAAAGTATTCTAATTAGAGAAGATCATATAACATCTCTATAAAAGTATTTTATATTATTTAGTGGATTCAAAGATGGTTGGGAATGTAACACAGTGTATAGTGTATGCCTGGCATGCACAAGGACTTGAGTTCAATAAAGCCAGACATGGTTGTGTATGCCTGGAATCCATGCACATGGAGAGCAAGGGCAGAAGAATATAAAGTTTCAAAGCTACCCTTTCATACATAACAAGTTTGAGGCCAAACTGAGCTACATGAAACCTTATCTTAAAAAGAAAGGAAGAAGCGGGGGGGTGGGGGGAGGGAGGACTGGAGAAATGGCTCAGAGGTTAAACACACTGGCTGCTATTCTGGACGTCCTGAGTTCAATTCCCAGCAACCACATGGTGGCTCACAACCATCTATAATGTGATCTGATGCCCTCTTTTGGCGTGCAGCTGTACATGCAGGCAGAGCACTGTATAATAAATAAATCTTGAAAATAAAAAGAAGAGGAGGAATGAAAACAAAAATCAAATTCTTAACCCTGCTATGACAGAACATAAAAAGGAGACAAATATTTTATTTTTAATTATGTATGTGTACATATATCTTTATGTGGGTATGTACACATGAATGCCCATGGAAGTCAAAGGAACTAGAGATACCTAGACCTAAAGTTAGAGGGAGTTGCAACTGCCTGATATGGGTGCCTGGACCTGAACTTGGGTCCTCTTGTAAAAGCATTCTTAATTTTCCAAAATAAAAAACAATCCCTACAGGTCAGTTATCAACTAACAGAGATTGTTTACAGGCTACTTTCTGCAGAGAAGAAAGAAAAAACCTTATTTCTAATTCAAGGTATTAGAATATCTCATCCAGCAGACCACATATATGTGAGATAAAAGGCATACTTTCACCTTTATAAAAACAGCTATTTATATTTATAGTAATTCAACTAACAAACCATAGATATATACAATGTCTTTATATAAATACCATCTTCCTTGTTAGTTAGAGGTAATTGTATGTTGCTAATAATTATTAAATTCTAATAAATTATGATAGATTTAATAAAATCCAAAAAAACTATGTTAAAACCATATTTAACTTGCAACTTAGGTCTCAATCTAGCATTGAAATATTTAGATTGGAAATTTCATTTTTGTTGCATTTTCTGGCCTTAAGCCTACTGGACTGAAGAGAGATCTCCTATTTCTGTAATAATCATTAAAAATGTTTGCGAATATTCTCCAATGTTCCATTAAGAGGAAAGTCAACTCAACTGAGAAACCATTAATACAAACATCACGATAGTAGTTTCCCCAAAACAATAAACTATGGGGCCTTAAAGAAAAAATAAAGACAGCTGACCTCAAAGAAGATGATGAGCATCAAAGAACTTCCTTATGGAGTTGGCTTCAAATGTGGCAAACAAGCCACTGAGCAAAATGGCCTCATATTTCTGCCACAGACAGAATTCTGCCTAAAAATGGGCAACCTTAGATGCAGGCAGTGTTGGCAGCCGAACTCTGCCAAGACAGGGTAAGCAAGTCCTCAATAGTTCCTGCCTCGCGAGTAAGTCTAGCAGAGATATTGGGCTAGAAGGCCAAAGATGAGGCTCCAATGTTATAGAGAGTGTTGGGTGACTGTTCAGGCAGTAAACTGTCTCAGTCATTTTTTTCATTGTGGAAGCTGCTAGCCTGCACTACCGGTTCACTCAGGCATTTAAGTTTTATTCCTTCTCAAGTCTCTGAGGGGGGTTGAAGATCAGATAGTTTACTTTTACAATCAAGTTTAGTTGGTTAGGGGATAAGATTTTCTTAGATCAAGATAAAGGATTTAAGTTAATAGAGATGAGATATAATAGACATTGAATTTCATTCATAAACTTAGACCCAACAACATAGGAAAGATGTTTAAGTTTGACAAATACAAATAGCCAAATCACTATGAATGTAATGTTTCTATAACTCATGATTATCTCATGGTTCTCCCTGCTGTATGTAGTTTGTTTTATTCATATGTAATAAAATAAATGTGTATGCTAAAAAAAGAATATCTAAACCAGTAAGTATATTACTTGTAATTTTTTTTCCTCTACAAAAATACAAAAAAATCAATTAAACAGAGTTGGTTCTCTGAGAAAAGCAGTAAGATTGATAAGTTTTTATCCCCTAAGACTGGAGTTACAAACAACTGTGAGCTGCCCTGTGGGTGCAAGGAATGCAACCTAGGTCCTTTGGAAGAGCAGCCAGTGCTCTTAACTACTGAGCCATCTCTTCAGCCCTGTTAAATTTTTTCTTTAATGAAAATTGCTAACTTCAAATTAAAAAAAGAATTACAATCTCCATTTTTGCAACAGTTTTGATTTGCTAAGTCATGATACTCAATTAAAACGAAACCAACTACTAATTCTCAACTGTGCCTCTTAAAATACTAAAACTAACTCCTCCCATGTATTCTCCAAACCCAGTCACTTCTTGGGGATGATACTCTATGGATTTCTTGAATTTCAAGATAGTTTTGATGGTAACTATTCTTATTTTATCTAGCTAACCACCCTCCAGCCCCCCATTTAAAAACTTGATAATAATGAAGCAGAAACAGACACAGTTCAGTACCCCAGCAGGAAGGAAAGCTGGGGGGGAAAAGGCTTTTCCAATTCTGATCTGGCCAACCTCCTTGATCTATAAAGTTGATAACGATGAACCAGAAATGGGGACAATTCTATAACCCAGCAGGAAAACCATGAGCTCCAGGCTAGCTTAAACTACACAGAACACTCCAGACTAGCCTAGGCTACCTAGTCAAAACAAACAAAACTGTATAAAGATAACTGAATAGTGGAGGACTTTCTCTGTAATTTCAATAAGTTGCCTTTTATTTTGCTGCTTCTATTAGGTTTTGCTATAAGGGGGCAAGAAGAAAGAAGATTGGGAGGAAGAGAGGAAAGGAAGGAGGGAGGAAGGGAGGAGAGAGGGAGGGAGGGACGCAGGGAGGCAGACAGACTACCCTAATTGCTGAACATGAGAGACTATTGTTCTTATACTGAAGAATACAAACATCCTCCCATAGATAATATGTATTCCTATCAGGAAACAATGGTGCTTGTTCCAAAATATGTGTTTTAGTTGTACTTGCTATTATAATTATATTATTTATTAAAAGAAGCAAATGAAGACACAAGCATAAACAATTTCTCAGTGAACATTAAGCCGTGAAAAACTTTATTGTCCAGTCACTTGTCCTCTCAAGGGAAACAAAGCAGAAAAACAGACAAAATAAGTTAAGACCTTGTTACAAACAAGAAAACTGGCATTTCAGATTTGACCCTAGGGGTAGAAAATGAATTCAGTGGGCCCCAAGGTCCCTATGGCTTTTTGTTCAGATGAATTTTCAGAGCATAGTGGTACAAGGGAAGGGTTTTACAAAGTAAGGTGACCCTACTAATCTTAGAAAATAGGATCTGAGATTGAGATGGTTGTATAATTTGCCAAGTGGGTACCACAAATGAGAAAATAAAGAAACGTACCAGAAATCTACATAAGGAGGTCCCTGAATCATTATATAAATAAACTGCTTGTATATAAGAGGACCCTTGGGCTGGAGAAATGGCTCCATGGTAAGGTGCTTGCTGTGCAAGCCTGAGTTCGATCCCTAGCACCCATGTAAAAGCCGGACACAATGGCATATGCCTGTTACTCAAGAGCTGGGGAGGTGGAGACTAGCCAGGTGGGCATTGAGAGAGCACAGAATGGTCATGTCTCATGAAATCACTTCTGCAGGGCCCAACACTATACCTGCCGACCAAGATTTTAACAAAGTATTAAAAAATCAAATCTTCGAGTAACTGGTCAACCAAAGTAAAAGTCAACACACCTTTAAAAATATACAAGCAGTAATATTTTGTTGCATATCAATATCCATTTATTTACTACATTGTCCTTCTACTTCAGGAAAGGTAGTTTTGCATGACTATATTTCCAGGTTGTATTTTATTTCCTTGATCAATTTCCCTATCTTGATATCAACATCATGCTATTTTTATTATTATAGCTACATAATTCTTTGTCTGATCATGGTAGCTCTCAAATTTTATTTTCGGGCATTTTGTTATTGTAAGTCTTCTGCATTTAAAAACAAAATGACTCAGTAATTTTATGAAAGGAAAGTAAAACCGGGAGGGGAGGGGAGGGAAGGGAAGGGGAGGGGAGGGGAGGGGAGATTTAGTGATGGTTCAGTCAGCAAAGTACTTGCCTAGCAAGCACAAGAACCTGGATGATCCAGGATGGCAGCGCCTGTGGGTCCTGGGACTTGTGGCCAGCTGAGTTTTACTGCAGGTTCCAGGCCAGTGAGATCCTGTTTCAGAAAGTGGACATTAGCTGAGGAATGATGCTGGACACCATCCTCTGGCCTGGACATGTGCTGCACATGTGCACCTTTCCCTCTGCCTACGACACCCCCACCCCCACCCCCACATACACTGGGGTGGGGGCAGGTTGACACAACAGAACAGTCTCTGCATGGGGTTTGATTAGATTTGAGAAGTCCATTTCTCTCCATCAAATTTCCCTTGATTTCTCTGCTTTTTGTTTGTTTTGCAGGCTTTAGTGATCTATCTCTGACACTGAAAAAGATTTATCTTTAAATACTTGTTTTATTATAATGGTTTTAAATTTGCACTTTATTTAATGCTATAATATATAAGGATATTCACATATTTTTGTGTCCTGAAACTTTGCTAAACTAGATTATAGAAACTATGTTGGTTGCTTTCCTGTTGCTATGATAAAATAACATGACCAAAGTAACTTACAGAAGAAATAGTTAATTTTGGCTAACAGTTCTATAGGTAAAGTAGCTTTTATTATAGATCTCATCAAATTTTTAGCACAGATGATTGTATTATTTGTGACTAATATACTCTTACTTCTAATACTGTTGCTTTTTGTTTTTCTATAAAATAATTATCTAGAACGTTACAATGTTCAACAGAAATAGAAGTGGTAAGACTAGGTATTTTTGTTAGTGGTATTATTAAGGGGGTTTCCTGCTTATTTTAGTTTAGTTTAGGTTTAGTTGAACTAGTTTATCAACATGACATGATGGAGTCATTTGGGAAGAGGGAATCTCAATTGAGAAAATGCGCCCAGCAGACTGCCCTGTGAGCAAGGCTGTGCTACATTTTCTTCACTGATGATCATGTGGGAAGGTCCAGCTCCCTGTGGATGGGGGCACCCCTGGGCTACATAGGAAATGACGTAAGAAAGCAGGCTGGAAAACCCATGGGGAACAAGACAGGAAGCAGTGTGTCTCCACGGCTTCTGCTTCGGCTCCTGAGTCCAGCTTTCTGCCCTGACTTCCCTTTGTAATAGACTGTGACCTGAGGATTGGAACATGAGAAAACAAAGCAAAGTAAGACAAAACTCCTTCCCTCCCCTAGTTGCTTTTGGTCATAGGGCTTTGTCCCACCAACAGAAACCTGACCAAAACAAGAGGAAACACTTATTATTTCATCAATGAAGATAGTGGCTGTACGATATTTGTCAGGTTGAGGAAATCCTCCTCTATCCATGTCCACAGAAGTGAATGTTTGATGTTATCAAATGCTTCTTTACATCTGATGAAATAATCTATGTAGTTTTTCCTTTTGAGACTGTTATGATAATAAGTTGCAGTGAGTAATTTTCAAATTTAAGGCCAGTACTAATAGTGAGGTTTTTAGGTATTAGTATTTTGACATGTAAAAATTACACTAATTAATGTTTACAGCTCGGTGAGTTTGGAGACAAGGATATCCTGGTAAATCAGTCATCCCGGTCACAGACACAGCCTCCCTCTTGGTAATGACTATTTTATGAGAGTCTGTTCCACACTACTGCACTGAAGCCTTTGTGTCGCATCACTAATAGTTCTCCTGTTTCACGTTGGATCCTCTGTAGAATGTATTTCAATGAATTTTTCTTTCCTATCTTAGCTCTTGGTTTGAATAATTCTTTAAAAGGATTTGGACTTTTCAATATTAAGACTATGAGAAAGATTGACCTCTGTTCTCTTTCAAAAATTTTCACTTAAATCTTTGGTCAGACTAAAATTCAATTTAGAATGAGGGATGTTATATGTAACACTTAGCCCCTTTTACCACTACTTTTGTGATATGGCCTGTATCATTCATCACCGTCATATTCCCATTGTATCTGCTTTTCAAATCTAAGTCCTTTTTTCCACTTCACTGATTTATCTGTCTGGTCCTACACCATGACAAACAACTTTAATTTCAGTGGTTTTCTAAAATGTTATCATTTACACAGAACAGATTCTTGTCACACTATCGCTGATTTAATTTTTCTAAATATTTTTTGCTGGTTTTTTATACTTATTTTTCTTCCTGAAATTTAGTATCATTTTGTAGCATTCTCATAGCTACCCTCAAGCCCTATTAAAATAATAAAACAACAAACAAGCAAAGAAAACTCTATATATATAAGGAACTAGAGAGATTATTCAATGGGTAAGAATACTTGCTCTTCAATCATGAAGACCTGAGTCCAAATCCGTACCACCCATATAAAAAGACAGACATAGCTGCATATGCCAGAAAACCCACTACTAGGAAGCAAAAGAAAGTTGACCTGCCAGCCACCCAGTCTAGCTGAAACAGCGAGCTTCCCAGCCAGTGAGAGATTCTGTCTCAAGGAGAAAATGTGCGGAGCAGTGAAGTAAGATACAAGAAGCTTTGGCTTCTGCATGCACATACAGAGGCATGTACACCAACAAACATTCATGCATGTAACACACACACACACATCTATGGTTTCATATGTGTGTGTGTGTGCATGTTTAGGCAGATATATGCAAGGGTATGTGGAGGCCAGCCAGAGGCCAATGTCAAGGGTCTGTGCACAATCAGTTTTTGAGACGGGGGTTTCTCACTGAACCTAGAGCAAATGGATTTGATGAAACACTTGGCCATCAACACCCACATGTCTCTCCAAGTGCAGGGATCAGAAGGATGTCCTTGTCGTAGTCACTGTTCTTTGGCTATGAAGGGGCACTATGACCAAGGCAACACTCACAAAACAGAGCATTTCACTGTGGGCTTAGAACTTTAGAGGTCCATTATCATCGTGGTAGGACCACAGCAGCAGACATGTCACTGGAGCAAAAGCTAAGAGCTACATCCTGATCCTCAGGCCTGGAAGCAGGGGGGCATTTGACACTTCAAATATATGTGCCTATGAACACCATTCTTATTCAAACCACCACAGTGCTGGAAATTAAACTCAGGTTTGGCAAACGTTTTACTGACTGAGCTACCCTCTCAGCCACCCCAACCCATTTTTGATTGAGACCTCATGCACTTGTAAGTAACTGAGAGAGAAGAACATTCCTTAAGTTCTTGAGAACTAGTTTCTCGTTTCCATTTGTTCAAGTCTCCTTTTCGTACCTCAGAATTTCAGACCTTCTTCTTACAGGTATGACACAGGTTTTATTGTCATAAGTAGTAGTTTCCTTCTTTTTTTACAGCACTGAAATTATTATAATTATATATAATTTTATCTTACATTGCTTATCTAGTTAACATATGAGATATACTATTTTGGAGATTTTTTTCAGTTTATTAAATTTGTTTATATTTTGAAATAATTTCAGACTTTCAGAAAAAGTATGTAAAGAGAATAATGTTCTAAGGATATAGCCTCTAAGTTTGATCTGACTAAAAAAAATAAGCAAAGGATTCAATGTTACACATTTTACCACAACTTTAAATCATTTTCATCTGTCTGTCTGTCTGTCTGTCTGTCTGTCTGTCTGTCTATCTATCTATCTATCTACCCACCCACCAACCCACCTACTTATCTATAATCTGCTGTACATAGATATAGCTAGAATGATAATGAGGGACTTTTTTGTTTGTTTGTTTGTTTGGTTGGTTGGTTGGTTGGTTTTTCAAGACAGGGTTTCTCTGTGTAGCCCTGGCTGTCCTGGACCCGCTTTGTAGACCAGGCTGGCCTCGAACTCACAGCGATCCACCTGCCTCTGCCTCCCGATGTTTGTGAACCATGATGTGATTGCTGGGCACTGAACTCAAAACCTCTGGAAGAGCAGACAATGCTCTTAACCACTGAGCCATCTCTCCAGCCGAAGGGACTTTCATATAACAAAAATTTTATCACTAATACTTGACATGTATTTTCTAAGAATATAAATATTCTCTTATACACTCAAGAGTATTAGTTTCAAATTCAGAAAGCTCAGATGCAATGTATAGTTCATGTTTTAATTTTGTCAAGTCCACTATTACTTGGAACCAATGTTTTTATATTATTTTATTGTAATAGAACTTTTTAGTTTAATTACAGGTTATATAAAACAGAACAAGTTAATAATTAACCTGTTAATAATTTGCCCTCTTCTTTTCTCTACTAATATTTTTGGTAGGCACTGGCAGTCTTCTGCTATGCTAGCCATATACCCAACTATGAAAGCACTCTCTAGCTGCTCTCTATAGTAAAAACCACAGAAAATGTACTACCCCAAGGGCCATTTAATCTCAAATCCCACTTATGCTACTAATGAGCTGTGTGTGCTAGTGGGAAAACTTACTTACCATCACTGAAATTGTTAGTTAACTCATAAATACAATTGAGGTCATGTTATAAATTGTTGTACTTCCGTTTTTCTTTTTGTTTGCTTGCTTTGTTTTTGCTTTTTGTTTTTGTTTTTCAAGACAGGGTTTCTTTTGTAGTCCTGGCTGTCCTGGACTCTCTTTGTAGTCTAGGTTGGCCTCAACTCAGAGATCTACCTGCCTCTGCTGGCTTTAAAGGTGTGCGCCACCACACCAGGCTCAGTTCTGTTTCTATAAGCTACTTAAAGAAATGAAATATTCAAAACATGTCTCACCATTTTTAATTTTACGATGTTTCTTTTTCCTTATCTGTTTACTCTTGGATCTGGATGAATGCATATCCTTCCTTTTACTGTCAATCATTAAAGCAGAATCCTGCATTCTTTAAAAAAAATGGACTTATTAAATAATTGCAATATTTTCCATAAGCCTTCATGAAAAATCACATTAATTTTTGACAAAAATTGAAAACCCATAGACAATTACTGGTTTATTCTCAATTGACAAAGCAACTTAAACATGGAGATGGAGCCTAAGTAAGCTGTGAGAGACAAGCCCATGTCAGTCTTTTAATTCTGTTACTTTAGGTATAGTTTCCTACAAATAGAAGGATTCTGAGCTTCCTGCCCTTCACTCCCAAGCTGGCATGTCACTATCCACTCTATTCACCTTGTAGGGGAAAGGAGGCAGGCTCTTTGCAGGGGTGTGAGGGGTAAAGAGACTTGTTATCAGGTAGGGCACTGATCAAAACTGTAAGATGAAAAACAGCAACATAAAAATGCTTTTTACATATGGGTGAGTTGATACTGCCTCTAACATCCTCCCACACCCAATTACCAATTATATTTGCAGCACATCTGGTGAGAAAGATATAATTTAAAAGCATACCTGAAATTATCAGTTGAAAAATTGCTATCTATTCGATGCTCACAGCTAAGTGTTTTTGATAAAATCCTTTCTGGTATCTTCAACACAACATCTGTATGCATCACATCTCTGCTTGCTTTCAGTTTTTCCAGTCTAGATGATTTTCTTAGTGCATACGGTGTTTCCTGGACAGAGGTACTTTTCAGGGGGTCTGAATTTCCCTTATTGTTTAGTTGCTTATAAGAGGTGGCATTTTCATGAGTCAATGTTGGCAAGCTAAATGGTTTTACATCTTCTATTGTCTATAAAGATATATAGATATATGGATATATATATATATATATCCACAAATAGTTACAACATTAAAACAAAAATAATAAAATTTATCTGCTACTCTGTTAAAACTAAAATGTCTTTAAGATGAAAGCGTAACAATTCACAACCATATGTGAACATGATGAGAAAATTTTATAATCGTATTTTAAAAGAACAATATAGATTTTAAGCTTATGAAAAACAAACAGCTAGTCTTAGTGACACATGTCTATAATCCCAGCACTTGGAAAACTGGGGCTGGAGAATTGTGAGTTTGAGGCCAGCCTGGGCTTCATAAGGAGACCGGGTGGGGAGAAGGGGGGGAAAAAAGAAAGAACTTATTTCATCAATATTCAATTTAAAATTCAAACATAAGATCACTTTTAATGCATTAATTTGTCAGGAAGTAAGTAGTATAGAATAAGACACACACATAAGAACATGACAAAGACCAGTCAAGAACAGTGCAAGCTAGTACTCTATGACAGAAGCCATGACATTTAGGGACAAGGTGATACATAATTTCCATGTTTTCAGAGGTCAACAGTATGACATGAATTCTTCCAATTCTCCTTGATAATCTACTACAGACTAACTTTTACAAGGACATTCACATTGTACATGCACCACCTAATCCTTCTTGAGGTACTTGACAGATCCAGATGCAAAGCTTCTCAAAATAAAATAGTGAACATTTTCATCACAGCTGAGTATTTAACTTGATTCGGTTCTACAGATGAAAGGGTTTCTCTTCTTAAACTTGAAGATGCACTAAAACTTGTGTTTGCTTTACCAGTATTAATCATATTTTCTACATTTCACTTCCTCTGATACTAGAATTCTAAAATATTTAACAATCTTTATCTCCTTGATTAGTGTGCCTTTTTTCTGTTTTCTTTTCTTAATCTTCTAATGTCTATGGAAGAGCTGATGGCCAGACTACACTGGTATTACTCCAGGTTTGTATGCTGCAACATAAACTCATGTTTTCTCTAAATCTTCCTGGGGATGCACATGAACTATTCTGTTAATAGCCAAGAGGAAATAGAAAAGGAATCTAAGTTTCCATTATTATTAATTGATTAAATTATAATATATTTATATATTATTTAGTAATCTAAAAGATTTCATTTAAAAGTGCTAAATTTCCTCACACTAAAAAGATAAGCAGCATATACTATATTTAAAAATAAGCTGCAATGCATCCTGTATTATACAGTCTCATTTGAATGAGATAAATGTACATGGAATAGAAGTAACTGAAGATGCACCAAACCGTTAACAGTTTAGAGAGTGGACCTATGGGGGACTTTAATTACCATACTGTTCAATAATCTTATAATCTCTGATGTGTTCTTTTGGTTTTGGCTGATCTGTGACAGGTGTTATTGTGTCCACATGCTGGCCTTGAACTCTTGAACTGCTGCCCCTGCTGCTCCAGTCTCTCCGGTGCTGGTATTACTAATACATACCACCATACTTGAATTTAACTTTATAATAGTGAGAATACAAACTCTCAACATGAAAAGGGAACTTGGCTCCTGTTACATATCTACAGGGTCTGCAGGCACAATGTTGTAGAAAGTATAAAACCCCACGTTATAGCACTTTACTCATGCAAACACTAAATGCAAACAGAGCTTAAAGAAGGCTTAACTCTTCCTCTGACACCTAGTAGCCCAAATCACTGTGTCTAACTATAGGTGGGTCAGTATCTACTCTGTACTCAGGTAAATATAGTAAGTAACATTCTGAATAGGAAAGAAACTTCTAGTAAGAAATTATTTCCCATATACCAAAAAGCTAATGATATGCCTTCTTATGTACGTTGAGGAGAAAATAATTTTAGCTTAATTCCTTGTAAACTTTACCCAGGACTTCTAAAAGGAGCAGTCTATCTATGAAAGTTACATAATACCTTCTAAATGTTGGTAGCTGGTGAGATGATTTGAATTTAATACAATGAAGATTGTTTTAGGTCACCACACAACAGATTCAGATAGTCATAGTGTGCGTATACACTTGTCCTACTGACAGATGGTTGTTCCACAACCTAGGTAACCCCAACTGTTTAAATGGTAGGATAGGAAATTCACCTGCTCGATTTGTGTGCAATCTTCATCTATTTGAGACACCGTAGGCTGCACTTGTAAACATCCATTTCCACCGCTAACAGCGCTGCTTTCCTGTTGTTCTTGATAGATGGGTCCTACCTTGTCACCCGGTAATGCGTTGATGGTTGCCAGTAATTCAGCTGGCAATGCAGTATCATCCTTCATGTTTTCTAGTACATCTGTGGAACATGCTGCAGCATCATCCTCCATGTGTTCTCCCACATCTCTATAGTACGCTGACAAGGCATTCAAAGGGAACGACACAGAACTCAGTGGGTTCAACAACTCTTGAGGATTGGAGTCATTCATTATTTCAAGCAGTGTTTCTTCTGGGGTGCCTCCTGGTGATTCTAGTAACCTTTCTAAAACAGACACAAATGTTTCAAGAGAGCTTTCTTCATCTTTGGTTTCTTTAGATGTCATGGTCAGTGTTACTTCCTTTCCAGGCTCGGAAAATGTATCTGGTACTGCTAAGGTCTTCACTGGCTCTGTTAACGATTTCTCCTTTAGTGCAACTGAATCAGACGCCACAAGAGAAGTACCTGAGAGAAGACTAATTTCAGGGGAATCTGTGGTTTCACTTAGCTCCTGTGTATTACATAAAACACAAAGTAACATTTAAAATTAAAAATGAGATTAATAGCTCATTTTGTTAGTGATTTATTTTTACCAACTGTCTATTTCATCCATAAATAAAAATAATATTCCTTACTACTCTCCTATATAAAATTAGTAATGCCTGAATGTCATCACAGATGACAAATTATCTCTTCAACTACATTTTAATTATCTGTTCCAACAAAAGAGACAGATGCTCTGATTAGTTAAATTAATGAATCACCTCAATACGTCACAGTTTAAGTAATGATATAAAATTCTTTCTATCAGTCATAACTTTCTGAATGAATATGCAAATATGAAATAAGAAAATAAAAAGAACAGAAAATCAGAAGGGAGCTAGAAGATATGTGGGTGCAATTCTATGAAATTCTATGAATCCTGACTCTAAATTAATAACCTCGGGTTTTGTTATTCTAAACAAACCCCAACTTCCCCAGTGAGTTATTTTCAAAGGCAATACCCTACCAGATTGTTCTTGTTCTTACAAAGGTTCCAATGTCCAATATTAGAATCACTCTTAAAGTTGCTATCCCAATTAGCTGTTATGCTACTCAGGAAAATAATATATTTTATGGGTATTGAAATTTATAGTTTTCAATCACTTTGGCTGTTCTCCCTGTAGAGGAATTTTAACCCAGCCACATGGCTGCTCTGGCAAAGGATCACATCTAAAGACCTTCTAGGTCTATGTGATCTGGCTAGAATACAGACACACCCTTGGTACACATCTTTAATCCCAAACAACAAAAGTAAGATTAGTTTATAGGAGGAAGCAGCGATGTTTGAAAGTAGCATCTAGTTGAGTGCTAGACAACGTCATGAGCTGCAGAACGAGAACAGACTGAGTGAGAGACAGGATGCACCCTTCTCCTGAGAGCAGCAGAGCCTAAGAGCAGCACAGGGAGAGCAGCGAGGGCAGTAGAAGTAGTAGGCAAGCTGACTGTGTGGCAGTTTTACAAAGACAGGTTACAGAGAGAAGAAGCTAGAGAACGAGAAGGAACCAGAAGATTAGAACATATTGCCAGAGTTAGAGGCCAAGCAGAGCAATTCAGTCTGAAGCCTAGAGAGAAGCCAAATTGAACCTGTCAGCTTGGAGAGGAATTTGGGCCAGAGCAGCTAAGTTGAACCAGCTAGCAAGAGTTCAGAAAGAGCTAGAAAGGGTGAATTTATTCAGCACTAAGTCTCAGAGGCTGAAAGCATTCTAAGCCAAGGTTAGCAGATGGAGGCTGGAAGCTGAAGCCTTCAAGGCTTGGGTTATAGATTAGATTGCATGGGGGCTAGAAGCTTCCAGGCCTAGAACTAGGGATAGGCAGAACAGAGAAAGAAATGCTCTAGGCTCAGTCCAAGCCCTATTAGTACAGCTTGGGTATGGCTCTCATCTCATCCTCTCATCAGAGGAAACAAAAATAACATTTACATCTGGCCCCCAACATTTACACCTCCACAACATGCCCACTACCTCTCTAGCAAGATGAGTTATTATCTCCTCAGACTGCTAATAATTTGTTCCAAGTTGGATCAAAGAAGTAAGAGTTAGCATATTCTGCTACCATTCCCCGTGTTTATAGCATATAGAGCCTAAGAATATATCTTTGTTTATCAATAATGCTAACTATAATTTTCTTATAAGATAAAAAATCTAAGAACTGGATCCTACTTGTTATTTGAGTCATATCTCAAGGGTTCCCTACTATTTAAAGGTCTTTTATGTTTATTCAAGATGCTAAGGCATACCAAGTAGCAGCCCCACAGAACCTAATGTGTAACAGTAACCACCCTTTAGAGAAGAGGAGGCCATAGAGAGTTTTACTGATTTTTTCTGAAAAATTTTTTTGGTAATACAAAATTAATCAAATTGCTTTCCTACAAAGTTTTTCAAAATATATAAAGATCTAAGACACAATGGTTTATTTAAATATTTTATTTAAATTTTTAAATTGTTTTATTTAAAATGAAATGTTTATTTACATTTTTTCAGATAATCTATTGGGAACTATTGCTATAGGCAGTGAAAAATAGATATCAGAGAAGAGGCAATAGCTTTGATCAATACCACCAGTCACCTGACACAGATCCAAAGACAAGGAAGCATTTGAGGCATGAATGAATGACTTATGGAGAAGAGAAGCAACAACATATAGTTATTCAGATACAACTAGGTGCCAGGCCAGAAGTCATCATTGCTCATGGCCCTCACAATAGCTCTTTGAAACATCTCTCTGTCAGTACTTTATAGATATAATCAAGAGTTACCCTTGAAGCCACTCCAAATCGTATACCTATTGCCCTACTCTCTGGCTTGTAACTTCAGCAAAAAAGCGTGGTAAGTGGATTTATAGAAGGCACAGCTAAGACAATATAGCCATGTAAGATAGGGTGGGCCTGGGAAGGTCCATCACTTGATATCTTGAAGGAGGATGTGAGTCCACTGTGGGCAGAGCCAGTTCACAGCACCAAGTGAAAAGCAAAGACAAAGTAGGCCCTTGTTGCACATTATCAATAGGACAACAAGAAAGCAAGCTTGAAATATTAAAGAAATGGGGTTAACATTAAAAGCAACAAAAAAGGTTACACTCCATTAGCTGGGCATATGTAGCACCAAGTTGTATATTTCTCTAACAAAGAATAAGAGACTTGAAATAGTGAGTAAAGAACATAGATCAGAAAATTACTAAAACTATCAACAATAATGAAGAATAACTACATGAACCGAGTTTTAGATACTGTTTCTCCTCCCCAAGGACTATCTTCATGGAAACGGAAAGCACCATGCAAGCCTACAAGGAAGGGGGGAACCAACAATCCTATGCAGATGTAACACCTATGAACATAACAATAACCAGCATGGCTCAATAGTGTTAAGGGTGCAATAGTGGCAGTAATACATTGTTGGTAACCAACAACTCCTCTAGTTGACATAGACCTGTCAGTATGAGTTCCCTGAGGTTATGGATCTTAGAAGAGAACCTACAACTGCCACTTTACTAAACCAGTGTAATTCCTAAATACATTCTAAATAAGTGTAATTCTCACCCCTCATAAAAAATTTCTTTGCAACACAAGGGGAAAATTACAGGAAAACCCAAATGTGGAGAAAAAGAGATTGTGTTTACCCAGTCCCAAGCAACAGATCTACAAGACAATCCCTGCACTTAAGACCCAGGGATTATTGCAGAGAAGGAAGAGAGACTGAAAAAGCCTGAGGAACAGAAAAGTTGCTGTGAGATTGTATCTCCTAGAAATGCCAGAGAAGCCACACCCATAAAGTTTCATCAACAAGACCTGAACAACGGTGACATCATTGAACATGTTAACATAGAAGGGGTATAGTTTATGGGGGGCTCAACCCTAAACAAGGAACTACAGAGAACTGGGTAATGCTGAGAGTGGAAGAAATGGTCTTCCCCAGGGCAATCAGCTCTGAGGTCAAATACATACAGGTAACATTATACGAACTAGGCAAGCTGTAGTACGTTTAGGAATATACACAGGAATAACACAAACACACACACACACACACACACACACACAGACACACACACACACTGACCATTCTGAGTGTTGAGATAACAGGCCTACATATATGCAGTATAAAAACAAATTTTTAAAAGAGGTCATGAATCTGAGAGAGAGCAAGTGGAGTACATGGAAGAGGTTGGGGGGGGCGAAGAAATGTTGTAATTATATTATAATTTCAAAAAATATTATAGCTCGGTAGTGGTGGTACATGCCTTTAATCCTAGCACTTGGGAGGCAGAGACAAGTAGATCTTTGTGAGTTCAAGGCCAGCCTGGTGTACAGAGAGAGTTCCAGTGTTACAAAGAGAGACCCTGTCTCAGCTCCACCCTCCCCCCACTCCCAAAATTATAAAAAATAATAAGTTTCTAGCTATTGATGCGATTTATTCAGATTACTGCCTAGAGCAATGTGTAAAAGAGCTTGAAACTTTAATCAACATGATTTTTTTAAAAAATATAAACCCACAATCTACAGAACCAATTTTGGTTACATACACCAACCTTTTCTGGATGTGGCAAATTTTCACAATTTTCAGCTTCAGGTCCTAGGAGAGAACAGTATGTATTTATTCTAGCTTTATTGAACCACAAAATATACCCTTCTCAATCAGCATTTTATAACAACAACACTTGAGCTTTCTTAAACAATTCAACAGACATAGCAAACATTTTATTAATATACCAATTTGTTGATGTAAACATTATTATTTAGAAAATAATAAACACCTTCCTTTCTTGGCCTGGGGCTAGAGTTCAACTGGTAGACTGCTTTCCCTGGGTTCTATGCCTAGTAGGCCTTACACCCTTAAACTAGGAGAGGCTGTGCAGGCCTGAAATCCAGCACTCAGGGAGGGGTCAGAAGTTCAAAGTCATCCTAGACTACATACACAGTGAGATCGAGACTAAGCTGGGTTAAGTCAGACACTATGGTTCTTCATTTTTAAGAAGAGAGAGAAAGAAGAAAATTATGTGGTGTTGGAACATTATTGATGAGTGAATGAATTGGAGCTGTGCAAGGAGAATTCTGAGTGCTTTCAAGAAAACTAAAAACAAAACCAAGACAAGGGTCTTGTGACCTCAGTTTCTTCAAAAATAAGAATATGGAATTGTTCCTGGAACAGCAGTGAGTTTATTTTAGTTTATTAATCACAACTGGCTATTGTTATTTGTTTATGTGCCTCTACGGAGAAACATGTTTCGCCACATGCAGCTTGTCCTTGTGATTGTACACAGCTTGAACTCATGAGAACTTTACTCATATGACCTTTCCTAGCCCTCCGGGTATGAACTATCTGATGCTCTAAATAAAGTTGGCTATTGTATGAGAGGTTAGTCTGCCTCGTTTTTAGGCTCTACTATCCCAGGTCTAACTGCCAATTAGAGTGGTAAACAATATAAATCCAAATAGAACTCTAACTATTTAAGCTTAGTTTAGCTTAAAAACAAACCTCTGTTTCTGTTGCATTATTCTAAGGATTTATAATAGCACAAGAATAATTTATAACTACTTCCTAAGAGTTACCATCTCCTCTGTGGTAGGTAATAGAGCTTACATGATTCAAGCTATTTGGAGTTAGATGTGAGTACCTCATGTGGGGCCAAGAAGAATCAGGGATCATCTAGACTCTGAGATTTCAACTCTATTATCTGTTCTTAGCCTATTGCCTCTGAGTGGAACTGGATCAGAGCAATTCACACCAAATTAGATTGAAGAATGATCAAGAAAAGATTTTTTTTTCTCCTATTCTATATCCCTTCTGCCTTCCACCTTCATTCATTTTACCACCAAGCCACAAGAAATCTGATATATAGTTGGATAGAATCCATAATTCACTGATGCTTCAAGTCGTGTCTGAGAACGTTAGACAAAACCTAAATAGCTAACAAAAAATAAGAAGTGGTTGTCTGCTGAATCTCCAAATACATCCTTACAGATAACACTGATTTACAGGGAAGAAACTAAGCATTAATATCCCTGCTAAACACCATCTGAAAATCTCAGCGGGCGGGCATGGGGAGGGGGGAACAACAGAGGAGGCAGGGGTGGGGACAACATAAGAAGTGGTCACTTCAGTTGTTTCGTCTTTGGTGTTTTGCTTCACCTTGCCATTTGATAATAAAAATACAAAAATCAAGAAGGTTAATTAAAATCTGGCTGCTAAGGCTGGGCATGACAGCTCATGCTTTAATCCCAGCACTTGGGAGGCAGAAACAGGTGGATCTTGTAAATTGCAGGCCAGCCTGGTCTACAAAGAGAGTTCCAAGACACTCATGGCCACCACAGAGAAACCCTATCTTGAAAAAAACAAAAACAAAACAAAACAAAAATCTGGTTGATGTTCTAAAAGATGTACATTCAATTCCCAGCACCCAGCATCTACACGGCAACTCACATCTGTCTGTAACTCCAGTCCTAATGTATCTGATACCCTCTTCTGGCTTTCACAGGCACCAAGCACACAAGTGGTACAGATATACATGTAACCAAAGACCATGTGCATAAAAATAAATAAAAATTTTAAGAAAAGATTAAAATCATGACATTCTATTCCTTTACAAGATGATCAGTAAAAATAAGCCAATATTTAATTTTATACTCTTTTAAAACCAATATTTAATCACATTATTCCTTTAGAACCTTTTATTTCAAGCAGCAATAATAAGTTCTACAACTCATATCTGAGGTCATTAAAAATATTAATAGTGGGGGCTAGAAAAATGGCTTAGTAATCAAAAGCACTGCTAATCTTTAAGAGAATCCAAGTTTGAGTCTCAGCTCCCACATGTTGGCTCACAACCATCTGTAACTTCAGTCCCTGGGCATCTGGCGTCCTCTCCTGGCTTCCACAGGCACTGCACACATGTGATGAACATGAAGACAAACATCCAGGTAAAACACCCATATACATAAATAAAATTTTAATGTTAATACTAATGAATGAAATATAGCTTTAATTATCTTTGAAGAAAGGGTACATTTTTTATTTAAACAGTCAGATTCTTGAGAGAATTTTAAAAACTTTATAATTCCTTTAAATAATAAAGAAAACTTTATAAACAATAAGACATCCTTCCCCATATTGTCTCTAACAATCTCATCAGAAGGATAATTAGCATTTTATGACACCAGTTGACATTTCAAAAGCTTGATAATTAATAAAGTGTCTTATATTGATTTTATCTCAAGGAAAAATAAATATTTGAAAGAAATAATATGGTTAGAGGGGCTGGGGTGATGGCTTGTTCAGTAAAGTACTTGTGACACAAACATGAGGACCTGAGTTCAATCCCCATCATGCACATATCAGCTGGTTACAGACAAGAGGATTTCTGTGCTTGCTTGCTAGCCAATCACAAGCTCTACATTCAGTGAATGACCCAATCTCAAATCTTAAGGTGAACTGGAAGAGATATCTGATCTCAACCTCTAGCCTTCAACATGCACATGTGAACATGTGTGTGCACACATATACAAGCACCTAACACACAAAAATGTGAAAGTTACTGCTTCCGTAACATTTAAACACTAATTACAAACTGAAATTTCTTTCTTTCTTTCATTCTTTCTTTCTTTGTTTTTATTTTGTTTTGTTTGAGACAGAGTCTCTCTGTGTTAGCTTTGGCTGTCCTGGACTCGCTTTGTAGACCAGGCTGGCCTCAAACTCACAGCAATGCGCCTGTCTCTACCTCCCGAGTGCTGGGATTAAAGGTGTGCTCTTTCTTTTTATATTAATTAATTGTTTTGTTTACATCCTGGTCATAGCCCCTCCCTGCTCTCTTCCCAGTCCCAACCTCCCTCCTTCTTCCCTCCCCTCTCCTCTATTCCTCAGAAAAGAAGATCCCCTCCCGACTCACCCATCCCAGCTCATCAGGTCTCATTAGGACTGAATGTGTCCTTTTCCTCTGTAGCCTGGGAAGGCAGTCCCATCAGGAGGAAATGATCAAAAAGCAGGCAACAGAATCCATGTCAGGGACATCCCCATTTCCCTTACTAGAGGGCCCACATGAAGCCTGAGCAGCCCATCTGCTACATCTGTGTAGGGGGCCTAGGTCCAGTCCATGAATGGTCGGTCCTTGTTGCTGCTTCAGCTGCCACAGCCCCTCTGGGCCCATGTTAGTTGGCTCTGTTGCTCTTTTTGTGGAGCTCCTGTCACCTCCAGGTCCTTTTCTCCTTACCCCACTTTTCCACAAGGCTCCCTACTCTTCACACAATGTTTGGCTGTAAGTCTCAGCATTTGTTTGGAACTGTTACTAGGTGGAGCCTCTCAGAGGAACAACTCTGCTAGGTTCCTGTCTGCAAACATAGCAGAGTATCATTAATAGTCTCAGGGGTTGGCTCTCTTCCATGGGGTGGGTCTTGGGTTGGGCCAGGGATTGGTTAGACATTCCCTCAATCTCTGCTCTATCTTATCCCTGCACATCCTGTAGGCTGGGTAATTTTTGAGTGAAAGTTTTTGTGGGTAGGTTGTGTTCTCCTCCCTCTACTAGGAATCTTATCTAGCTAGAGAGTGTCCTCTTCAGTCTCCATGGCTCCTGCTACTAGAAGTCTCAGCTAGAGTCCCCCTCATATCCTCCCAGAAGCCTACTCTGACTTAGGTCTCCAGCTTGTCAGAGATGCCCTGCTCAGTTTCTGTTTTCTCTATAGGCCTTCTATCCTCCCACTCCTGCTCTCCCAAGTCTGATCTCCACCCTCATTTCTCTTTACAATCCCTCTCCTATCTTGTTCTGTCTCTTCATCCACTACCACTGTCTATTCTGTTTCCCCTTCTCAGTGAAATTTAAGCATCCTCCCTTGGATTCTCTTTGTTACTTATCTTCTTTGGGTTTGTACATTGTAGTATGTTTATCCTGTACTATATGGCTAAAATCCATTTTTAAGTGAGTATACACAATGTTTGTCTTTCTGGGTCTGGGTTACCTCACTCAGGATGATCTTTCTATTTCCATCCACATGCCTGAAAATTTCACGACTTCCCTGCTTTTACTAGCTGAGTGATATTCCATTGTATAAATGTACCACAATTTCTTTATCCATTCTTTGGTTAAGGGACATCTAGGTTGTTTCCAGATTCTGACTATTACAAATAAATCTGCTATGAACATAGTTGAGCAAATGTCTTTGTTGTAATGGTAGAGTATCTTTTGGGTATATGCCCAGGAGTTGTATAGCTGGGCCTTGAGGTAGAGCTATTCCAATTTTTCTGAGAAACCTCCAGAATGATTTCCAAAGTGTCTGTACAAGTTTGCTCTTATACCAGCAATGAAGGAGTATTCCCCTTGCTCCACATCCTTGCCAGCATGTACTGTCACTTGAGTTTTTTTATCTTAGCCATTCTGACAGGTATTAAGATGGAATCGTAGGATTGTTTTGATTTGCAATTCCCTGATGCCTAAGGACGTTGAGCATTTCTTTAAATGCTTCTTGGCCATTCAAGATTCCTGTGTTGAGAATTCTGTTTAGCTCTGTACACCATTTTTATTGGATTATTTTATTTGTTACTGTTTACTTTTTTTAGTTCTTTTTTTCTTATTTACTTTGTATTCATAATCATAAATTTAACTCTGCAATCCAGTGAGACTTGGAAGGGAATGAGGAAAATATGGAATCCAAAGAACTTCAGGAAAAGCAGAGATTACAGGGCACTGCAAGCTGATGGGGTGGGGGTACTCTCCTGAGCTACAGAAGGAATGATCTGGTGGGTAAGATGCCCAAAAGTCAAAAGAATTAGAGTTGTCCATGTCAGAAATGGTTATCTTCTTGCTGTTCTTGCCATTCCAGGACCCAAAGCACTCCATGGCTTCCACGACACTCATGGCTTCTTCCACCTTCCCAAAGACCACATGCTTGCCATCCAGCCACTCAGATTTGGCAGTGCAGATAAAAAACTGGGACCCATTTGAGTTTGGTCCAGCATTTGCCATGGACAAGATGCCAGGATCTGTATGCTTCAGGATGAAGTTCTCATCCTCAAATTTCTCCCTGTAGGTGGACCTGCCATTGGTGCCATTATGGCATGTGAAATCACCACTCTGGCACATGAGTCCTGTGGCACATGAATTCTGTGAAAGGAGCAAGCCTTATATTCAAATATTTTCTCTCCAGTGCTCAGAGCATGAAAGCTTTCTGTTGTCTTTGGAACTTTGTCTGTAAACAAGTCGAAGAAGACATGGCCTAAGGGCTCGCCATCAGCCATGATGTTGAAGAACATGGTGGGGTTGACCACAGCTGCAGCAAGGAACAAAAGGAGAGAGCGGCATCTGCAAAGCCACTTTTTGAGCTCTTTATATATTTTAGATATTAGCCCTTTGCTGGATGTAGGATTGGTGAAGATCTTTTCTCAATCTGTAGACTGCTGTTTCATTCTTTTGACAATGTCCTTTGCATTAGAGAAGCTCTTCATTTCAAGAGGTCCCATTTATTAATTGTAGATCTTAGAGCCTGAGATGTTGGTGTGCAGCTCAGTAAACTATCTCCTGTACCAATGAGCTCAAGGCTCTTCCCCACTTTCTATTCTGATAGATTTAATGGGTCCCAGATAGTGTATTGCACAAGAGTCTATGTACCACCACAATTTTTGATGCAAAAGGCCTCAACCCTCATAATAGAATCTCTGTGATAGGTACCAACCCATGCAAATTGGATTGATATACCAATGTCACCTCTTACATATGGTATGAATTTTCAATGAAATCACCCAACTCACACTAAACTTGTGAGAGCAAGTCTGTTCAAATTGCCTCACAGCCCATCAATGACTCCAACTTCAACTGGACCACCACTATACAAGGTTTAATACACCACCAACAAAACAAGTCTAAGTGATGGAAAAGACAACGGAGTAAACTCCTACCAGTCTTTTTCATGCACTACTCTCAGAAGATTTATAAGTTGTCAACTATATTTACTGACACATTTTAAAGGAGAACTATAACCCAAAAGAACAACAGACCCACTAATTATCAATTATACAGAACCCATCTTTAAAACTCAAAAATACGCTTGCCAAATGAGGAACAGTTTTGGAGTTGTGATACCATGCATACACTCACACCAATAAAATGATAGTCTTCCCAATTCCTCTGGATCTACACAACAGAAACATCACATACTTGCTTCCTCCCAGTCTGTTGAAATTCCAGCCTGGACTTATAAGGACTACCATACTAATTACATCATCTCAAGAGTAGACATGATACAATTTGCAACCAGAGGATACCTAGATCCTATGACTCCTTTGCTTCAAGGTACCACACAAAAAAGGTAGACTGCAGACACTTACATTGGTGGAAAAACTGCAAGTATGAATATTCCCAAACTAAACCATTGGAAACATATACGCACAAGACTTCCCTATTATTACATTATTCTTCCACTACCACAGCTCAAGGAATGGGTCATTGGAGACTTTGTGGCCCATAAGCCCATACTCAATATATCACATGCAGGAATTCTGCACAAAGGACCCCAATTTAATGAGGTGCATGCCTCCCCCACAATGTGAAAACCCTGTGGAATCAAAGAAGGCAAGATAACACCATGCATCAAGAGACGAAGATGGGATGAAAACAACAAATTCTTCAGGGCACACTACAGGGCAGCATTTTTCAACAACCCCCCTACTTCCACACAATAGTTAATAGAGCATCCATGATCATGCCTGACCTTACTCTACCTGCATGACTTATAATTACATCTAAGACGCAGGCAATCTCACTTACCTTCAGCCTCAAATCATGGCTCCCACCTGAAGAACTCTGCTCTGAGCCTGAATTTAGGAGAATACCAGTCTTATCTTATTCCTGAGGAAATAGGTTTGCTGCAGGAAAACCTTTACAATTTACTGTTGCTGGAGATATGCTGGTTGGCTCCTTACTTGGAGCTGACATAGCATCTTCTGTTTTTTCAGACATCAACGCAGATAGAGCAGACATCCAAAATCTAACTAAATAACGAACATTGGCTGGCCTTGTCTGATAATCTGGCTACTACTCACAAACTGCTTACAGGCCTTCATCTAGAATCAAATTTATTAAAGCAATCACTGGCAGATAGTAACAAATATTCAGCTGAAAATATGAACAGACTAGATACAGACAACCAGATCTCTCAAAATTATCTGCTACAACTTATTCAGAGGAACAAACAGAGAGAAGAATGTATCCAAGAAAGACTCACTATTCTGAGAGTAGGGACAGACCTGTCCAGCCTCTTTTCTACAGGATTTGGAACAGAAACAGCAGTCTACAAGACTCTACTGGACCCAGTATGGCTGCTCATGAAAGCATACCTTCAGTGTTTCGGTGGCTCCGTGAAACTTCAGGGTGAGGAAATGACACGGTGAATGCTGGGAACTGTTTTTTAGTTCTAAAAAGTAAATTAATTAATTAATAAAAACAGACTTGTAAATGGAAAGAAAAATATTTTTGGTTACACCATTCTATTATCTTTGCAATTATTAGCAACTTGTTAAAGTGAATCAAAAAATGGAGCGTGCTAAAAAGGCTAATGGATAAAACTCAGGAATATAAACAATCTTAACTGCATTTAGGTTTAAAAGTGAGTGTCTACGAAATAAGGTGGCACGGTTAGAGAACATGTTTCTAAACTATGTAACTTGGCTATCTTCACATATACTGATGGTATGGCATTAGAGTACAGATATAAGTGGGAGTCACATGAAGAATTTCTCAGATATTATTTGTTACTTTTATACTCCATAGAAATATAAAGAGGGAGTAGAAAATTCTGGACAAAAGAGGATTAAAACAGAATAAAGGCTATGTCTAATGCAAGTTTGATTATTTTTGCATAATTAAACGCTGACTGAAAAAAGCAATCAGCTAGCTATATTTTTTTTTTGGAGTAACTTATTGCATAAATGCAAAAGGGCATTTTCCTGTTTAAAATAAGAAATCCTCTTGCTTCCATGTCTTATAATAGTTTTTAATGTATTAGGCATAGCTATTTAAATTCTCAGCAGAATAACAAGCATTCTCCCCGGTCCAAACCCAAAAGTGGTCAGTAGAAGTTAGGTTGAAAATGTTGATTAAGCTCCTCAAACAGAATGATAATGTCTGTGAGGCCAATAAGAAACAACGCCAAATAAAACCACAGTTTAAATCAAGAGAAGAACTTCCTTTTTTTTTTTTAAGAACTTCCTTCTTGGAGCTGGAGAAACAGCTCAGCAGTTAAGAGCACTGTCTGCTCTTCTAGAGGTCCTGAGTTCAATTCTCAGCAATCACACGGTGGCTCCCGACCATCTATACTGGAATCTGATGCCCTGTTCTGGCATGCAGGCATATGTGCGGATAGAGCACTCATATAAATAAATAAATAAATAAATAAATAAATAAATAAATAAACAAACAAACAAATCTCTTAAAAAAAGAACTTCCTTCTTTAATTTCAAGAATTACATTGAAAGTATTAGGACACAGTTTAAATACACAAAGGCCTCTTCTAAATATTAAAAATAGTTATGTTAAGCAGGACCACAAACAAGATCTAAATGAATAATTCAACAAATTATAAGTTACACAATAAACTGTTATATGCTTCAAAGCATTTTAGTTATATAACATGGCAAATAATTTTGTGTATATTGTTTTAAACAAAGCAAATAAGCAGACATCATCTTATTTATGAAATTAAAAAGATTTATGCAGCACTCAGGGAGGCAAAGGCAGGCAGATTGCTCTATGAGTTCGAGGTCAGCCTGGTCTACAAAGTGACTCCAGGACAGCTAAAGCTACTCAGAGAGACTCTGTCTTGAAAAGCAGAGGTAGGCAGATACATCACTGTGAGCTTGAGGCCAGCCTGGTCTACAAATGAAGTCCAGATCAATCTGAAGCATGTCAAGATTAGCTGTAGCATTAGCTAATCGACAGGCATAACACACACACCCTCAAAACCTATTTCTAACTTGGAGGAATAACTGTGTAAAAGCATGACTTGTGTAATTATAAAGCTGCCTAGGAAACTGGCCCAAGGAATGAAAAGAACCACTAATACTGGTGTCAGAGACCAACTGGCTAACCAACTGCATATTTTAAAATGCCTTGAATCTTAAAAAGTGAAATTCTTCCTTGTACTTTCTTGGAAAGAAATCAAAAGACTACAGAATCCTACACAATTTGGAGACACAAAGTGGATGCTGAGTGATGAGTGGTCACACTAGTTGTGGCACCATGGCTCTGATAACAGGTACCAGGGAATGGCACTCTTTAGGGGAGATAGGGACGCTCTGCCATTGGCCAGTGAATAGATGAACACCACAGCTGGAGGTGGAATCTTCAGTTCTAGGGTTTATCTTCCACTGTTCACCTGTCTTTACAGACGGACTTCAATAACTCAGAGTCCTCTTCAACGGGTATAGTGGATATAAACATGTTTTTGTTTTGATCCCAAGTGTGGGATGGGGAAGAGACTTGTGAAAGAACAGGTGATGTTTATCCACTAAAAGACAAACCACCTCTTGTGGAGGCTTGGGTTTTGCCAGCTGAAACACATCTTAGTGCAGACTCTGAGAGGATATATGTATATGAGCCCAAAAGAGGAGGTGGGGCTTTTTGAGTCTTGGTATTGTTTGGCTGTTCATCACTCCACTTCGAGGCGCTCCTAGAGAGAACTGCTCCAGAGAATGCTTCAGGGCTCCTGGGTTCTAGCTGCTGTTCCAGGTTCCAGCAGCAACTTTGGTTGAATTGCTGGTCTGCTGAAATCCTGCCACGTATGCCAGGGGAATTGCTCCTAGGAACTGAGTCCAAAAAGGTCTACTTCTCCTGTTCCCATTAACCTCTTTTCTCTCCTATCTAGGAAAGATGGGTTGGAAGGGAAGTGTAAGAATTAAAGAACCTCAAATAAAGTAGGTATGTAAAAGTTGAAGCCTACGAAAAAGGATGTGTTAGGAGGAGGCCGTGTGGAGCTTTTCAGAGTTCAGATTGTTTCTTCAAACTGTTGTCCATCAATCCCGTTCTTCAGCTCCATGGGAACTTGCTATGGAGCATGTGCTCTTATGCATAGTTTTCCTCAGTGAACCCATTCCCAGACACTGCTGTTTGGAGTTGGTCTGGCACTATGTGTTCTGATGCTGATTATTGTCCCCCAAGATCTGGTTGCTGCTTAAACGAGCAGACACTCACATAACCCACATGATGTTTGTAACCTTGCCTCTCGGTTTGACCAATAAAAAGCTGATACCTGGGCAGACTGTGGTAGGCATGGCAAAGGTACACAGGCTGGGGGACTGAAGGATCTTGGGGAGAAGAGGAGAGACAAAACAGGAGAAATACAGCTATGGCGATGGGTTAGATGGAGAAGAAGCACAAGCTGCCATGGATGGAGGATTCAGCCCACATAATTAACATTAACAAGTATTTGGGATTATGGATGGGAAGTAGCTCAACGAAATTATTAGAAACAGATGCCATGGGATTGGGGCAGAGATGCAATACCTGCCCCAATATGGGAGGTAGTTTAGGGGATTAGTATCTGCCCCACCCAAGGTGAACCAAGGATATTTTAAGATCTAACAGATGGGGAGATTCCAAGATGGTGGCACCAAACACACACTGTATTTGATCTACAGGAAGGAGACTAAGGACCCCATGGGAGCCACAGACTGCAAGACCTGGAGAACACTAGGTTCCCCAATTTAAAGAAGGAGATGCATATAAACATACAAGAGGCCTGAAGAACACCAAATAGAATAGACCAGAAAAGAAAATCTTCCCGTCACATAAAAATCAAAACACAAAATATACAGAACAAAGAAAAAGTATTAAAAGCAGCAAGGTAAAAGGGCCAAGTAACATATAATGGCAAACCTATCAGAATTACACCCAACTTCTCAGCAGAGACCATAAAAGCCAGAAGGGCCTGGACAGAGGTCCTGCAAAACCTAAGAGATCACAGATGCCAGGCCAGACTACTACACCCAGCGAAACTATCAATAGCCATTGATGGAGAAAACAATATATTCCATCACAAAAACAAATTCAAACAAACAGTACCTATCCACAAATCCAGCCTTACTAAAGTTACTAGAAGGAAACCTCCAACCCAAAGTGACAAGCTACAACCAAAATTACATGGGAAATAGATAACTACACCATGGCAAAAACATAACCACACAAACACTCTACTGAAACCAACATCAAAATCAAGGAACTTAACAGTTACTGGTCATTAGTATCTCTCAACATCAATGGTCTCAATTCTCCAATAAAAAGACACAGACTAACTAAATGGATGCATAACAAGACCCAACATTCTTCTGCATTCAAGAAACACATCTCAGCCACAAAGATAGACATTACCTCAGGGTAAAAGGCTGGAAGAAGGTATTCCAAGCAAACAGACACAAGAAGCAAGCTGGTGTAGCCATTTTAATATCTAATTAAATAGACTTTCAACCAAAATTAATCAAAAGAGATAAGGAAGGACGCTTCATACTCATCAAAAGTAATGTCAACCAAGATGACGTCACAATTCTAAACATCTACACTCCCAATACAAGGGCACCCACATTTGTAAAAACAAAAAAACTATTAACAAAGCTTAAACTACACATTAGTAGTGGGAGACTTCAACACCGCACTTTCACCAAAGGATAGGTCAATGTAACAGAAACTAAACTGAGAAATAATGACACTAACCAACATCATGAATCAAATGGATCTAACAGATATCTACAGAACTTTTCACCCAAACACAAAGGATTATATCTTCTTCTCAGCACCTCATGGAACCTTCTCCAACATTGATTCTATAGTAGGTCACAAAGCAAGCCTCAACAGATTCGAGGAGATTGAAATAATACCTTGTATCCTATCAGATCACCATGGTCTAAAGTTGGACTTCAACAATGACAGAAATAACAAAAAGCCTACACACACATTGAAACTAAACAACTCTCTACTTAATGACATCTGAGTCAGGGAAGAAATAAAAAAATTAAGGACTTCCTGAAATTCAATGAAAATGAAGGAACAACATACCCAAATTTGTGGGACACTTTGAAAGCAATGCTAAGAGGAAAATTCACAGCACTAAGTGCCTTTATAAAGAAATTGGAAACATCCCATATAAGCAACTTAACATATGTGGAAGCCCTAGGGAAAAAAAAGAAGCAGAAACACCCAAGAGTAGACAAATGGAAATAATCAAACTCAGGGCTGAAATCAATAAATTAGAAACAAATAGAACAATTCAAAGAATCAACAAAACCAGAAGCTGGTTCTTTGAGAAAACCAACAAGATAGATAAACCATTAGCCAAACTAAAATGAAGAGACACTATCCAAATTAACAAAATCAGAAATGAAAAGGGAGACATAACAACAGACACTGAAGAAATACAAAGAATCATAAAATCCTACTTCAAAGGTATATATGCCACAAAACTTGAAAATCTCAGGGAAATGGACAATTTTCTTGATCGATTCTACTTGCCAAAATTGAATCAAGGTCAGATAAACAAATTAAATAGTCCTATTTCTCCTACAGAAATAGAAGCAGTCATTAATAGTCTCCTGAGGGGAGGAAAAAAAAGCCAAGGGCCAGATGGTTTCAATGCAGAATTCTACCAGACCTTCAAAGAAGAGCTAATACTGATACTCTTCAAGCTACTCCAAAAGACAGAAAAGGATGGAACATTACCAAATTCATTCTATGAGTTCACAGTCATGTTGATAACTAAACCACATAAAGACCCAATAAAGAAAGAGAATTGCAGACCAATTTCTCTGATGAACATTGATGCAAAAATATTCAATAAAATACTCGCAACCTGAATACAAGAACATATCAAAGATATCATTCACCATGACCAGGTAGGCTTCATTCCAGGCATGCAGGGATGGTTTAATATACAGAAATCCATCAATGTAATCCACTGTATAAACACACTGAAAGGAAAAAACCACATGATCATCTCCTTAGATGCTGAAAAAGCATTTGACAAAATCCAACACCCATTCATGTTTAAAGTTTTGGAGAGATTAGTGATACAAGGCACATGCCTAAATATAATAAAGGCTATATACAGCAAACCAATAGCTAACATCAAATTAAATGGAGAGATACTCAAGGAAATTCCTTTAAAATTGGGAACCAGGCAAGGCTGGCCACTTTCTCCATTTATCTCTTCAATATAGCTCTTGACGTTCTAGACAGAGCAATAAGACAACAAAAGGAGATCAAGGGATTCAAATTAGAAAGAAGGTAGTCAAATTATCCCTATTTGCAGATGATATGATAGTGTACACAAGTGACCCCCAAAATTCCACCAGAGAACTCCTACAGCTGATAAACACCTTAAGCAAAATGGCTGGATACAAAATTAACTCAAAAAAGTCATCAGCCTTCCTATATACAAATGACAATCATGCAGAGGAGGAAATTAGGAAAACTACACCCTCCATGATAGCCACAAACAATATAAAATATCTAGGAATAATTCTAACCAAGCAAGTGAAGGACTTATTTGAAAAAAAAACTTCAAATCTCTAAAGAAGGAGATTGAAGATGACATGAGAATATGCAATGATCTCCCTTGTTCATGGATCGGGAGAATTAACATAGTAAAAATGGCCATCTTACCAAAAGCAATTTACAGATTCAATGCAATCCCTATCAAAATACCTACACAATATTTTAAACACATTTAAAGATCAATTCTCAACTTCATATGGAAAAACAAAAAACCCAGAATAGCTAAAACAATCCTGTACAATAAAAGATCATCCAGAGGAATCTTCACACCTGATCTAAAGCTGTACTATAGAGTAACAGTGATTAAAACAGCATGGTACTGGCATAGCAATAGGATAGTTGATCAATGGAATTGAAACAATGACCCAGAAATGAATCCCCACACATATGGTCATTCGATTTTTGACAAAGAAGCCAAATCTTTCCAATGGAAAAAGGATAGCATCTTCAACAAATGGTGCTGGTCTAACTGGATGTGTACATATAGAAAAATGCATGTAGACCCATATTCATCACCATGCACAAAACTCAAGTCCAAGTGGATTAAAGACCTCAACATAAAACCAGATACACTAAATCGGTTACAAGAAAAAGTGGGGAAGAGCCTGGAACATATTGGCACAGGAGACAACTTCCTTAACAGAACTCTAATAGCCCAGGCATTAAGGTCAATAATTAATAAATGGGACCTCATGGGGTTGAGAAGGAAGAAGACACTATCAGAGAACAAAGTGACAGCCTACACACTGGGAAAAGAGCTTCTTCAAACCTACATCTGACAAAGGTCTAATATCCAAAATATATAAAGAACTCAAGAAATTAAACACCACCAAACCAAATAACCCAATTAAGAAATGGGGCTCAGATTTAAACAGAGAATTCTCAAGAGAGGAATATCGAATGGCTGAGAAACACTTAAAGAGATGCTCAACATCCTTTAGTCATCAGAGAAATGCAAATCAAAACGACTCTGAGATTCCATCTTACATCCATCAGAATGGCTAAGATCAAAAACTCAAGTGACAGCACATGCTGGCAAGGATGTGGAGAAAGGGGAACACTCCTTCATAGCTGGTGGGAATGCAAACTTGTACAACTACTTTGGAAATCAATCTGGCGCTTTCTCAGAAAACTGGGAATAAATAGGGCTACCTCAAGACCCAGCTATTCCACTCCTTGGAATGTACCCAGTAGATGCTCCACCACACAACAAGGACATATGCTCAACCATGTTCATAGCAGCCTTATTTGTAATAGCCAGAACCTGGAAATATCCTAAATGTCCCTCAGTTGAAGAATGGATAAAGAAACTGTGGTACATTTACACTATGGAATATTACTCAGCTATTAAAAACAAGGGAATCCTGAAATTTGCAGACAAATGGAACTAGAAATGATCATACTGAGTGCGTTAACCCAGACTCAGAAAGACTCACATGGTATATACTCACTTATAATCAGACACTATCCCAAAAGGGATGTCCCATGAAAGTCTTCATTTACCAGGAGATTGGGATAGATGTGAGGACCTCCTATTGGGACTCTAGGTGAAAGAACTATAGGAGAATGGGGAAATAGAAGGATCCAGAGGGTCCTAGAAACCTACAAGAAGAACATCATGACGGGCAGATCTGGACCCAGGGGGGTCTGCTTAAACTACTGCACCAACCAAGGACAATACATACAGTAAACAGTGAACCCCTACCCGGATCTAGCCAATGGACAAGACATTCTACACAGTTGTGTGGAAAGCGGGGACTGATTCTGACATGAACTCTGGTGGGGAGGTCGGGTGGCACTCAGAGAAAGGATATGCAGGCTACCAAGATGAGACTTGATAGGCTGTGACCATATGGTGGGGGAGGAGATTCCCTTCTGTCACAGACCTAGGGGAGGGGAATAGGGTAAAGGAGGGAGGGAAGGAGGAACAGGAGGATACAAGTAATTGGATAACAATTGAGATGTAATCTGAATAAATTAATAAAAAATAAAATATAATAGATGTCTGTGCTTTTATTAATTGCTAGTGGGTTAGAAATGCCACCATAAATAATTATACAACTAATAATAAACATTTCTTAGGCCCTACCTTTACATTAACAGCAACACTCTACCATCACCTGCTGCAGCCTCATGGCAAGGACAGACCCACCGCTCCACTTCCTCAGCCTTCAATAGCTGTCACCACCAGTGGCAAAATTCTTAGAAATTACTTAAATATAGAAAGTGAGAGAAGGAACTTTTTGTCTCACACTAATACTGATTGGGCCACCTTACACTTTGAACAGATCAATTCCCTGTTCATGATTCTATAACATTATTCATTAATCTCTGTCCTACTTAGCTTCAGGTGTCAACTCACAGCACTTAGATTCATCTGAAGAGGGAATCTCAATTTGGAGACTATGCAAATCAAACCGACTATGACCAGGTGTGTGAGAGGTTGTTTTGATTTGTCTTAACTGATGAAAAAGTGGCCGCCCAATCTGGGCAGAGGCATTCCCTAGGCAGGACATCCTAGACTGCATAAGACAGCTAGCTAACCATGAGTCTGTGAGTGAGCCAAAAGGCAAGGCACATTCTTCCATGGTTTCTGGTTCAGTTTCCTGGCCTGAGTTCCTACACTAAATGCTCTCAGTTATGTCTGGGACTTGGGAGTGTAAGATCAAATAAGCCTTCTCCTCCTCTAAGCTGCTCTTGGTCAGAGCACACTATCATGTCCAAGAGAAAGTTACTACAGCAGACTTTTTAGGAAATACTGATTCATTAAGTTATGTACATCTGAAATATTTCATTATAAAGTATCAAAAATAATCATAAATTTTACCAGTAGTTTTGTCAGAAAAGCTAAAGCCATCAAGATTAAGGGAAAGGAGAACATGAGCTCCACAGAGACAGTGCTAGGGCAAGTGAGAGCTGGACAGGCACTAGGCCACGCTGTGTCTCTCAGAAGAAATTAAACAAAACATGGGCAAATAAGAGTCTTAAGAAGCTAAGAGAAAACAAGGCCTCGTATGCATTCTTTGTGCAAACCTGCCAGGAGGAGCACAAGAAGTACTGGATGTGTCTGTCAACTTCCCAGAGTTCTGTAAGAAGTGCTCAGAGAGGTGAAGACCACATCTGCTAAAGAAAGGGGAAACTAGCTGGGCATGGTGGCACACGCCTTTAATCTCAGCACTCGAGTGGTAGAGGCAGGTGGATCACTGTGAGTTCGAGGCCAGCCTGGTGTACAAAGCAAGTCCATGACAGCCAAGGCTACACAGAGAAACCCTGTCTCGAAAAACAGAGAGAGAGAGAGAGAGGGAGGGAGGGAGGGAGGGAGGGAGAGAGAGAGAGAGAGAGAGAGAGAGAGAGAGAGAGAGAGAGAGAGAGAGAGAGAAAGAGAACTTGGAAGACACAGCAAAGTCTGACAAGGCTCGTTAGAAGAGAGAAATTAAAACCTTCATCTCCCAGAAAAGTTCAAGGACCCACTGCACCCAAGAGGCCTCCTTCAGACTTCTTGTTCTGTTCTGAGTACAGCCCAAAAGCCAAAGGAGAACTAGAGCAAGAAGTTTGGTGTCTTTAAAAACCAAGTTATGTAAACATGTTTCTGTTTTAATCCCAGGTGTGGGATATGGAGCAGGTTCAGACTGTCCACAACAGCAGACAATTTGCCCTGTGCATGCTCTGGAGGTGCATGATTCTGCCAGTTGAAGATAGTTTAATTCCGGGGACTCTAGAGAGGGAATAAAAAGAGCCCCTAGAGAGGCGGTGTGGCTGTTCCTCCTGCTGGCTCCTGCTCCTACTGTTGTTGCTGGTCCAGAGAAAAGAGACAAGAAGTTGGAGATATCCTGATGAGTCGAAGATTGGACTTTCCCCAAGAAATGCAATGACTCTAATCACCAGGAAGTAGTCTATTTTGTTGGCTGAAAGAGATCTACCCCCATTTCCCCTCTAATTTTCTTTCATGCCTGCCTACTACTGGGGATTTGGAAGGGATTAGGGTGGAATAGGGTGGAAGGTATAAGGACAAAATAATATAGCTAAAAATATTATGCCAACAGAGAACATCTTGGCTGGTCCATTGGTGATGTTGCAAAGAAGCTAGGAGAGATATGGAACAGCACTGCAGCAGGTGACAAGCAGCCCTGTGAAAAGAAGGCCACCCAGCTGAAGGAAAAGTATGAAAAGGACACTGCCGCCTATAGAGATAAAACAAAGGCAAAAAACCAATGCAGAGAAAAAGGGGATCATCAAGGCTGAAAAGAGCAAGAAAAAGAAGCAAGAGCTAGATGATGACGAGGACGAAGAGCATGAGGAAGAGGAAAGAAAAGGGGATGACAACTGGTTCTAGTGCAGTTTTGATTCTTTGGTTTTTTCTGTTTGTTTGTTTTGTCTATGAAGCATTTAATCATGCTGTACACAGGTTACTCCTTTTTTTTAAAAATTGAAATGTAAGGTTGTATAAGATTTGTTTTTAAACAGTACATTGTCTTTTTTAGTTTACACAGTACTAAATGTGTCTTTAAATAGCCCTGTCCTGGTGTTATTTTCAATAGCCATTAACCATACCTTGTATAATCTGAAGGTTATAGACTGGCATGGAAATTTAAAGCAGGGTCTTGTTGGTACACAGAAAAAAATCAGCTATATATGGTAATGGTAGTTTTTTTGGTTTTCTGTTTGTTTGTTTTTTTTTTCAATTTCCCATGGTCTGATGCAGTTTATATGAAGATAATTGTTCTGATAACTGAATACCAGTCAGTAACTTTTTTAAAATGCAGTTGTTTTGTTGACATTATGAATGCTTCTAAGTAAATACTTTTTTTTTTAACTTAAAAAAAGGGAAAGGAGGACATGATTTTCTAAAACTGAAGCTTTTAACTGCAATGGGCAGTAGTTAATGCAGGGCCACATCACCAAAGTTCTGGGAATAAGCAACTGTGAGACACATGGGACATGGCTATGAATCCTGCCCCACACACACACACACACACACACACACACTATGGCTCAGGGACATCAAACGCTGAAATGCTGTCCTCTGGATAGGAAATGGCTGTTGCACACACGAACCCACAGCAACACTGATTACCTCCACGAGACCTGCACGAGATCAAGTCTGTTTAAAATTCTAGTGTGGGGAGGCGGGGCTCCTGAGATCTCAGGCTAGTTGGGGAGCTATAGGTGTCACCACCCCTCCAGTGGAGTGTGTGACAAACGTTACTACAGAAGCTGAGGGAAGGACCCCTACCCAAGGGAGAGCCTCCTGGAATGGGTCTGATGTTCCTGCCAGGAGTAACTAATTGTAGCCCCCCTCCTTTTCTCTTTTTTCTCATTTGTTTTGGAACATTCTGCCTTTGTTTTTACTTCCTTATCAGAACTTTTCAAATGTAACTGTGTTGCTAGGAGACCCCTAACTTGAGACTACAGCCAAGAGTCATTCAGAGTTTTATCACCAAGTTCCATTCCACTTGTTAATAAAAACATGGCTAAGAAGTAATCATAGTTTATATTATGACTTACAAATAAAGTGTTTAAAGAAAGCTCCAGATAGTGATGGAAGAGCTAGGGAAAAAAAAAAAACTGTCTTGACTCACAGATGTTTGGCATAATGAGAAAATATTGACCGTTGATAAAGAGGGCACATGCACTGATACCAATCTAATGACTTATAAATGATTATTCAAGATTGATGACAACATTATTACTCTGCAACCTGTATTTAAATTGTATGAAAAAATGTAACCACAAACACACACACACACACCCATTTCAAAAATGTATAAAAACCTGGGTTGCTAGTCAACAAAATACACTCAGATTCAAACACTATCCCTGGTTTGTCTCTGTTCGTCACTCGCCTATATCTGCCCACCAGCGCTTTGAGAAACCTCGTTCCCAAGGACCTATATCCGACTGAGATGGTCCACGGGGTGTAGGCAGCTGGTGACTGCTAGGAGAGAGTCCCTTTTCTTTTTTTTTTTTTTTTTTTGGTTTTTCGAGACAGGGTCTCTCTGTGTAGCCTTGGCTGTCCTAGAATCACTTTGTAGACCAGGCTGGCCTCGAACTCACAGCGATCCGCCTGCCTCTGCCTCCCGAGTGCTGGGATTAAAGGCATGCGCCACCACCGCCCGGCCTGAGAGTCCCTTTTCTTTAGGAGTATGGCCACTGGAAGGCTGTTGATGCCCCACACACCTGGGCACATAGACAGCACTAATTGGACTCTGGGTTAATTTTTTAAATTACAAACTAAAGACGTGAAGTTGGGAAGGAGATGTAGGACTGAGGGGTAGATGTGATCAAGACACATTTGATACATGCATGAAATTTTCATGGGATAAATAAAAATCCTTCAGTTTTTATCCCCATTGGCAACAATAATTATTAGTTGTTTTTTCTTGAAATAACCAGCTTACTTTATTCATTTTTAAAATACTTATTTTTAATTATGTGTGTGTATTTTTATGCACATAAATGCTGATCCCCACAAAGGACAGAAAAGTTAGACCCCTTGCACCTGTCTTTACAGGCAGGCATGGACAGCCCAACATAGGTGCTAGGAACTGAATGTGGGTTCTCTGCAACAGCAGAATGCACTCTTAGCCACTGAGAAATACAACCAATTGTGAATAACTGGTCAATTAGTCTTTTGAGTCTTTTAAAAAGGTGGGTTTTACGATGTTCACAACTACAGTAAGCACACTCGTGTTTCTCTCCTGACTACTTCACACTGCACGAAAGTGTATCAAGCCTACTGCAAGTTTCACCATGCTGAATACTAAAAAGGCATACCCTTAAAAGGAGACACTTCACAAAACCCATCAACTTTTCTACTTCATCAAACAAACTCTTATGTAAAATTAGCATCATTTCCTTTTTATAGTTAGCACATGGCAGGAAAAAGAAAAGATGACTACTAGTACTGTTTGGTGTTGCTGCCTTGCTTCCTGCTAAGGCCTATAAGCATTTTACTTACCACTGCTTAGCACTTGCTGGTGCAAATGTAAACCCCACAGAAATCGGCAAATAATGTTAGTATTATTAAGAAAATAGTTTTCCAAGGTCACCTAAAACAATCTCAGGAACTACCAGGGAGTTCACAAGCCATATTTTGAGAACCACTGTTTTTAAAGAACTGAGAGAATATAAAGCTTAATTAGAGCAAAGATTCTACAAACTCTGCCTTTATGCTATGCTATAAATTCACTCTTTAAATAACATTAGGAAACAGAATCAATTGAACTTAATTCATTTTCACATGAAATTAAATTTATCTTGAATGCTTATAGAATAACCTATATTTACCCAACTAGCATTCCAGAACATCTAAGTTTTTAAAGATTTATTTATTATTATGTATACAGTGCTCTGGCTGCACATACGCCTGCAGGCCACAAGAAGGCACCAGATCTCATTATAGATGGTTGTGAGCCATCATGTGGTTGCTGGGAATTGAACTCAGGACCTCTGGAAGAACAGTCAGTGCTTTTTTGTTTGTTTGTTTGTTTGTTTGTTTTTTGTTTTTCGAGGTAGGTGTAGCCCTGGCTGTCCTGGACTCACTTTGTAGACCAGGCTGGCCTCGAACTCACACCTGCCTCTGCCTCCTGAGTGCTGGTATTAAAGGCATGCACCACCATACCTTGCACAGTCTTAACCTCTGAGCCATCTCTCCATCCCCTAGGAATACATAATTTTAAAAGACTTATAAAAATAAAGACTTAGCTTTGCAAACAGTAACAAAATAAATACCTATAATATAATGAAGCCCCAAGTCATTATACTTAACTGTAACAGAACTTGATTTTGTATTGTTTCATCCTGAGGAACCTGAGGGGGGAAAACGAAAAGGGGTTTTGTTTTTGTCAAACTAAGAAATTATAATTTAATGAAACAATCCAAAACATAACACTTCATACGATTCTTACTTAGTATTTCTTACCTCTAAGTTTTTTTCATTTTTAAGATTATAATATAGTCACATTATTTCCCCTTTACCTTTCCTCCCTTTAAATCCTCTCTTATACCTCTCTGTGCTCTTTTAAATTAATGGTCTCTTCTATTTTTCATTAATTGTTGCTACATACATGCAAGAGTGCACATGCGTGTGTGTGTGTGTGTGTGTGTGTGTGTGTGTGTGTGTGTGTGTGTGTATTCCTAAAGACACAAATATAGCCTGCTCAGTCTGTGTAAGCCATCAATTGGTGTGTTTTTCCCTAGGGAAGCCTCTCTCTCCCACTCAGTGTTCCTCATTTGCCCGTAGTTTTTTGTGTAAGGTTGAGGCCTTGTAACCTTTTTTTACTGTGGAAAAATACACAAAATGTTCCATCTTAATGATGTTTAAATGCATAGATGTAGGGCATTAAGTAACTTATGTTTTGGGCTGCATTATCACCAAGCATTTCCAAAACTTTCTCCTCTGAAACCTCTCAGCTAAAATTCTATGCCTCATTTCCTTCTACCCTCACCATGGCAGCCTACCGTCTCTGTAAATTTGACTTCTCTAGGAATATCATGGAGTAGAAATCTTATAGTGTTTGCTATTTTGTGAACAGCTTGTTTCACATAACAAGACTGATCCATGCTGTAGTATATATCAGTATTTTCTTCTTGTTTAAGGCTGACCAACCTTCATCAACTGTATACCATACTTCACTTTCCACTCTTCATCTGTAAACACTTGCATTACTCCCACCACTTTTGGCTTTTGTGAATAATAAACAGTGCTACAGAATAATTCTGCTGTGAATTAAAAACTTTCTTCAGGTGCCTATTTTCACTTCTTTTAGGTATAGACTCAGTAGTAGAATTATTAGATCATATGGCGTTCAGTTGCTTAATTTTGGGAGGAATCACCATACAATGTAACATTTTACACTTATACTTGCAAGGCAAACGTTTGCGAGTTTTAAAACATCCGTTTGCGAGTTTTAAAACATCTTTGCTAACCTTTCTTTTCTGTTGTTTGTTTCCTGTAATAGTCATCCTAATGAGTGTGAAATGGTCCCCCTGGGAGATTTAGTTTGCATAGTTTCTTGTGCTCATAGTCATTTGTATACACCTCCTTTGGTGAAATATCTATTTAATTTGTTATTACTCTTCCTTTTTTTCTTTATAGTATTGGGGATTGAATCAATGGCCTCATGCATGCTAGGCAAGCACTCTACTACTGAGCAGTAGCCTCCGGCCTCAAATTAATTCTTCCATTTGAAGGCAGTTTCCCAGTATGGCCATGGATTCACTCTAGCCGCAGCCGTCCTTGAATGTGCTGTCTTCTGGTCTCAGTGTCCTGAGTATGAGGGGTTACAGGTCTATAGCACTAGGCCCGGCCATTATCTCCTTGTTGTTGTTGTTGCTGTTGTTGTTGTTGTTGTATGTACAAATTCTTCTCTTTATACATTCTGGATACTGATTCCAAACCACAAGATTTGCAAATATGTTCTCCCATTTCATTCTTATTCTGTTAAAGTATCCTTTTATGATCAAAGTTTTAAAATTTCATTATATCTAACTTACCAATCTTTTTCTTGTCTATTCACATAGTGTTATTGAAAAAAAATCACTGTTAAGCCCAATGTTTTCTTTTTGTTGGTGGTGGGGTGGTTTGGTTTGGTTTGGTTTTTCGAGTCAGGGTTTCCCTGTGTAGCCTTGACTTTTCTGGACTCACTTTGTAGACCAGGCTGGCCTCAAACTCACAGTGATCCATCCACCTGCCTCTGCCTTCCAAGTGCTGGGATTAAAGGCGTGAGCCACCACAGCCAGCTCCAATGTTTTCTTCTAGTTACTACTGTTAGTTTATATATTTTCCTTAACTTCTATAAAATGAATTGGTAACTGTTTCTTTTCTCGTTACTAGAACCAAATTCCTGACAGAAGCAACAGGAAATACAGACTCTGGCTCGCATTTCAGAAGATACAGTGCACTGTGACAGGAAAGTCACAGTGGCTGCAGGCTGGGGTGGCAGGCATTTGTGGCACAGACAGTTTACCGTTAGCAGACCAGGAAGAAGAGTGATTGGCAAGAGCTTTCTGCCTCACCTGGGCAACACAGTAGAGGTGGCCCTGATGGCAAAGGCTTGGGTAAGGCAACCCTGAGGGTGTGAGAGCAGGAGACCTGGCTCAGCCCCTCAGTCTGCAGCACTTAGGAAAGGGGCCCTGTACCTTGACTGGGCAGCACACTAGAGATAGCTCTGGAGGCACTGAGTGCAGGTGAGCTAGTATGAGGGCATGAGAGACAGGAGAACTGACCCTGCCTCCTGGCAATGGCAGCACTGGGTGGCCTACCCAGAGCAGTGCTGGAGAGCGTGACCTTGTGGTATGAATAAGAGAGAGTCCCAGGGCTTAACCAGCTCAGCTACCACCCAACCCCAGATCCAGGGGTCAGAATTAGCCCACCACAAAATGTGTATTATCTGTGAACAGTTAGAACAAGTGAAAGGGTCAGTCCTGCTGTTCCAAAGCTGTAGGATCTCCATGACACATAGCAACAATAAAATAACCAGGAGTCTGGACAAGGACCCACTATTGATGGTGTCACAGAAGCCAGAGATCTCAAACCAGACCAAAGACTCATTGCAATGTACATTTGCAAGTGAATATATGTGGACAGAGGGATATACAGTGGGACACACTGTGACATACTACAGCTTCCATGATGAGGTGTGTTCTATGCTTTGGTGTTTTGTTTGTTTTGTTGATGGTAGTGGTAGTTGGTTGGTTGGTTGGTTGTGTGTGTCTATATATATTTATTTATTTTAGGGGGTAAGGAGGCCTCAAGTGTGAAGGGCAGATATGAGGGGTTGGTGAGATGAGTGGGACTGGGTTGCATGATGTGAAACTCACAAAGAATCAATAAAAACTTTGAAAAAAATAACTTAAACACAAAATGATTGAATTAGGAATGTCTTGGCTGAAGTTAAACCAAGTCTCAAAGCCCTATTTTAATCCTGTTCCTTCCCAGAAACATTTCTAAGCCACCACAAGTTCTTGGCAGCAAAGGCAACTCAGGGACTGTGAGAATTAAATCAGGATGAGCTCCTGAGTCAGGAGAGGGACATCAAGACTCTTAGTGATCAAAGTCCTCCCTGTTCTGTGAGCTTTGAAAACCCACCCTGTACTTGGCATCACAGTATTTTTTACCTCAAAGAGCCAGCGCTAATAGGAAGGAATTCTCCCTACCTACTGAAGCTTAAAAGACAAAGTAAAGAAAGAAAAGGAAGAGGGAAAAAGAAAAGACGGAAAGGGGGGATAGAAAAAAATTTCTCTTAAACTCTAGCCTTGCTAACCCTCTTCCATCACACGTCTATCAAGCAAGCCTGGGTTTATTCATGGCCTTTTCTACATTCCCTTCGGCATCCAAGTTAACTGATTCCACCTCCTTATATGCATAAAAGTGGAAAGGAAATATGACAGGAGAGATGGCTCAGCATCAAAGAGCATTTGCTGCTCTTGCAGAGAGCCAATTCCATTTCCATCACTCACAAGGTGGCTCACAACCTCCTATAACTCCAGTTCTGGCCTCTGCACACACATATATACATATAAAATTTAAAAAAAAAACTTTAAGTGAAAGAAGAAGCCTTCAATTTGGATTCACACTGCTCAGGAATGACAAATCAATTACTGACCCAACTAGAGACCTACTCTGCAGGAGAAAGTCAACCCCTGTCACTATTAATGACATTCTGCTATGCTTGCAGACAGGAGCCTAACATAACTGTCTTCTGAGAGGCTTCATCCAGCAGCTGATGGAAACAGATGCTGAGACTCACAGTCAAACAATAGGCCAAGCCTGAGAGTTTTGTAAAGAGTGGGAAGAAGGACAGAGGAAGTCAGAGGGTTCAAGGACACCATAAGAAGACCTACACAGTAAACTCATCTGGGCCCATGGCACACAGACTGAACCACTAAGCAAAGAGCAGGCATGGGCTGGACCTAGACCCCTTCACATATGTAGCAGATATTCAGCCTGTTCTTCATGTGGGTCCCCTAACAAATGGAGTAGGGGCTGACTCTACAGACTGCCTCTGGATGCCTTTCCCCTAGCTGGGTTGCCTTGTCTAGCCTCAGTGGAAGAGGAGCTTAGAACTGCTGCGACTTGAGGTGCCAGGGTCGGTTGGTACCCTTGGGGGCCTCCCTTTCCCTGAGAAGGAAAGGGGAGACTTAGGGTAGCAGGGTGTGAGGGTGGGACTGGGAGGAGAGGGGGGAGGGGGGCTGGGATCAGGCTGCAAAGTGATTAAATAAAAAATTAATTAATTAAGAAAAGAATACCCAATGTCAACCTTTGGCCTTCATATGCACACACCACACACAGAGAGAGACACATGTAGATGAGTCAGGTGTGTAGTCATGTTTGCAATCTCAGCACTTAAGAGGCAGAGGCAGCTTCCCCATGGTGATATAAGGATCTCGTTGTAACTGTAAGCCAGAATAAACCCTTCCTTCCTTCCACTGCCTATTTCAGGTACACCCCTGCAATGAGTGCAGTACGTCATACATGCACTGTCTCACTGTTCTTTGAAAACAAACTTGCCCTAAAATGAGCAAACCTTTGAGCCTGTTAACACACCATTAACAGTTCATCAGACAAAATGGTGCCACGATGGTCCTAGGTTGACCATCTAGGGTAAAACCTCCTGCCCTGCATGAGGAAGATGTATGTCGTTCAGGAATATAAAGGTAATTCCCCAATCCTCAGGGGAAAAGCGCCTACTAAAACCCATTCTGCAGGATACCCCGCCCAGTGCTCATTCTCTAGCTTGCTGTGATCGGAGCCTGGAGAGCAATACCCTTTGCTTTGTTTAAGTTTTTCTAAGTAAACCTGTCTTTGCTTTAAAAAAAAAAAAAGAGAGAAAGAGAGAGTCAGAGTCAGAAAAACTGCTCCATATTCAAGGCCAGCCTGAGCTACAAAGTAAGTCCTAGATAAGCCTGTAGTACAAAGTAAAAACTGGTCTTACAAAATAAACATAGACACGTCTGTATCTTCCCTGCCACTCCTTAGGACTTTGCAGGTAGGCACCCCTGGCTGGCTGGCTTCATCAAGCTAAAGTGCTAACTAATCCCCTGTGATTCCCAATAGGATCTGCACTAAGGTAAAACAAATAACCCATCCGATCTAAGCACATATTTGTACTCACACACACAAAACAACAGGGGGTCTTTGATGCTGTATATACTACACAGACTGGAGTTTCCTTCACAAGCTTTAAAATGAACTCTGACACAAGAAGAAGAATTACTATCTCCTACTTCTAACCTCTGCTCCTTTTACTTCCTTATCTCCACTGAAAAACAAGGCTGGAAGAAGAGAAAAAAGGAAAATGTTTTAAATTCCCCCTCCTAAAACAAATGGCCTTCATCAAATTTACAACAAAGGAATTGAATGATTGTTTTAAAAAGCAAAAGAACCAAAATACTAATGTACAAAGCCCCTTATAATTAGTAATTTTCCACAGACAGCAGTTCCAGCTTCTGACACACCTGTACTACTGGGTCCTCACTGAGGGCTGGCAAGGCCTTATCTTTATTCTTTTGCTCTTGGGAGTCCTTTCTGGGTTTGGGCCCAAGCTGAATCTCAGGAGAAGGCATGCCTGTAATGAAATATAATTAGTCAATATCTTGCAATAGTCTTATTATTCCACTTTCAGATGAATTCAAGAATTTTATAAATACTGTAAAATGTTACTAATAATCACCTGACCTGGGGGTGGGGAACATATATTATTAAATGGTAGGGTGCATGTTTACCATATATGAGGCTTGGGGGACAAATCCTAACATAGTCCAAAATATTGTACAGCACAGTTTAACTGTCACTTTTATATATCAATATTTTTACATTATTACTTAGTAGGGGGTCATCCTGCATTGAACAAAACAATGCTAGATATTTCTTGGCCTCAGGATGTAGGAATGCAATGAGTATGTATAGAAAATTTTATACACTGGGACTGGGGATATGTCTTGGTAGGTAAAGTGCTTGTTGTCATTTTGTTAAAACAGCCTTAGCTAAGACACACCTCGTCATTCAACATAAGAAATACTAATGTACCAATAGCACAGAAATAGTCACACAGATGAATTAAGCAGTGGGAAACAGACATTTGTATTGAAATTTACATTTACATGCACATATAAATTTAATGTGCCACGGCCAGGCAAAATGCAAAGTGGGTATAGTTGCATCCTGCCAAGCCTAACCACCTAAGTTAAATCCCTAGGACACACAGGGTAGAAGGAGAGAACCAAGTCCCACAGTTGTCCTCTAACTTACACACACACACACACACACACACACACACACACACACACACACTGTGCCACATGCCTCCCACATACACATATACAGTCTCTCTCTCTCTCTCTCTCTCTCTCTCTCTCTCTCTCTCTCTTTCTCTCTCTCACTCTCTCTTTCTAATATATATGTGTGTGTGTGTGTGTGAGTGTATGTGTGTGTGTGTGTGTGAGTGTATGTGTGTGTATATATATATATATCTTTATAAATGGCTAGTTTATAGTTTAATATATCATAACCATAGTGTTTTGTGGGTTTTTTTGAGACAGGGTTTCTCTGTGTAGCTTTGGCTATCCTGGACTCACTTTGTAGACCAGGCTGGCCTTGAACTCACAGCAATCCTCCTGCCTCTGCCTCCCGAGTGCTAGGATTAAAGGCGTGCACCACCAACGCCCGGCTATAACAATAATGTTTTAAACAGAATAAATTACTCAATAAATCATATTGAGACAATTAGCTTACTACTTGAAAAAGTAAAATTAGAACTCTTCCTATATACCAAAATATTCTGAACATACTAAGAAGAGAAGCATGAAGGCAGGCTAGAGATGCAGCTCAGCCAGCAGAGCACTTACTCTCCCCACAAGCACAAGGCCACGAGCTTGGCCCTAGAACACATGTAAAGACGCTGAGCATACAGACACAAGCTTACGACCCCAGCACTGGGGAGGTGGGGACAAGGTGCTCTCTGAGGGTTACTGGCAATTGCTTAGCTTAAGTAGTGAGATCCAGGCCAAGGAGAGATCCTGTCTGAAATGCAGACAGCATTTCTGAGAATGAGACCCAATCTATACAGGCAAACGTGTACACATACACACACACACACACACACACACACACACACACACACACACACACACACACATTTTTTAAAAAGACCAGAGGCACTTTCTCAAGCTCTGTAAAAACTTATTTCAAAATGGATTAAATATATTAGTAGGACCAAAACTTTACATTTTCTAAAAGAAAATACTTCAAGATACAGGCATAAGAAACACTTTTTCAGGGCTTAGAGAGATGGCTCAGTAGTTAAGAGCACTGGCTGCTCTTTCAGAGGACTGAGTTCAATTCCTAGCACCCATGTGGAAGCTCACATCTGTCTGTAACTCCAGCTCCAGGGGATCTGATACCCTCACCCAAATACACATGCTGGCAAAATGCCAATGTATATGAAATACAAACAAATTATTTTTCTAGAAAGGACTCCAATAGCACAAGAAATAATCTCAAAAAGTCAAGGGAGATTACATGGGGGAAAAAAAGCTTCTGCACATCAAGAGACCATGACCACAGTGAAGAGACCACTTACAGACTGGGAAAAACATCTTTGCCATGTATCAGATATGCATTTGCTATTTAGAGGACATGAAGAACTTCAAAAATTAAACACCACAAAAAACCATCTAATCAAAAATTATGCTGCTGGATGTGGTGGCACACTCCTTTAATCTTAGCACTCAGGAGGAAAGGCAGCTGGTCACTGTTATTTGAGGTCAGCCTGGTCTACAGAAAGAGTTCCAAGACAGCCAGTGCTACACAACAGATCAACCACCTGACAAATTAGGGGAACAACAAAAATGGCTTCCAACACACAGTAAACAAGATAAACTAGATTCTCATACGGAGAAACACTACCAATGACCTAACATTTCCATTGCAAATATACAAATATGAATAACCAAAAAAATAGGTCTCCTCCAAAAATTGGTGTGCACACGGTAATGTCAACCAAGAAAAGTCACTTAGATGACATACAAGAAAATGATTTCAAGATAGCAACAATAAACAAGATAAAAAACTCAGTAAGGATATGAATAAATGCTGGAAAGAAAACAAAAACAGATGAATGAAATACCAAAAACAATTACATATATGAAAATAGAATAAAAATAAAATCTCTGAAAAATCAAAATAAAATGTGAAATAAAAATGCAAATTCAAACAAAAATTCTAGAGGAAAGATTCACTGACAGACTAGATCAGATGGAAGAGAGAATATCAGGCCTTGAAGACAAGTAAAGGAATTGGATCAGAGAGAATGTTGAAGGCAGAGTAGAGGAACTGGATCAGAGAGAACATAGAATTCAAAACAAAACAAAACACGCAAGAATGGAATGTGCAGGAAGTCCAGAACACTATTTTTTTAAAAAAATCAAATCTATGAATAATAAGAAAAGGTTAAAAATTAAAAAATGACCCAGATCAAATGCACAGAAAATATTTTCAACAAAATCACAGAAACTTTTCTAATCTAAAGAAAGAAATGCCCATCAAAATCCAAGAGGCATATAGAATACGAAATAAACAGACCAAGAAAGAAACATATTAACATCATATTAAAACACTAAGTGACAACAAAAAAGATCAAGTCATACAGAAAGACAGGTGCATCAGAATTAACAGCTGATTTTTCAATGGAGAACAAAAACCTAAAGGGATTGGACCAATGTTCTACAAGTTATGAAAGAGCACATATCTGAGCCCAGACTACTATACCCAGAAAAACTATCAGTCATAATTGAAGAAAAAAGAACACATTCAGTGATAAAAACAGATTTTAAAAAACTATGACCAACAAAATCAGCTCTACAGAGAATACTGAAAGGAATGCTCAGATCTGAAGATGTTAAAACATTGTTCAAGAAGACAGAAGAAACAACAATTTCCCAAACATTGAATCAAAGTTGTCTAATAAGGGTCACAAAACAACAGGAATTAACAAACATGACCCAATAATGACTCCTGATAGCAATGGTTTCAACTCTCCCAACAGCCAAAGACTAACAGACTGGGTCAGAAAACAGGATCCCTATTTTTGATGCTTCCAAGAAAAACCCACACCTCACAACCAATGGCAGACACCACCTTAAACTAAAAGAGTGAAAAACATGTAGCTAAGAAAACAGACTTCATGCTGGCTGTGGTGGCGCATGCCTTTAATCCCAGCACCTGGGAGACAGAGGCCAGCCTGGTCTACAAAGCGAGTCGAGGATAGCCAAGAGCCAAGACTAACATAGAGAGACCCAGTACTGAAAAACAAAACAAAACAAACAAAAAAAAAAAAAAAGAAGAAAAGAAAAAGAAAATAGATTTCATATCAAAACTAGTTATACTCATTAAAAGAAAAACAACAGAATATTATAATTCTAGGCACATATGCAGCAAACACAGGCGCACCAAATTTCATAAAAGAAATCCTATTATAAATAGGACCACAGCACAGATCAGTTCCAACACAGTGATAGTGGGTGATTTCAATCTGCCCACTTTTACCAGTGTTAGGTTATCTGGGAAAAGTAAATAAATAGAAACTGTAGTAAAACAACATCATAAACCAAACAGACCTAACAAGTGTTTACAGGAAATTCTGCCTAAACACTAAAGAACATTCCTTCTTCTGAGCAGCCCATGGAACTTTCTCTAAAATAGACAGCTGGGACACAAAACAAGCTAAGCTTGAGAGATGATACATAAAGTTGGCCTTCCACATAGGCATGTATATACCC
>OU015758.1:16956243-16969918 GCA_907169655.1 Acomys percivali | reverse complement strand
CTCAAACACCAGACTCAGACTCAGATTGATGAAAGTTTATTGAACACTGAACAAAAACTGACCATTCAGGGCCATAATCTGAGCTCAGGAGCCAGTTATGACACTGGTCTGTTTCTAAGGCAGGCTTTTTATACAAAAACAAAAACAAAAAACAAAAAACAAAAACAAAAAAACCCAAAAACAAACAAACAAACAAAAAAACTGTATCCAGGTAACCAGGTGGGAAGCAAGGGGGAAGGCAGCATTACCTAATTTTGATTACCCAAGCACAAGAAGAATCAATTTTGTTCCAAGCAGAATGTATCCAGGTGGCTAGACAAAGCATTTTAAGCTGATTGGCTAGGATATAGGCCTGGGGACTTTTTATTTCCCCATCCTTCTGGGAGAAAGGAACATAGCAGGGTATTGTGTCTTTGGTTAAGTAGAACATAAATCATTAATTCAAGCATAATGTTCAACACATATTGAGTTGTGAGTAAAAGGCTGTTCAAGCTCCCAGGCAGATACAGCCCGAGAACCAGAACTTAACTTTACCTCATGATCCAAATGGAGACTTGAGAGACAAAATGGCTTCTGGTATGCTAAAAGAGACAACAGTTATTAACAGAGGAACCACAGTTATGCTAGAAACTAAAGTAGGTCCCAACAGAAGGCCTATAAAGTTTAAGCAAGTTACAACAAAAGCAGTTACAGCTCTCCCTGAGGGCATGAGTTCGGTTCCCAGCATCAACATCAGGCAGCTTGAAACCACATGTAATTCTAGATCCAGGGAGATCTGAAGCATCTGGCTCTTTTGGGCACCTGAACTCATGGGCAGACCACCACATATATGCACACATAGCTAAAATAATAACAATACATATTTTTTAAAGGTAGATCAGAAATTCAAGGACATCCCTGGCTACACAGACATTTTTCAGCCAGCCTGTCTAAATAAAGGAGGAGGAAGAGAAAAAGGGAAATTGATATAAGTAAATAATATATAACAAAACCCCGAAATTTAATAGTTTCTGGACAAATGAAATTACCAACTGAGCAACCTCCATCGTGTATAACTAAAATAACCATGTAAATATATTTATATTAATATAATTGTGTGTCTGCTGATACAGAAAAAGGAACAAAACCAAAAGAGCTTAATCATAGTTTCAATGTCAGGCAATGCAAAGCAATGATTTTTTGTGTGTGTGTGTGTGTGTGTGTGTGTGTGTGTGTGTGTGTGTGTACATATATGTGCATATATATATATACAGAGAGAGAGGGGGAGGGAGAAGGAAAGAGAGAGAGAGAGAGAGAGAGAGAGAGAGAGAGAGCAGTCATGCGTCATCCAAGGACAGGCAGTACTGAGAAATGTGCTTGCTGCTAGGAGATGTATTTCATCACTTTGCAAACATCACAGGATGTCCTTGCACAAGCTGAGATGATACAGGTCAGTCCCTTCACACGGCCTCTTGGTGTAATGAAGACTCAGCAATCAGAAGATGTATGGGTGTCCAGCGGCTGGAGAGGTTGCCAGCAGTTCTTGGCACTCCTTTGCATGAAGGTGTATGGGATTCTGTCTTCATAACATAATGGCATTGTCTCTGTGTCTCTCTTCTAAGATAACCAAGTATATTACACTAGAGACCAACCCTGCCTCCTTTAGGCTCCTTTTGACTCGCTATAACCACAACAGCTCTATTTGTCCCAGAGAGATTCCATCTGAAGATTCCAGGAAAAACACCATTCAAGCCAGCAGATTGCTCCTTATTTTTAATGAGAGTGTGCTTAAGCCAAAGTCATAAAGATGTGATTTCCTCAGGAGTCGTGAAGACAATGGGAATGGGGACACAAGCCTTCACGCCCAGCACTCAGGAGGCAGAGGCTGACAGATCTCAGTGAGATTGTCTACATAGTGAAACACTGTCTCAAAAAATAAAAGTACAGTAACATATAATATCCTAGACTTTCACATTCACTCACCTGTCATCCACCAACTCACGAAGGGCAGCTTCTAGGCCGGAAGATCCATCTATGGTGAATGCACTACATAGATATGCCATTTTGTGCCTTTATATTTTGTATTTTTTACTGCACTTTTCTATGTTTAGAAACACAAATAGGTTCCTTACAGTATTCAGTACAATCACGTGCCCCACACAGGTTTGAGGCCTTGACATATATTATAGCATAAAATCTAGGTTTTAATACAGACACTCTCTGATATTTGTGCAAGGATGAAATGCCCTGCGGGTGCTCTTCTTGGCCTGTGTCTCCACCAGACTGACCATTGTGGCACAGGCAGTAAAAGCCATAAAGCCAAAACTGGTTCTCAGTGTTTCCTAGCAAAGAACAATAAAATATGAAGGGAGGGCAGAGTTGAGACCTAGTTAATCAGCTACAAGCTAGTTACATAAGTAAAGACTGAACACTCAATCAATGTTGGCAGGCCATGGCTGGGACAGGTAAAAGATGAGCCATGCAATTAATGATGACTATAAATCCAACTAGCGTGGGTATTATGGTCCGATTTGTCATCCTTCCCGAACTCTGACACTCGTTTCACCTAATGGTCTTCTTTTTGCCTGGCCTGTTTCGGCTTTCCACCTTGTACATGCTCTCTCTAATATAATGCCAGTGTTTATTGAATGGTGCAATGCCTCATGTCCCTCTCGCAGAATTGAAATTTCCAAAATGGATTCTATGCGTTATGATTTCTTGTTTCCATTTTGGTTTCACTCTCTTAACTAAACACAGACCCTAAGTGGGAGAGACAGAGAAAGAAAGGCAGGAAAGCCCATGACATGGTGCTGGCTTGTAAGAACAAGTGTTAGATTTCAAAGGTGTTTCATCAATTTCATGTAACAACATAAAGTCAGCTGCTACATTTATTCCTTAAAGTATATAAGCTTATAATTAAGTAAATCATATTAAAGAAAATTGCACCATGCATAAAATACTCATTAGTTAACTTTTAGTTCTTTTTACACATTTTGCTATAAAATCAGTAGAATTTTTTTAAAAAAGGAAATAAGAGGTCATGATGTATAGAATACATCTGCTACATAAATTATATATATATATATATATATATATAAAACGTATAATATGACAGAGTCTTCGAATGCTGCAAATCCTAGCTTTCCCCCTAACAAAGACTCTGTACTTGGCCAAACTTCAGCCATGCTTTTCAACCCCGGGCTCTATCGTGCTGTTCCTTCAAACCCAGAGGTTTTGCAAAGATCTCGGATAAGTGAGCATAGCAAAAAATCTCCAACCCTAGATACCTGACCACTCTCAATATCTGATCTAGCTCCTCTTCCTTCCTCCATCTCTCCACAGATATGTCCTATCCCTTTGGCCTATATATTCAATAAAAATCTATTGCGGCTAGAGAGATGGCTCAGAGGTTAAGAGCACTGCCAGCCCTTCCAAAGGTCCTGAGTTCATTCCTCAGCAACCACATGGTGGCTCACAACCATCTATAATATGATCTAATGCCCTCTTCTGGCCTGCAGGTGGAGAACTGTATAGTATATGTATTAAAAATTAAATCTTAAAAAAAAATCTATGCATCATGATCTCCCTTACTGCTGCTATTTTAGCTCTTAATAATGTTACACACACACACACACACACACACACACACACACACACACACACACACTTAGCTATCAATTCCCACTATCCATGCTAACTAAAACACACGTCTGAGCTCAACCTCTGCTCTCCACCCTTAGAACCTGTTGCAAAGACACCAGTGCCTATCAGGAAAAAAAAAAAATTCTTTTCCATGCACAATATTGTAGCAAGTGTGATTAATGATTTTTTTGTTGTTGTTTTTTTCGAGACAGGGTTTCTCTGTGTAGCCTTGGCTGTCCTGGACTCGCTTTGTAGACCAGGCTGGCCTCGAACTCACAGCGATCCACCTGCCTCAATGATTTTTTTTTAACCCAGTCCATCTCCACCTGGAGATGACTGGCAACCCAACATTACCAATGAATTTCTGAGTACTTTTATCCAGCGGCATCTGTGTATTCCTGGGGCCTGCCATTATTTTCAGGTTGATTTGTAAGAATTGCGGTGGCTTGACTCACCTCTGGTATCTGGCCCACGTTTCCGTTCCCTTCATCTGGGAGGACGGAGCCTATTCACATGCCTCCTTTTTCTCTGGAACACACAGTCCAGAAGTCAACTTATTTCCTCTCTGCTGAGGTCTGCTTGCTCTTTGTATCCTCTGGTCTGGATTTTTCCAGGCTGGCTCCCTTTTGAAAGTAGCCTGTACCTAGTTCATGAAAACACTTTTTGCCTGAACAAATTCTAATAGTGCACACTGGTCACTCCCTTTGCCCTACTGTCAGAGCCAGTCACTCTGTACCCATTCATTTCCCCAAGTGTAAACCAGACATCAGCCTTCTATGACCCTAAGTGCAAAGGACACATGGCAAGCCTTCAAGAAGTCCCTCTGAAGTGCTTTCTAGACTCAGTTAAAAAAAAAAGAAGAAGCAGCCGGGCATGGTGGCACACCTTTAATCCCAGCACTCAGGAGGCAGAGGCAGGCGAATCGCTGTGAGTTCGAGGCCAGCCTGGACTACAAAGTGAGTCCAGGACAGTCAAGGCTACACAGAGAAACTCTGTCTCGAAAAAAAAAAAAAAAAAGAAGCGAGTCACAGCCCACCAGCTGCTCTCTCAAAAGAAGGCATCGAATCATTGGCCCCCTACACATCATCCTTTCTCTGATATTTAGCATCCTAAGTGTGGATGATCACTGCTGGCCATACTGTAGTAAATGCCTATGGGTAGTTGATGTACAGTTGATTATAAAATATCATTAGCTATTGTTCTCACTTTGTTGAAAAAAACTTTCAATTTAACATAAGGCGCTGTTATTAATTCAGGATTAGAAAAGGATCCTTGGGGCCAGCAAGACAGCTCTGCTGGTAAGGGGGGGGGGAGAGAACCAAGTGCAGCGAGTTGTCCTTTGACCTGTACAAGTATGTGCTGGCATGTGCAAGCCCCTCCCCATAAGTAAGTAAGTAAACAAACAAATAAATAAATTTAAATTTTAAGAATAAAGGATTTATTGAGACATCAAATTACCACACCAAAAAGAAAAAGATGGAAGTAAAATAGCAAAATTAAGAATTCGTCTTAATCCAAACACACAATACTCTTCTCCAATTAGAAAGAAGATACTTAAAACATGTATAACTAGGAAAAGATTAGGATCTGGAATATAAAGAATACCTAAATATCAAGAAAAAGATTAGTTATCCAATTTCAGAGGGTTTACATAGGCATTTTAAAGAAGAAAATAAGACTAGAACCATTTAAAAAGGAGGAATGGTATGGGGCTGAAGAAACAGCTAAGCAGTTAAGGCAACTGGCTGCTCTATCAAAGGATCTAGGTTCAATTTCCAGCACAGATAGTGAGTCACATACAACTGTCTATAGCTCCAGTTCCAAGAGATCAGACACCCTCTTCCGGTATCTTCCAGCATCAGGCATGCAAGTGGTGCCAAACATATGTGCAGGCAAAACATCCGCACTCGTACAATTAATTATTCTAAAGGTCCAAAAAATGCCATGCAATTAATTTAAAGCCATCATGAGATGCAATTGCGGACTCAGCAGATTCGCAGATACGTAAAACTTAGGAACCACGAGGTGCTTGTGTCACTAGCAAGAGTCTAAGTTAATACAAACACTGTGAGAACAAGTTTGGCAATTGTTACTTGTCACGACCCCTCCAGTGGAGTCTGTGTGACAAACGTCACCAGGAACCCGAGGTGACAACCCCTATTCAAGGGAGAGCCTCCTGGAAATGGGTCTGATGTTCTTGCCAGGAGTAACTAATTGCAGCCTCCCTCCTTCTTTTTATCACTCATTGTTTTGGGAACATTCTGACTGTTTTCTTTTTCTGCCTTTGTTTCCACTTTTCTTATCAAAGAACTTTTCAGACATAACTGTGTAGCTAGGCAGCCCTTGACTTGAAACTGCAGCCAAGGGTCATTCAGTCAAGTTTACCACTAAGTTCCGTTCCACTTGTTAATAAAAACATGGCTAAGAATTAGTCACCAGTGAATAGTTCATATTATGACTTACAAATAATGTGTTTGAGTAAAACTTCAGATAGTTACGGATGAGCTAAGAAAACAAACTGTCTTGACTCACAGATGTTTGGCATAATGAGAGAACACAGACCTTTGATAAAGAGGGCAAATGCACTGATACCAATCTAGTGACTTATGAATGACTGTTCAAGATTGATGACAATAATTTACACTGCATCCTGTATTTTTGAATTGTATGGAAAAATAATGTAACCACGAGAAACACCCCGTTTTAAAATGTGTATATAAACCCGGCTTGCTTGTCTCCAAACTACACTCAGACGCAGACTCAGTCCTGATTTGTCTCTGTCACTCGCCTATCTTCTGCCCACTGACGCTTCAAGAACTCCTGACCCCAAGGGCCTATACCCAACTGAGTTGTCCACGGCAGTTACTAAATAAAACAGACATCCTATTCACCTATAATCTTACTCCTAAAGAGTTGCCTACACATTAGCACCAAGAAACACACATAACACTGCTTATAATTGCCTAGAAACATAGATAATCCAATTGTCTCACTATGAGGAAGTAAGCCTAACTGTTCATCCAAAGAATCGTACCAGTGAGGTACCTTATGTGTAGTCTATCTCACAACTAAGAGGGAAAAAAAAATGAAGAATCAACATCAGTGAATTTTACGAAGTGTCTTAACAAAAATACAGAGCTCTGAACAATATATTATTTAAGACCCATTTATATATGGCAAAACTTGAAATAAAAATAAGTTAAAAAAAAAAAAAAACAAGTTTGAAGCTGGGCACGATGGTGCACACCTGCAATCCCAGCACTTGGGAGACAGAAGTGGGTGGATCTCTGTGAGTTCGAGGCCAGTCTGGTCTACAAAGTGAGTCCAGGACAGCCAAGGCTATACACCTTGGCTCCAAAAACCAGAAGAGGAGGAGGAGGAAGAGGAGGAGGAAGAAGAAGAGGAGGAAGAAGAAGAGGAGGAAGAGGAGGAGGAGGAGGAGGAGAAGGAGGAGGAGGCGACCACCAAACCAATAGAACTCCATGGTAGCAATGACCTCTCTGGGAGAAGTCAACTAAGCAGTGTGGATAAGACTTCTCACAAAGACTCAAAAGCACTGATGACACCATGTCTTGAGCTTTGTAGTACATTGTAAGTGTTTGTTTTGTTGCTATCTTCATAGCTTACATAGAATGAAATTATAAATACAATATATAATTAACATCCTGTGCTACATATGTCATTTATGTGTCATAAAATTACAATTGGTACTATATAATTTTATAATTGGCATAGAACATACTACCACATATTTATAAATTGAAAATAGTAATGTATCGTATGATATATACTGCAGTGTTTTCTATCATGCTATATGTAATATATGGCATATAATTATTGCTTATAATAATATATGTAAGCTGGGCGGCAGTGGCACATGCCTTTAATCCCAGCACTCAGGAGGCAGAAGCAGGCAGATTGCTGTGAGTTCGAGGCCGGCCTGGTCTACATAGTGAGTCCAGGACAGCCAAGGCTACACAGAGAAATTCTATCTCGAAAAACCAAAACCAAAACCCAAAAATATATGTAATATATTATGCTCAGTGCTCCCTAAGTGGTAATGCTGTGGATACTTTCTATATATTTCTAATGGCCTAATGGTAATATAATACAACTGAATCTTGGTAATTAGCACTCATTGTGTCACATAAAACCATACATATCTTCCTCTATATCTAATTCATAGTATTTGCATATAAATATGCACATCTTCCTCTAGACTCTAACTCCTCCCTAAATTACAAATGATGCCTGATACAATGAAAGTGCTGTATAAACAGTTGCTGTTCTGTATTGTTTAAGGGTACACATATGGGTTGTAAGCCTATAGTATCCAGCACAGGCACAATACTTCTTCCAAAAAATAAAAAATAAAAGTTTTATGTAGCTCAGCTAACCTGGAACTCAGGGATTTGTCATTTCTGCCTCTCAAGTGCTAGGATTAAAAGCATGCACCACCATACCTGGTATTTCCAGATATTTTAAGATCAAGATTGACCAAATCCATGGGACAAGAACTCACAGACAAAGGGGGTCAGCTGCACTTGCAGAAAACAGTGATTTTTAAATTAAATAAAAATTTAAAATTAGAATACCTGAGTGGTGATGCACGTCTTTAATCCCAGCACTCAGGAGGAATGGGCAGGCTGATTTATCTCTGTGAGTTGGGGGCCATCCTGGTCTGCAAAGTAAGTCCAGGATGGCCAAGGTTACAGAGAGAAACACTGTCTCAAAATGCCTCCCCCACCAGCCAGATCTGAGTACTCAGAATGGTGGCCCTGTTTTCTGTTTAAGTTTTAGTTAGCATACAAAATAAAGGATTTTTTTTTTAATGTTTTATTCATTTATTATGATGTATACAGTGTTCTGCCTGCATGTACCCCTGCAGGCCAGAAGAGGGCACCAGATCACATTTTAGATGGTTGTGAGCCACCATGTGGTTGCTGGGACTTGAACTCAGGACCTCTAGGAAGAACAGTCAGTGCTCTTAACCTCTGAGCCATCTCTCCAGCCCAAAGTAAAGGATTTTGTTCTGACATTCTCATACATACGTCACTGTACCTTGCTCCTGTCCTCACCTCAATATTCTTCTTCTTCAACTCTATTCCTATCCCTTTCCTCCCCTCAAATAATAATCTCTCTGTTGATTTCAGGGTGTGTGTGTGTGTGTGTGTGTGTGTGTGTGTGTGTGTGTGTATAAGTCTAGAGTCTACATATGAGATGTTCTGGCTTTCTTGCCGACCCACTACCCTCTCTTTGTCCTCACCTCCTCCCCTCCCCTGAGAGCCTGTCTTCTTTTATAGTACATGCACACAGACACTTAAGACCAACATCTAGATTCTGTAAGTGAGAGAAATGATGCAATCGTTGTTTTGTCTGGCTTCTTTCACTTAATATGATGATCTTAGGTTTCATTCATTTTCGTGAAAATGACATATTCTCGTTCTTTATGGCCCAGTAAACTTCCACTGTGTAGCTACACCACATTTTCTCTGTCCACTCACATGTCAATGGGTCTGGCTTCAAATCTTTGCTATTGTGGGTGATTTGTTGGTTACAGTGTTCACTCTCAGTGTTGTTTCTGATGATGTGGGAAAGGTAATCTCTAAAGGTTCAACATTCTTCTTTAACTGACAAATAGGTGCCAAAATCACAATGTGACCTTTAACCAGCATCTCCTCTAAATATTCACCCATCTTTAGTATATCTTCCTTCCTGATGCTGTAGGGTATTTTTCCCCCGTATGTATTTACAGACTGTAATGTTTGTAATTTCTCTGGAGTTCCCTTACATTCTAACCCAATAATTTAGCATCCTTAGATCAAACCAACCAACCAAACAACAACAACAACAACAAAAATCAAAGCAAACAAACAAAAACCTAAACTTCCACAGCCCATTAGCAGCATCTAGTGGTTACTTGGAGTTTTCCTATACAAAGCAACACTCGAATGGCCAATCTAATTTACGGGGAGGAAGGTCTCTTTAAATCTTCAATCAAAGGTCTCCTGTGAATAATTTACACCCATAGGAATGTGTGTCGGCACCTAAGCATTGCTGAGTGTTCCCTCACAAAGTTTGCTATGAACATACACAATATTTGTTTCTACATCATCAAAGAACCTTCACCTTAAGCCTATGTGAGGTACCTGCTTTATGTGTATATGTACACACACACACACACACACACACACACACACATACATAGAAAGGTTTTATTTGCAGGGGAGCAAGAATTTAATCAAACAAGGCAAATTCCATGTCATCATCTGACTCTTCGGACTCCTCCTTTTTCTCATCTTTCTTCTCCTCTGCTGCAGCAGGGACAGAACCGGCAGCTGCAGCTGCTGAGCCAGAGGCAGCAGAAACAGCTACAGGCCCCACCAGCAGGCACACCGGCGGCGAGCTTGCCAACACCCTGAGCAGTGACATCCTCAATGTTTTTTCCATTCAGCTCACTGATAACCTTGTTGTGCCGTCATCGTCCACCTCGATGCCCACACTGTCTAGTATCTTCTTGATGTCTTTGGTGCTAGGAGAGGAGTTGCCCCTGAGGACCGCCAGCAGGTAAGAGGCGACTTAGTGCGTGCAAAGTCGTCCTCCGCAGTGAAAGGAAGCAAGGTATCTGCTTTCTAAAGACCTCCCCAGGCCCCCTTGAGCGCACTGAACTTGCCCTCTCACCATTATTTTTACTGCATCTACTGGAGGTGGGAGGCTGCTGGTTAGGGAGAGAAAAAGCAATTCCCAATTTCTGCTTTAGATAGTTGTAGAACCCTGGTTAAAGCCCCTTCTGTCCCCACCGGAGCTTGAGCCTAGTGAAGGCGATGCTCTTCGTTAAAAGGCAAGAGTTCGTTTCTAGAAAGAACTTGCGTTCTGATCTGTAAGATATAAGAGAAGATTCTCTCATCATTTTTGCAGAATGAGAAGGGGATATGAATGAGGGTGAGAATCAAAAACTTGGATGGCGCACACCTTTAATCCCAGTACTCAGAAGGCAGAAGCAGGCAGATTGCTGTGAGTTCAAGGCCAGCCTGGTCTACAAAGGGAGTCTAGGATAGCTAAGGCTACACAGAGAAACCTTGCCTCAAACAAACAAACAAAACAACAACAACAAACAAAAAAACAACAACAAAGAATCAGGAACTTCAGCCTCATTCCTTCTTGACTCTCTTAGAGGCCTTTTCTGGCTCTCCTGGAGCTTAGCCTTGACACCTTCAATTAGATATGGTTACTCCTGCCCCTGTAATTTTCATAGATAGCTCTCTACAATCAGTTATTTACAAAACTGTTTTTACTCACAGAAGAATCCATAAGGCCTATATTATTAATGCATTTGGGCTTACAATTCTGCAAGCAGTGACATTAAAGACCAGGCTGCATCGTAGCATGGTGATCACATCTACATTAGTCAAGGATTTTATCATCACACAATGTGCACGTGAGACTGACAATCTGGGGCATACAAAAGAGAGGAAGGTGAGACACTTCATTATCAATCCACTCTCGAAGTAATAAATCCAGCCTTGCGCACCCTAAACTTCTCTTGAGAGATGGATTTCAATCCGAACAATAGTGATACTCCATGATTTAGTCTCTGCTATGTTAAAGTTATTTTTTATAAAACTGTGTTTGTAGCCAGGTGTAGTGATGCACACCTATAATCCCAGCACTTGGGAGGCAGAGGTAGGCAGATCTCTGTGAGTTAGAGGCCAGCCTGATCTACAAAAGTGAGTTCAGGATAGTTAGGGCTGCCCACAGAAACCCTATCTTGGGGTGGGGTGGGGGATCTGTGTTCGTTTCTCAGTTTCTCTCTTAACCCAGCTAACACACAAACAATTGAGACTCTACTCTATTTTTTAAACAAGCTTCACAGCACAAGAACTGAGCAGAAACCAGGCCAGCAAGAGCTCCTTCTCAAAAGGATTTAGCTTCCTGCCTTAGCTAGGAAAATCTGGCTTTGAGAAACTTGCTTGTGTTAAAGAGCCACTTTTTTTTTTTTTTTCCTTCCAGAGCAAAGACTTTAAGAAAAATAAAAAATAAAATAAAATAAACCGTCTCTTTTGCCTCTTTGGATTTGTATCAGTGTTTGGTTTTCTACAGCAGGCTGGAGGCCTTGGTGCTCTTTGGGGTGGGGGATGGAGTAGGGAAGTGGGGTAAGGGGCTGCCTTAGAAACTGTGGTTGCTCTCTTAATTAACAGAACTAAGAGACTGCTTTGTAGTTTTAATTTCTATGTAAGTTCAGGCCCAGTTGGTGTGCTAAAATGTTAGGGTTATTCTTATAAAACTATGTTTGTTTCTCAGTTTCTCTCTTAACCCAGCTATCACAAATAATTAAGGCTCAATTATATTATTTTAACAAGCTTCACAGCACAAGAACTGAGCAGTTACTACAGTATTCTTAACCCTCTAAGATAATTTGGTTTCTTCCCAGTGCACATCCCAGAGACACTTGCACTTTGCAGCTTTCCCTCCTGTCCAGCTCTTTCTTCTGAACTCCCTTGGACAGCTCTGGTGACTGAATCTCCTCCTCTTTCTCCTCCTCCAACTCCTTCTCCCCTGGCTGCCAGGAAGTCCAGTCCTACTCTCTCCACTGCTCAGCGATTGACTGTAAGCCGCTTTACTGGCATGCCAGGGAACAACTGGGGAGCAGTGCTTATACAACATTGAGGCAGGAGAGTCTCAGAACAGCTGGCAAGCAGATGTGAGCAATACAGAAATACAGCAGTTGAATTACACAATAACCTTATGCCTACACTCCTGTCTAGGCTTTACTTGATGATCCTGCCTGCCACTTGGAGAAGTGAATGTGTATCAGTAGGGACAAACTGTTACCAGCCATAGGGTGGCATCCTTTTGCTCTACCTAGATAGAAATCATGGGCTGACAAGGAGCTTTTCTATGTAGGCAGTTCTAGGCCCTTTAGTACCCAAGGCCTAGGGGCTGGCCTGGCAAACCCAGAGGTTTAAAGCGTCAAGCCCTGAGAGCTAGACTCCTATTGCACTAACCTCTAGAAGTCAGTGTTACAACTATAGGCAGTCAGGTTGGAGGCGTATAATGCTGGGCTCTACCCACCAGCTGTAAAGCAGCAGCGACTGGATATTTTAATCCCGGCTGTGAATGGAACCGGCAGGTAACATGAGGCAGCACTTACTGGAGTTGTAGCTCCTGAATAGGTCTCAAGTTGTTGGATCCTCAGCTGAGATGTTAGTGTTAGAGCTCTGACACCTGGTGTGTTGGGGCCCTTTGCCTTTGACAGCAACTATTACGTCTTCCAGGGTTATCATATAGGGACACTTGGCCCTTGAGACACGGCAGCTCCCAGTAACTCTTCCAGTCACCAGAGCCTGCAAGTGTCTTGTCTTCAGCCGTTTGCAGCCTTCTCTGTCTCTGCCAACTATGCTTCATGCCCTGATTGTTTTCTGGAGCTCTTCAGCGGATCCTTTGCTACTACTGCCATCCCAGCCCCCCTTCACTGCTGCTAACCTCCATTGCTGTGTCTGCCCTCCTCTCCTTGGCAGCCCACTTTAGTGACCTCTACTAATGGTAAAGATCAAAAGCAGGCAAGAAAAGCTCACCCGAGAGAAGCCTTTTTAATGGGCCTAATGTTGAGCCACACATGGTGGTGCACACTTGTGATTCAAGCACTGGGGAGGTAGAGACAAGAGGGTCAGGAGTTCAGAGCCGTTCTTGGAAACACAATGGAGTTAAAGAGTAGCCTTGGATAAGAGCCTATCTTCATCTATACCCTTCCTACAACCAAATAATAATATAATAATGGGCCTAGCGTTACAAGACCAGGAGCAACACAGAGAGGTATATTCTAGTGAACTGGAAAAGTGAGCTGAAGAGTCTAATTGCATAGCCAGGAGGGGCTGTGGCAATTATGGTACAGTCGCTTGGACAAAATGAAAGGCTGTGTTCAAGAACTAATCACAGACATTCTTTTGGGAAGTGCTACCCCACTGACCTGACTGAGGATAGCAATCGATAAACAGGTTCATCTAGTGTTCCCCACATCTTGTTTTGGTTAGCGTGCTGCTCCCCAAGGCTGTTA
>OU015758.1:16945056-16956233 GCA_907169655.1 Acomys percivali | reverse complement strand
TTCCCCACATCTTGTTTTGGTTAGCGTGCTGCTCCCCAAGGCTGTTACAGGTTGTCTGTTGTAGTCATGCCTGGAGTGGTCCATGGTTAAGATGTTAGGGCGTCCTCAGAGTGGAAGGGCCTGGCAATAGGCTCACTCTTAACAGTTTTATTAAACCATAGAAAGCATTAAAGGTTTTTTTGTTTTTTGTTTTTTGTTTTTTTATTTTACAATAGGGACTTGTTGAAAAATAAGAATTATGTTCCTAGAGAGTTCATCTAGTCTTTTTCTTGGCTGCCTATGGATATTTAGGTAATTATTATTCTAGGTGAGAGGTGCTGGCCACGTGTGCCAAAATCTTTGGGGCAGTTTGTTAAAAATAAAAATGACTTGACCGGGCAGTGGTGACGCACATACGCCTTTAATCCCAGCACTCAGGAGGCAGAAGCAAGTGGATCTCTGTGAGTTCAAAGCCAGCCTGGTCTACAAAGACTGTCAAGGCTAAACAGAGAAACCCTGTCTCGAAACAAACAAAAAAGACTCAAGCCTCTTTTTAGATCTGTTCACTTGGCCTCTGGCAAGAGGACGGAGGACTGTACATATGAAACATTTGTCTCCCCCAGTCTATCTTTGGGAACACTAAACCCTGCTCTCTCTTCTTTGCATTCTCTTCTAGCTGCAGGGATCAGACCCAGTGCCTCACACATTCTCCAACCCAAGCTCTGCCCATTTCAGCATGACCCACATAGGACCTGCCTCTAACTCACCACAGGTGTTAGAGATGCATCTGCAAGAGACAGAAGAAGGCAGGGAAATTGATAGGGAGGGCTGTATGGATGGTCTTCTGATTCAAGTCTTGGCCATCATAGTTTTGCTCCTGGATCCTGGTCATGCCTAACCAAAAAGGTCAGGGAAGGTTTGGTTTGGTTTGAAGGCATAGCTCCAAATAATAATGATGAAGGCTCATTTTTGCTTTTGTTCTGAAATAAATCTACTTACAGTACCATAATATGGATTGCTTACATTTGACCCTTTCAAGGAAGGGTCCTGAGGTAATCACATGTCCTAATCTCTGAAAGAACTAGAGGTTAAAGTGATCAGTTTGGAAATATCAACAAGATTTTTTTATAAGATTTTTTTTTTATATACATTAGTCAAGTAAAGATGTGAGGGATGGAAGGCAATCCCACCCTGAGACCAAAGTACAAGAGGAACAATCTCTCTCTCTCTCCCTCCTATATTAAGACATGGTGTGGCTGCATGTAACATTAAGTCTTTGAGGAAGGGTGAGGGGAGAGGAGGCGATACCTTTCTATAATGTTTGCATTGAGCTTCTGGTGCCCCTGTGTCACCACAGCTTGAATAGCCCTCTCAGTCATGTTATAAAGCTTGGATCTGAGTAAAGCACCTTAAAGTATAAAATTAGCTCTCCACCCCCCCCACCACCACCACCACCAAGAAATTCTAACTCAGCTCCTAGGGGCGTTGGAGACAAGAATTATTCTTCTGTGGTTTTCACAAGCATTTCAAAAATAATGATTTGAATAATAATTTCACTTCTACAAGTATTCAGGTAAGAGTGGAGGCAGGTGTCCAAATATCCATTGCAACATAGCTTTGCACATCTGTGAGATGCCTGCGAGTCAGATTTCAGCGTGGTAAAGGAAGTAGCATGACAGGGCTGTTCGTTTGCTATTGGCCAGCGGTGAAATCCATCTTTCCTCAAGTCATCTCAGGTAGAAAGAGCGAGGCAGATTGGCTTTAGCTCAGAGCACATCACTTAACCCCCCACTCCCCCGTAAACCATGTGGATTATTCTCCGTCTGTCTGAATCCCTTTCAAATGAGACAGAAAGTCATCTGTGGGGAGACGGGTTTTTATATGCCTTGGATGTGGGCTGAAAGGTCCCAGGCCAATCCCAACGCTGTCTGCCACTATGTGGCTACACTAGTACTGCTGATAACTGTTCAGATGTGCCAACCACAGCTGGCATGTCTTTGACCCACTCCGAACTGTCCTTTAACCTTGTGTTTTAGAGATTAGAGAGCGGAGATGAGATCAATCAGGCCTCTCTGTTCCTTTACCTTTCTCCAATAATTCCTCAGTCACAAACAGGTCAGCACATTTACTGAATTCAGAACAATCCCTTCCCCAAAAAGCCAGACCAAGTTCTAAAGCCCCAAGTCCTTAGGCTGAGGGTGAGCTTTTTCTTTTTCCTCTTCTTCTTCTTCCTCTTCTTCTTCTTCCTCTTCTTCTTCTTCCCTTTCTCCTCTCCTCCTCCTCTTCCCCTTCCATCTCCTCCCCCTCCTCCTTCTCTTCCCCTCCCCTCCTCCTCCTTCTTATCAAGACTTAGTCCCTCAAGACTCCATGTTCCACCCCGTGGGGTTGTGCTTGAACCTGCAAATAGATCAGCTTATCCCTCCCACTCTGGCTCTTTGAAACTGAGGCAAAGAGTGCAAAGATGGTTTGCTTAGGAGTTGTCAAATGGCTAGATTGTAGCCATTTGTAGGTTGTACAGCTACAAATGGCACCGTTTGTTGGGCACTGACTGTTAGTCACTTTGCACGAATCTTACGACATCATTGGGAAGTACAGTGTAAAGCCCATCACGTGACTTTACAGATGAGGAAAGGGGCTCAGACAAGTTAAGCAACTTGCTCCAAATCGCAGGTAGTAAGAGAGAGGGGACTAGGCTTCCCTAAGGGGTAGGAATGGGGACTAAACCCCATTTTGACGTTTGTGTCTTTAATAGCTCCATACGGCCAGATCAAGACGTTTTGAAGTGAAAGGGCTGGGACAGAGCAAAGCAGGTGAAAGCTCAGGGGATCAGGATTGTTCTTTACTGTCCTTTTGGCAGAGTAAAAGCAGGGAAGAGAATGCAGGGCAAAAATAATAATAACAAAAGACCCAAAGACACATGGTACCTTCAAAAACCATCTGAAACTCCAGTTTCAGGAAAACCAATGCCCTCTTCTGACCTCCTCGGGCACCAGGCTTGCATGTGGTGCACATACATGCATGCATGCAGGAAAACAGCCATACACATAATATAAACAGATATAAAAACAAAAAGAGACAAAGTTCTGATGTCACACAAGCATCCTCTGACTTTTCTTTAGAAGTTACCTTACTTGAGGGCTTAGGTGTGAATGGTAGAACGTAACGAATGCCTCAAGGCCTGCAGTGTGGGATTCAGTCAGTTTGGGGATCTTTCCTATCCCCGTTAGTGTTGAATAAGGAGGAAAGCAAGACATGGTCCTGGCACTGACCTGGGTGCTTCCCAGCACAGTTCTCCCAAGGTTATTCGGGCTCCTTCTCTGACTAGTTAAAGCCTCTCTGGTTCTATGGAAGAAAGCCATTCTGTTAGGTCCTGAACCCTTTGAATCCCCACTTTATCCTCTATGAGTTGAACATATGTCTCTGACTACCCCCCACCCCATGCCTGTGAGAGCTAAACAAACAAACAAACAACAATAAAAACCAAAACCCTTTACATTGACAGCTGAGGAAGCCCAACAAAAGATATTTTGTTTTATTTAATCATGTTCTGGATATTTGAAGAATAAGACTTAGAAATGTGTCACTTAAGTACACAACTATAATCCTCACTCAATGCCAGACATTCTGCTGATAGAACTGAGGGGACAGGGGGGCTTTTTGTTTATTCCCTACCAAAAGAATTCCTGGCAAGGCTGTGGTGGCACACACCTTTAATCTCAGCACTTGGGAGGCAAGGCCAGCCTGGTCTAAAAATAGAGCCCAGTACAGCCAAGGCTACGCAGAGAAACCCTGTCTCAAAAAGCCTAAAATCATCATCATCATCAAAATTTTTGGTATTTTTTCTCTTAAGAGAATGGAGATACGAATTACTTTCCTTTGTAAAAAAACCAACTGATAGATTTCTGCAAACTAATTCTACAGTTTAATCTGTGTATTATTTAGATTGCTGCGCTCTGTGTATTGAGAGATAGAAACTGGTGAAATGGGGCCCTGTTACAAAAGAAATAGCCAACATTGACTTCTAAGTACATAAAGCATATAGCTACAAAATAATACTAACATGGAAAACACTGAAATTATTGGCCATATCTGAACAATAGTCACATTCTTTAGACTTTATCATAGTGAGGCATAACTGAGAGTAATCCATCCAAAGTCTGATAATTAGTATTATTTTTGTGAAATTAAACCTGATATTCTGATTATTTCTTCTCTGTCAGTTCCTTATTGACAAGTTAGTCACCGCTACTAAGGCATGATAAGGACTGTCAGTCACCCAAATCTCACGGTCAGAGGAATGAACTCTTTATATGTTTGGTTTTGACACAAGGTCTCTCTATATATCTAAAAGCTGGTCTGGAACTCACTACTTAGCCCAGGATAGCCTCAAACACGTGATCTTAATCTCCTGAGTCCTGGGATTTTTTTTTCTTTCTTTTGGTCTTTTGAGACAGGGTCTCTCTGTGGTAGCCTTGGCTGTCCGAGACTCGCTTTGTAGACCAGGCTGGGCTCGAACTCACAGTGCCTCCTGAGTGCTGGGATTAAAGGCGTGCGCCACCACACCCAGCGAGTCCTGGGATCTTTTACAGGTGCCAAAACACGCATCAAGGCAGACTGCTCACAATACCCACAGCGATCCTGATGCTCCTGTCCTCATCAATGCCCTCTATGGGAATGTGAATAGAACCTCCTTGAATGGGACTATCTACTGGGTGAATTATTGCAAAAGTATAACGCATGCCACTTTCACAAACCAGCTTTTCCCTGGCCCGCACTATGTTACCTACCGGGCTGCTTGCTCACTCTGGTGGCACCAGTGTGTTATGAAAGTGTGTACTATGAAAGACTCACACGGGAAGGAATCAAAGAAAGCCTTCTGCAAGCAGCTGAGGAGAAACAGAGCCTTTCACAGTTATCGAAGAGTAACCTGGCCTGCCAGCAACGTGAACTTAGAAGGGCCTCCTTTCAGCCAAGCCTTGGAGTGACTGTATCCAGCTGGCATTTGGATCGAGGCCTTGTGAAAGAACCTGAAGTAAAAGCCAGGATATAATTGCGATGACTGTCAGTGCAGCTGGCAGTGCCTCACCTAAGAGCTCCTTCACAAAGCGTTTTTGTTAATTACCAACACATCTTAAGAGAAGCAACAGTTTAGCTGTAACAGTTAGGTGTGAAATGACTTGTGTTGGAGAACTCAAGACTGGATTCAAGTCAGAACAGTTTAGGGTGGAAATCCAACTCTGTTGGGGGATGGCTTAATGTATTTTAATGCTAATTACTGCTTGCTGTCTCTGTGAACCACCTTTTGATTAATAAAAAGCCATCCCACCTGGGCAGGGCAAAGGAGATAGGTGTGGCTAAGGTTCCCAGACTTAGAGAGAGAGAGAGAGAGAGAGAGAGAGAGAGAGAGAGAGAGAGAGAGAGAGAGAGAGAGAGGGAGAGAGAGAGAGAGGAATCCTGGGAAGAAGAAGAAAGACTGCCACTAGGAGGAAGGAGGAAGACCGGAGGGTCCCGAGAAGGAAGAAGAAGAAGGCCGCCATGGGTTAGATGGAAGAGGAGCACGTGGCCAGCATGGATGGAGGATTTGGCCCAGATGAAGAACATTAGCAAGTATTTGGGATTATGGATGGGAGGTAGCTTGGTAGAAATTATTAGAAGCAGATGGCGTGGGATTAAGGCAGGAATCCCATACCTGCCCCACCACAGGAAATAGTTTAGAGGATTAATGTCTGCCCTGCCCCATGTTAACTAAGGCTATTTTAAAATATAACAAGTGTCTGTGTCTTAATTGATTGCTAGCTAGGCATACTGATAATACAGATAATTTAAAAACAACACAAGTCAAGCAACTGCAAAACATCCTGGAACCTATATCAAGCACCATAAACGCAGACTCGCCTTTAAAGAAGCTCTCTGCAGTAGGTGAACTCAGTGGATTCCACTGCTTACTTGAGATATTTGAAGAATATTAGTAGGACTCAACACACTCCAAAAGACTCTTCTTGGCTCTCTCTACAATTTCTTGCATCCTGAAAGAGTGCAAAAGTCCCTTACACACTTCATTTTTAAAAATGTCCCTCAAGCCTGACCCTGAATAGTTTTCATTTTTCCTCATCCCATTGCATCAGTTCCTTTCCTCCTCTTTGCTTTTAATAACCTTAGCCTCCTTACCAGCCAAGAGACTTGAACAATATAAATCTGAACAATATTCCTATTTTATACACATCATACATACCTAGCGTGTGGGTGGTGTTATATTATTTATTCATCTGCCTTGGGCCCGTTGCCGGTTATATAAGGTTGGGTGTGAATTATTTCATTTTGGAGCACATCACATTTCAGACTTTGATATTATGGTTATTCAATCTGTATGCAGGAATGAAATATACAGAGGCCTAGTAATATAATCCTTCAAGAAAAACTCTAGGTCTGGACCTGGACCCAATTTGGATCACTGTAACGGGACATCATCACCTCTCATCTTGATCTCCTACATCCCTCTCCAAGGTCTAGCCTATGACTAGATGACTCTTGCCATCCATGCATTCGCCCCAGCTTGCCAGATCTAGCCTGGGTCCCACATCCAGTGCTCCAACCTCGTATGGCCTCCCTTGTTTGAGCCTCAACTGATCTCTATGCTTTTGTCAGGACCCTGCCTACCTATCCTCCAATCTCAGGCCCCTCCCACACCACAACCAACATTAACAGCCTATCAGACCTACCTCCACACTCCAGGCTTAGAGCAGGAGGCACATCTGGTATAGTAGCCAAGTTCCCTGTGCCCACCCGAGTTCATTTCACCCAAGCTATTTCCTATGCCTAACATCTAGGCCCAACCTAACCACATATCCTCTCTTCTGCTCCAAACTGATCTGTCCACATCAGACCTAGAACTAACAAAACAAGTCCACAGGGCTAAAGAGATGGCTCTGTGGTTAAGAGCAATGACTGCTCTTCCAGAGGTCATGAGTTCTATTCCCAGCACCCACATGGTGGCTCACAGCCATTTATGACTCCAGTTCCCAGGAACGGGATATCCTCTTCTGGCCTCTGCTGGCACTTGTACTCACACAGATATACACATACACATAAATAAATAAATAAACAAACAAAAATAAGTCCACATGTCCAGATCTCCTTGCAAGGATACCAACAACATGAAAGATCGAGCCAGTAGTTTCTCTCCAATACCTACCAGTCCTGTAGAATGAGAATTGCTTAAATAAACCCCAGACACAGAATTTAAAAGAACAACCATAAAACTCACTAAAGAATTCAATGAGTTTACAGAATACACAAAGAAATCCCTCAATGAAATTAAGGACAGAGAATTTAAGGAGAATAAACACCTGAATAATACCCAAGAAAATGCAAACATAAGGCTGACAGAAATGGTGAAGACAACCCAAGACTTGAGAACAGGATTCTATAGGAGATAGAAACATTAAATAGGACTCAAACTGAAATGAGTACCAAACTGAAAAACCCAATAACTCAACTAAAAAACTCAAAGGAAAACCTTACCAGTAGAATAAATCAAACAGAAAATAAAATATCAGGACTCAAAGATAAACTAGAGGATCTAAACCAAATAATCAAGGAATATGAAATTTTTAAAATTTTAAGCAGGAAAGAAACATACAGGAAATATGGGGCATCATGGAAAAAAAAATCAAACCTTCAAATTGTACATACAGATGAGGGAGAAGAATCCCAGGTCAATGGCAAAGATCAGATCTTCAACAAGATCATAGGAGAAAACTTCCCCAAACTAAGAAAAGACATACCACAAAAATCAGATAAGAAAATCCCCACAGTATATCATAGCTAAAGCACTAATCAGACATAACAAAAAAAAAAGTATATTGAAAGCCTCGAGAAAAATAACACAAGTCACATTTAAAGGAAAACCCAACAGAATAAGAGCTGATTTCTCAATGGAAACATTGAAAAGCAGATGAGCCGGAAACAATGCATTCTAACTCCTAAAATACTACAATGGCTGGGTTAAACTAATATACCCAGCAAAACTATCTGCTATTATTGAAAGAGAAAGAAAAAATTGTGCATGACATAAATAGCCTAACCAAACCTAAAGAAAGTACAACAAGCAATATTTTGCCCTGATCAGAAAAGTGCACATAGCAAAGAGACTGTGGGGGAAGAGGAGATGACAACACATGAAGTATCAGTTTAGAACACAAACAATATCAAAAGTGAAAAACATAAAGACCTCAATTAACACATACATTTTAATAATAACTTTAAATATGCATGGCCCTGATTATCCAATCAAAAGACACAGGCTGACTGAATGGATCAAGAAACAAAATCAATGTATCTGTTGCCTACAAGAAACATAGCTCGAAAGATAAGCACCACTCTAATCAAATGGTATCAGGAAACAAGCAGGCATCACTGTCCTAATATCTGACAAAATGAACTTCTGAAGAAATAGTAAAGAAAAGCACTAAAAATTGAAAAGATATGCTTGCGCTCATGGATCGGTAGAATTAACACTGTGAAAATAGCATTCCACCAAAATCTGTTTATCAACTCAATGCAATCTCAATCAAAATCCACATCCAATTCTTCACATAAATGGAGAGAAACTATCTTAAAATCTGTATGGAATAAAAAAGACCCTGAATAGCCAAAACAATCCTGAATTAAAACAACAATGCTAAAGATATTATATTACAGAACCATAATGATTAAAATGATATGGCAATGGCACAAAAACAGATGTATAGACCAATAGAACAGAAATCAAAGACTCAACCAATGTCCACATAACTATGGCCAATTAATATTTGACAAAGATGCCAAAAAAACCATAGCCTGAATATAAGAAACCATCTTCAACAAATATTGCTGAAAAAGTTGGCTATCCACATGCAGAAGACTAAAATTAGACCCTTGTACAAAAACTAACTCCAAACGGGTTAAACACTTAAACATGAAGTCTGAAATACTGAACCTGCTAGGGAAAACAAAAAACAAAAACATAAGCAGTACTCTATATGGTAACAGGTGTAGGAAAGAATTTCTGAATAAGACTCCATTTGCCCCAAACTTAAGGCCAACAATTGACAAGTAGAACTTTATAAAACTAAAAAGCTTTACATAGCTAAGGAAACAAACAAGTGGGTGAAGAGGAAGTCCACAGAATGAGAGAGAAGCTCTGCCAGCTACTCATCTGACAAAGGATTTTATTAGAACACAAAGCAAGTCTCCACAGATGCAGAAAGGATGAAACAACATTCTGTATTCTATTTGACCGCAACTGAATAAATCTAGAAATCTGCAATAAGAGAAACTACAGAAAACGCACAAGCTTTCAAAGGTTAAAAAACACCTACTGATATTAGAATAGCTACTCCAGCTTGCTTCTCGTGACTATTTGTCCGAAAAACTTTTTCCCAGGCTTTTGCTCTGAGGTAATGTTTATCTTTGTTGCTGAGGTGTGTTTCTTGAATGCAGTGGAGGAATGGATTCTGTTTTCACAACCATTATGTTAGTCTGTGTCTTTTTACTGGTGAATTGAGACCATTGATGTTGAGAGATATTAATGATTGATGCTTGTTAATTCCGGCTATTTTGATCATATGATGTTGTTGTTGGTGGTGGTGGTGGTAATGTAGTAGTAGTAGTAGTAGTTGTGTGTATGTGTGTGTGTGTGCTTTTCTTCTTTTGTTTTTGCTGGTGTGGAATTATTTATTTCCTGCATTTTCTTGGATGTAGTTACCCTCCTTGGCTTGGAGTATTCCTTCTAGTATTTTCTGTGGGGCTGGATGTGTGGATAGCTATTGTTCAAATTTGATTTTGTCTTGGAATATCTTGTTTTATCCATCTATGATGATTGAGAGTTTCGCTCAGGTGTGAGAAGAGAAGGAGAGTGGAGGAAGAGAGGGGAAGGGAGGACCAGGAGAAAAGATAGAAATAGGTAGGTGTCTTCTGGGACAAGGGAGGCTCTTGGGAGTCTATAGGGGTAATCCTAGCTGAGAGTCCTATCAGTGGGGCATATGGAGCCTGAAGTCACCACCCCTGTAGCCAGGTGGGAATTCCAATGGAGGGAGAGGGACACCAACCCACCCATAAAAATCTTTGACCCAAATTTTGTCCTGCCTACAAGTAATGTAGTGTTAAAGATGGAGGTGAAGAGGTCATGAATTCAATTCCCAGCAACCACATCGTGGCTCACAACTGTCAATAATGTGATCTGATGCCCTCTTCTGGCATGCAGGTATACATGCAGAAAGAACATTCAAATACATTAAATAAATAAATAAATCTTTAAAAAAAAAAAAAAAGATGGAGCAGAGATTGGGGAAATGGGAAACCTATGACTAGTCCAACTTGAGATCCACCCCACAGGAGAGAGCTAACCCTTGACACTACTAATGACACTCTGCTGTGCTTGCAGACAGGAGCCTAGCATAACTGTTTTCTGAGAGGCTTCATCCAGCAGCTGATGGAAACAGATGCAGAGTCCCACAGCCACACAATAGGCCAAGCTCCGGGAGTTTTGTGGAAGAGTTGGGGGAAGGATTGAGGGATTTGGAGGGATCAAGGACACCACAAGAAGACCTACAGAGTTAACTAACTTGGGTCTGTGGGGGCTCACAGAGACTGAACCACCAACCAAAGAGCATGCATGGGCCAGACTTAGGCCTCTACACATATGTAACAGATGTGCAGTATGGTCATTATGTGGATTCCCTAACAATGGGAGTAGGGGCTGTCACTGACTCTGTTCCCTGCCTTTGGATTGCTTTCCCTTACTTGGGCTGCCTTGTCTGGCCTCAGTGGGAGAGAATGCACTTAGTCCTGCTGTGATTTGAGGTGTCAGGGTGGGTTGGTACCCCTTAGGGCTCCCCTTCACTGAAAAGACAAGGGGGTATAGGGATGGGGAGACACGAGGTCAGGACTATGTGGAAAGCAGGGAGGGGGCTGGTATGAGGCTGTAAAGCGATTTTAAAAAAACACACACACACCACTGAATGGTGAATTAGTCACTCCAAAAAAAAATCAAGAAGAAAATATTTTAAAAATTATAGAATTAAATGATGATAAATGCACAACATATCCAAATGTATAGAGTACAATGAAGGTAGGTCTAAGAAGGACGTTTACAGTTCTAAGTGTCTACACATAATAATAATAATAATAATAATAATAATAATAATAATAATAATAAT
>OU015758.1:16921087-16945046 GCA_907169655.1 Acomys percivali | reverse complement strand
ATAATAATAATAATAATAATAATAATAATAATAATAATAATAATAATAATAATAAATAACAATAACAGAGAGCTCAACTGAACAACATGATGATAACTTTAAGCACTGGAAAAACAAGAACAAACCAATCTGAAAAATCAGTAGACATAGAAAAATAACAAAAATCAGGACAGACATTAATAAAATAAAAGTGAAAAAGAAATCTTTGAACACAGAGCATAAACAAAACCTTGAGCCAAATTAACCAAGAAGAGAAAAAGCCCAAATTACTAAATTCAGAGATGAAGAGGGAAAGATGACAACAGACACTGAGGAAATAATCATGCGAAAATAGTTTAAATATCCGAATTCTACTACATTGAAGTACCTAAAAGAAAATTTCTATTTTTTTCTTTTTTGTGTTTGCTTGTTTGTTTGTGTTTGTTTTGTTTTGTTGTTTTCTACAAATGTTTCTCTGTGTGTGGCTCTGGATGTCCTAGATTTTGCTTTGTAAACCAAACTAACCTCAAACTAACAGAGATCTGCCTCTGCCTCTGCCTCTGCCTCCCCAAGTGCTGAGATTAAAGGTATATGCCACCTTTGTTTATACAATGTCTTTCTATAGAGCCTCAGTCGACCTAGAACTCAGAGACCTGCTTCCCTCTGCCTCCCAGGTGCTAAAATTAAAGGTTCAGCTCCAACCTTCTTTTTTTAAAATAAAGCCAGTATTACCCTCTTACCAAAACCAGATAAAGATCTAACAAAAAATAAAAATACAAGCCAATCTCTCTGATGGCCAAAGACATGAAAATTCTCAGTAAAAACACTTTTAAGCCAGATTCAAGAACACATACAAGCCGGATGAGGTGGCACATGCCTGTAATCTCAGCACTTGGGAGGCAGAGGCAGAGGCAGGTGGATCGCTGCGAGTTCCAGGCCAGCCTGACCTACAAAGTGAGTCCAGGACAGCCAAGATAACACAGAAAAGTGTTGTCTTGAAAAACTAAAAAAAAAAAAAAAAAAAAAAAGCAAAAGATCATGTCTGGATAGCCTTTCTGAGGTGGTAGGAAGACTCCCTCTCCCCAGCAGGGCCTCCTACTCTGCCTGACCTCATCTGGAGAGAGTCTGTAGGCACTCACATAGGGCCTTTGGCACAGGTCCCTGCTAGCTCTTCCCTCCCTGTGTCTATAGGATAATTAGGTACTGTGGTCCCATTCATACGATAGGAGTGTACTGCCAAATGCAAACCGAGCAGCCTTGAAGGGCCTGGTTCCAAACAATCATGTACACCTATCCTGGGAGGCCCACACCCACTCTCTAAGGACTATATTGCTTTTGTTTTCCCACAATAAAATTGAACCATCTCCCTGAAGTGGTCATTTCTCTCTTACTCATGGCCTTCCGAGCCCTGCACCTCACCTTCTACTCCTGCCTTGGTGGACTGATGGCCAACAGCCCTCTCCCCGAGGCCACCCCCCCCGGACCCCCCTACCAGGGAAGAGGAGACCCACATTAGTACCGGACTTAGGAGCTCTGCTACGAATCTACCAGTGTAGAGCTGGAAAATTGCCCATACACTGATAGGCTTTCCTTAAGAACAGTGGGAATCTGTTTATCCATTTATCCACTGTGAAACTCTGTATATCTAATGCAATTCTCCTTAAAGGTATACTCTTGAGAATAAGATTGCATGTTTCCCACGCAACAAGGACATATGCTCAACCATGTTCATAGCAGCTTTATTCGTAATAGCCAGAACCTGGAAACAACCTAAATGTCCCTCAGTCAAAGAATGGATAAAGAAACTGTGGTACATTTACACTATGGAATACTACTCAGCTATTAAAAACAAGGAAATCCTGAAATTTGCAGACAAATGGATGGAACTAGACATGATCATACTGAGTGAGTTAACCCAGACCCAGAAAGACTCACATGGTATATACCCACTTATAATTGGACACTAGCCCAAAAGGGATGTCCCATGAAAGTCTCCACGTATCAGGAGATTGGGATAGATGCAAGGACATCCTATTGGGACTCTAGGTGAGAGAAGTATGGGAGAATGGGGAAATAGAAAGACCCAGAGGCTCCTAGAAATCTACAAGAAGGACATCATGACGGGCGGATCTGAACCCAGAGGCGTCTACTTAAACTACTGCACCAACCAAGGACATGCAGTAAACATTGAACCCCTACTCTGATCTAGCCAATGGACAGGGCATTCTACACAGTTGTGTGGAGAGCAGGTACTGACTCTAACATGAACTCTGGTGCCCCATATTTGACCACTTCCCCTTGGTTGGGAGGCCTGGTGGCACTCAGAGAAAAGATAAGCAGGCTACCAAGATGAGATATCCCCTTCTGTCACAGACGTAGGGGAGGGGAATAGGGTGAAAGAGGGAGGGAGAGAGGAACGGGAGGACACAAGTGAAGGGATAACAATTGAGATGTAATCTGAGTAAATGAAAAAAGATTGCATTTTTCAAGACTTTAAAATACCTTTGGGGTGTGGGGGGAGTGGAGGGGGGCAGCTGGAGAAAAGGCTCAATGGTTAAAAGCTCTTATGGTTCTTAAGACAACCAGAGTTCAGTGGGCTGAGTGTGAGGCACACTGAGTGCCTCATCACTATTTCTTACCACGTCAGCTCCAATGGACCTGTGCTAGTTGGCTCTCTGTTGCTGTAATAAAACACTGACCAAAAGCAACTTGGGAGAGAAAAAAGAGTTCATTTCATCTCACAGGTTAACGTCCATCATCAAGGCAGGCAGGAGATCAAGCGCGGACCGAAGCCAGGACCACAGAGGGGCCACTGCTTACTGTCTCGCTCTCTGGGTCTCTGTTCAACCACTTGTTTTATGGAGATAAAGCCCACCTGCCCAATGGTGGCACCACCCACAGTAGGGTGGGGTGGGCCCTCCCGGGCCCTCCCTCCCATCCTCCCTCCCCTCCTCCCTCCCATCCTCCCTCCCATCCTCCCTCCCGTCCTCCCTCCCTTCCTTGTCAATCATTAGTCAAGGCAATTCCTCAGGGATGTGGCCACAGAGCACTCTGATCTGAGCAATTCCTCACTCAAGACTCTTTCAAATTGTTCAGGGCTGTGTCAAGTTGACAGCTGTAGCTAGTGAGGACTTTTCTACTCCTTGTCGATTTGATACACAAATGCATGACTGCTCAACTATAACCTTCCTTTTCTTTCTCCCTAAGATCTCCCGCTAATATTAATATCAAAATATAGAACACAGGGCAACATTTAAAAGTCCCACAGTCATTAAAAATTTCAACACTTTAAAAGTCCCAGTCTTCTTTAAAACTATAAAGTCTTTTAACTATGAGCGCCTATAAAAAAAAATTATATACTTTTTCTATTCCAATAAAGAGGAACCAGGTCACAATTACAATAAGATCCAAGCAAAATCAAAATCCAAATATATCAAAATCTCATCCAACATCTAGAACTCACTCACGATCTTCTGGGCTCCACAGGGGCTTGGGCGGTCCCACTTCTCCCGCTCAGCTCAGCTCACAGGTTCAGATAGACTCCATGCTACATCTGCTGCTGCCTGGCCTTGGTGCTCATCTTACAGCCCTGACAGCTTCGATATCCTAAGGTCTCCAGTGTAACGGAGGCTGCATTGGCAAAGACCACTGACTTCTTCTGGCCCGTCTTCAGGGACTCCAAACTTGACACCTGCTGCCAAGCCTCAGCTTCTCTCTGTGACCTCCTTAAAACCTCCAACTTCCATGCAGCCAAAACTAGTATCCTGCAGGGAACTCTTAGGCAATTTAGCTGCCAGCTTGAGATGTAGCCTTGGCTCATCCCTGGACCATAGCTTCTGTGTGCTCACTCTGAGAAAATAACTTCCCAGAAGGTTTTTTGTTTCACTGATGCTGGTCTCTTATTAATCACAGCTGGTTTGTTGTTTGGTTTTTTTTTCAACCCCAGAGTCTGCTGTCCTAGTAAAGCAAACAAGACTTTGCTTCCACAGATTCTTAATTTAAGTATATCATACAAGTGGCCCCAGTAGTATCTTTGCCTCCGTCATCTGCAGTTCTGCAAACAGTCCAATCTCCCACAGATTGTCTCATTAATCTCCGGGTTCTCAATGTCTTTTCCAGCTCAGGACTCTAAATAATTCCATAATCTTCCCAAATAACAACATGGTCAGGCCTGTACCAATTTCTGTCTGGCTTTCCTGCTGTTGCTATGATAAGACACTGACTAAAAATGGCGTACAGGATAAAGTGTTCATTTTCTCTTACAGGTTGCAATCCGTCCCTGAAGGAAGCCAGGACAGGAGCGCAAGCAGGAACTGAGTGAAGGGATGCTACTTACTGGCTTGATCTCTAGTCTTCTGCTCGGCTGGCTCCATGTATGTACATGTGTGTGTGTGTGTGTGTGTGTGTGTGTGTGTGTGTGTATGTATATATATATATGTATATGTATATATGTAGCTATATGTATATATGTGTGTGTGTGTGTGTGTGTGTGTGTGTGTGTGTGTGTGTGTGTGTACACCACCTGCAGTGGGCTGGACTCATTCACAGCTATCATTAACCCTGCCACAAGCCAATCTGGTCTGGGCAACCCTCTAACTGAGTCTCCTCCAAATGACTGTGGCCTGTGTCAAGTTGATAGCAGTAGTTAACCAGGACAGGCTCTGGTGATAAATGACATGTGCACATACACATAGTCATACCTATGCACACAATTTTAAAAATGATAATAATTTTAAAATATTTCCTAAAAATCTATTACCCTCATGCCTCTTTATATTCCTTAATGGGATGCTTAGCACTCTATACTTCCAAAGTCCTTTGGATGTTAAAGACTTGTGTTGTAAGGCATGCTCAACTGATCCATTCAACATGTGGTTCTGAAAGCTTATACTGTGGAAATGCTAAGTCCTTGGGTGTAAAGCAAAAAATCAATGATGAGCAAAGCAAAGGGCTCTTGTCCTCAAGAAACTTACCATTTAGTACTGAGGCAGGAAACGGGACAAGCAAGTGCAATGATGCATTAAAAGTACTGTGTAAGCCGGGCGTGGTGGTGCACGCCTTTAATCCCAGTATTTGGGAGGCAGATCGCTGTGTGTTTGAGGCCAGCCTGGTCTACAAAGTGAGTCCGGGAGAGCCAGGGCTACACAGAGAAACCGTGTCTCGAAAAACAAACAAACAAACAAACAAAAGTACTGTGTCAAAAGAATTACAGGTACCAGTTAGGTCATCTAGGCTGGAGCTGGAGATGGCATCCAAACGTTATGCATGAAGAAGTCAGACTTCACCGGATGACGGTGACCACAAGAGGTGGAGAGACCATGTCCCAGGTGGAAACCTTGAGACGATAAGTACGGAGGAAGGACTTTAGCAGCGTGGGGCTGGGCCACAGTGTGAGGGAGCAGGTGTGATGAGGGAGGAAGACTGAGCCAGAGGACCAAGATGCCCGAGGTGGAGTCACAGAAGGATGGAGGAGTATCTGTGAGGTCTGTGATGTGGGAGTGGGAGTAATCTCAGGGAGGTCATAAGGGATGACAGCAGATATAATGGGCTGACGGCTCATAAAAGATGATGAGAAAGCAGGTGAGAGGAGAGAGAACAAAGGGATAGGAAGAAATGTAAGTGAGGGAAAGATTATGGTGTGATTATGTGGGTGTATGCCTACACATATGGACATGTATAAGTTGCTGAATGCTATCATGGCGTGTGTGTTTGTGTGTGTGTGTGTGTGTGTGTGTGTGTGTGTGTGTGTAATTATTTCCTTCTCAACATTGGTCCCAGTATGCCCTGTTTCTCATCTCTCTTATAAACATAAGTAACTACTTGCTGGTTGGTTTCTACGTTATCCTTCCGAAGTTTCTGAAAGCATGCATAAGAAAATATGAATATGAGCCAGGTGTGCTCATAATCCCAGCACTTGGGAGGCAGAGGCAAGTGGGTCTTTGTGAGTTCGAGGCCAGCCTGATCTACAAGTGAGTCCAGGACATCCAAGGCTACACAGAGAAACCCCCGTCTTGAAAAACAAAAACAAAAAAAGGCAAACAAACAACAAAGAAAATATGAATATTTCTTCCTATTTTGCACAAAATAAAGCATACTACGATAAACTTTCTGAGTTTTTTTTTTTTCAAATAAGCTATCTTCATTTATTTTTATTACATCTGTCTGTCTGTCTATCTACGTATCTATTTGTGGAGGGTGGGGTGTCATTTGCCACAATATGCTCGTAGAGGTGAGAGGACAACTTGTGACAGTTTTCTCCTTCCAGTATGTGGATTCAGAGATGCGCTCTGGTCATTAGGCTTTGCAGCAAGCACCCTTACCCACTGAGCCATCTCACCAGACCAAAAAACGTATCTGTTCATTGCATCATATGGAGAACTTGACCGTCATTAAGGTCTCCTAGTATTCTATGATGTGGCTGTGTAGTCCTGCCAGATCTGAGTATCCTCGAACTGGAACAGCTTGCTATTGTGAATAGCACTGCAGTGTGCTGTTCTTCCTGCATGAGAAGAAGGCAACACCTCTGTGGTATCTTCACACATTGGCGCTGATGCGTTCTTAGTCAGGCAGAGGGGCTTTCACTGCAGACTTTGGAGTGCTCGCTCTGTACCTCTTTCTGTCTGCTATCCTTCTTGCAAACCATATCCATCCTGCTTCCAAATTCCAAGCACAAGGAAACCATTGGGCTCCAACTGATTTTGCTTTCCTGGGTGGAGCAGGGGCCCTGACCAACGTCACTACTGGTTTTTGTTTTGTTTTGTTTTGTTTGTTTTATCGAGACAAGAGTTTCTTTGTGTATCCTTGATTGTCCTGGACTCACTTTGTAGATCAGGCTGGCCTCAAACTCATAGTGATCCACTTGCCTCTGCCTCCTGAGTGCTGGGATTAAAGGCATGCACCACCACTGGCTTACTGCTGTATTCTACCTAAGGGTCAATGTCCTAAAAATGACTATTTCATATGTGGGCTTATAGTTATGCTGTTGAAGGTATACTTAAGAGGTCAGGTACGTGTGTTTTGGCCGCATGTATGTCTGTGTGCATACAGTACCTACAAAGGCCAGAAAAGGATGTTGGGTCACCTTTACACTGGAGCTAAAACCAATTGTGAGCTGCCAGGTAAGTCCTGGGAAACAAACACAGTCCTCTGGAAGAGCAGCCAGGAACTTGACTGCCAAACCATAGCTCAGCCCCTAGACACGTTATTATAAATCCTCCCAAAATCACTTTGCCAATAGGATTTCCACTCCAACTACTCTAAGTGTGCCTCCATTTTCACATGTCAGTCATGAGCCAGACTGCCATCTTCCTTTGCCAGTTTGATAGTTAGAAACCCACAGAATAGTCTTGTGTGTGTCTGTGTGTGTCTGTGTGTGTGTGTCTGTGTGTGTGTGTGTGTGTGTGTGTGTGTGTGTGTGTGTGTACGTATCTGTGTGTGTATTTTTCTACTTCAACCTCCCAAGTGTTGGGATTATAGATAGTTCTTGTAGTTTCATTTTTAATTTCAAAGAGCTGTAATGAAGAAGGGTTACCCAACCCAATCTTCTCATCAGAGAAGTTCATTGTAAACAAGCTTTTTAAATGGCTTTAGTTCTACAATAGCTATTGAAATGGTTCTGTTGTTGTTGTTGTTGTTGTTGTTGTTGTTGTTGTTGTTGTTTTTGGTGTTCCTACTTGTTTTCCACCAGCCCCACTCCCATATTCTGACCTTGAGAAATGTCAGACACTTGACTATCCTGAAAGCAGTTTCAGGGAAGCGCTTGCATGAACTTCTGAGCACGGCTGGGCTGACTGAGTGATCCATGTCGGCTAATCTTTACTCTTCACATTCTCATTAAAAAAAAAAAAATCTACTCACCACGGTATTAAGTTCCAAATTTCATTGTTTCATAGGAGGGGAAGGTGGGGGATGTGTATCGTGTGTGGCACTTGGTGGAAAAGTCACCACACTCTCTCCTGTCCTTCGTCTCAGGCCACAGCTCCGCCTCTCATTCAGCTCCTAGCTTTGGTCTGCAGCTCTCTTTGCTCCTGGGGGCGGGGGAGAGAGACAGACAGACAGAGAGACAGAGACAGACAGAGAGACAGAGAGAGACAGAGACAAACAGAGACAGAAAGAGACAGAGAGAGATGGAGAGACAGAGACAGACAGAGACAGAGACAGACAGAGAGACAGAGACAGACAGAGACAGAGACAGACAGAGACAAACAGAGGGACAGAGACAGACACACACACATACACACACACAAAGAGAGAGAGAGAGAGAGAGAGAGAGAGAGAGAGAGAGAGAGAATCAGTGAGCTCCTAAGGCAAAGGCAAGGCAAACCAAACTCACCTAGCATCCTGGGGAGATCATGAGGGTTGAAGCTTGAGAACCAAGTCTTCAGCTCTCTAACGTTCTTTTTCTGGACTGTCTTCATGGGCCCGTGTCTCTGCATGATACACATACTTCTGGTGCTTGAAAGATGGGTCAGCTCTTAAAAACACTTGCTGCTCTTCCCAGAGCTTGGTTCCCAGCACCCATAGCCAGGCAGCTTACAAACTGCCTGTAACTCCAGCTCTAGGGGGATCCAGCACCTCTGAACACTGAGAGCACCTGAACACACACACACACACACACACACACACACACATACACACACACACACACACACCATATCCATATACCACACACAGGCTTGGGGGTTTTTCGAGACAGGGTTTCTCTGTGTAGCCTTGGCTGTCCTGGACTCACTTTGTAGACCAGTCTGGCCTCGAACTCACAAAGACCCACCTGCCTCTGCCTCCCAAGTGCTGTCATTAAAGGCATGCACCACCACACCCAGCTCATACACTTTTTTAGAATTTTAGAAAAATATGTTTTTGATGTGTGTTTGTGCACTGTGTGCATGTGTAAGATTCCATCCAGGTGGCCTGAACTCAGCCACCATAACAGTAACGTTGTTAGCTAAGCAAAGTGAGAGAGCAGGCACCTTGGCTCAGCCATCATAACAATAACATTGTTAAGCAAGTTAAGAATTACAGGCTGAAGTTAAAATTTTTCCCCTAGGCTCCATCTCCACCCTGCCCTCGGAATTTCCTGACCCCATCCTCCCCTACTTGGATTTACTACCTCAGACCCCCATTCACCTAAAAGGTCACCTATTGTTAGCCTATCACTTGATTCTGCTTCTGTAAAGGGTATTTGAACCCTCCACTTATTATACAGAATGGGGTCCTCCATCTCCTTGGAGCTTGGTGGACCCCGGCATGTTGGCTCAATAAAATTCCTTTGCTGTTGCATCGACTCTGGACTCTGGCTCCCAATTGGGCTTTCAAGAATAGACTCTGGCGATCAGAGTCTAGGACATGCAGGAGCCTGCAGAGCCCAGAAGCAGTGTCAGATCCTTTAAAATTGAAGTAACAGAAAGCTAAGCTGCTATATGGGTGGTGGGAACAGAACCCTGGTCGTCCACAAGAGCAACAAGTGCTGGTAACTTCTGAGACATCTCTTTCCAGCCCCCACATCTTTTTTTAATGAACAAATTTTTACAATCATCTCTGCCTTCACCAGCCCACTGGCCACTCTAGGCTGCCTAACTTCAGAAGCTCTTCAGAAGTAACTGCCCAGATTTCACAACTCAAGTTTTTATAAAACGAGAGCCCTCTTACTGTAAAGCAAAGCTCACTGTCTCCCACAGCCCCTGCACAAAACAGTGCTTGATGTGTGAAAAAGCTAAGTATAGCCTCCTGTACACATCAAATGGCTGTTAAATTTCTCATGACACCCAATACAATGTAAATGCTATATAAACAGTTCATACACTGCATAGTTCATGGATTAACAAGAAAAAGGTCTGGGCCTGTTTAGTCAGCTTTCCAGGTACTGGGATTACAGGTGAGCACTGTCAAACCTGGATATAAATGCAATAACCATTTTTTAAAAAAAACATTTATTTGTTTTTGTGTGTACATAGGACACAACATACAAGTGGAAGTCAGTGGACAACTTCCAAGAGTGGACTGTCTCCCTCTACCACGTGGGTTTCACGAGTCAAACTCAGGTCATTAGGTTTGGCACAAGTTCCCCTTGCTCTGCGCCATCTTGCCATGCTCTTCCTCTCCCCCATACATATACTATTTTTTGCAAATATTTCTCTAGTGCTGTTGATTAAATTGAAAGAGTTGGAACTGTGGGTGTGGGAGGCCTAAAGCACATGAGCCCCACTGGAGCTACTATTGAACTGTGTGGAAAATGCAGCAGGCGCTGGCCTTCCCTGAGTCCACCCTGCACACAGGGCATGTCTGCACCTTTGGAATGGGTTACAGCCATTCACTTGGACATAACAGGAAAAATGAAAACTTTGATTTCTTTAAAAAAAATGCTAAACAATTTATACTATTGGTCCTCTATGGAAAGTAATATGCAACACCCAAACAAAAACAAAACAACAACAACAAAAAAGAAACAAACCCGTGTTTTCCTCTTAAAATAAGCATAGGAAGAAATATCAGAGGAGAGATGGTGGTGAGAATCATTTCAGAGGTTACACTATTCTAAGGAGTGCGAGATTGTATTCATCTTGACGATTGTATTCATCTGCGTTGTTTTGGGTTTTTTTTCTTCATTTTTAGCACTTTAATTCATCTACCTACACAGATTCATTGACCTACACAGAGAGATGAAGATGTAGATGTCCTTAGTGACCTGCTTTTAAAACGCTATTGTCTGGACTTGTACAGCTGGAGGGGGGAGTCTTGAGAAACCTAACCCTCGGTTGTTGGTTGGGTAATAAAAGCTATTGATGGAGACTTTGCTTTAGCCAGAGCCCTTTCCTCTGCTGTGACATTGATTCTACATTGATTGAGCAATTACTTTGAAGGACGGTGGTATGCACGGAAGGTAATACTGGGATTAAGTTGTCAAAAGGATGGGAGTGACAGACAAGTGAACCAGTGACTGCCGTTTGCTATGTTGTGTGGGAAGTACTTCCTCAGAGAGCGGGGCTGGGGCAGGAGGTAATAAGAAGTGCTTTTCAGATTTATGGGGTTGGATGTGTTAGACCGACAGACAGCATTGAGGTTGTGAGTGACCAATTCCCCACTAACGTCTTACCTTGATCCCAACAATTTGTCTATTCTGTTTGTTAGTTGCAGAAGAATGAAACCTACATGAGGCATTGGTGGCTCACGCCTTTAATCCCAGTACTCAAGAGGCAGAGGCAGGTTGATTGTTGTGAGTTTGAGGCCTGCCTGGTCTACAAAGCAAGTCCAGGACAGCCAGGGCTACACAGAGAAACCCTATCTTGAAAAACTAAAAAAAAAAAAAAGAAAAGAAAAAGAAAAAGAAACCCACATGTCTCATGAACTGGGTTAAATGTGGAGCTAGTGAACTCCACCCAACTCCCCAGTTACTCATGGAATAAACCATTTCTTTATTGAATAAATAATAGATTTATTGAATAAATAATCCACTTCTTCCCTATTAAATTTACAGAACATATTAAATTATGATAGCATATTCTGATTACTTACGCAAAGATTAATTTGGGAGCTTCCTCTTCTATTTCATTATTTTTTATATTCTTGTGTTGTTTAAAAATTTTCATTTATTGTGATTTTATAGTTTGATATTTGGAATGTCTATCTGCCTTACATGTTCTTTATAAAAATTTCCTTTCCAATCCTTCCTCACAAATTTTAGGGCAGTTTTATTAAGCATTCCCACAAATATATAATTTAATACAGGTCACATATTAATGTGTGCTGTGTTTAGCATGTTTATAGCTTTATACCTCTCAGTCCTTTCATCTTCAGGTAACTATGTAACTGTTGCATTTCTTTACAAGGAATGAAGGTTTCCTTTTTTTTTTTTTTTTTTTTTTCTGGTTTTTTGAGACAGGGTTGCTCTGTGTAGCCTTGGCTGTCCTAGACTCACTTTGTACACCAAGCTGACCTCGAACTCACAGAGATCTGCCTGCCTCTGCCTCCTGAGTGCTGAGATTAAAGGTGTACGCCACTGTGCCCTGCCTAAGGCATATACTTTTTGTTTGTTTGTTTTGGTTTTTCAAGACAGGTTCTCTCTGGGTAGCCTTGGCTGTCCTGGACTTGCTTCGTAGACCAGGCTGGCCTCAAACTCACAGTGATCCAACTGCCTCTGCCTCCCAAGTGCTGGAATTAAAGGCGTGAGCCACTATGCCTGGCTAGGCATACACTTTTTAAGAAGATAGTTACGATATTTTAGATCTAGTGGGTGATGTCATGAGTAAAATTACTTTTTCTTACTATGTCCTTATAAAGGAAAGCTACTTTTGAAAAACACTTGAATGAGCCAGCAAGCTAGCTCAGCCAGTCAAGGTGCTAGCTAGCCACAAATCCTCATGATCCGAGTCTGAGCCCCAGGACCCTCATGGTGGAAAGTGGGAACAGACTCCCAAAAGTTGTCCTCTGGCCTCCATACCTCCCCCGCATTCAAAATAAATAGGTTAATGTGATTTAATAGTCAAAATAAAAAATTTAAAAATACTTTTATTAAATCACTCAAGTCATGTGATTTCTAATAGTTTTTTTTTTTCCCATTGACTCTTTTCAAGTCACTTAACAGTAAGCAATGGGGAGCTTGACATCCTAGTGAAGGCAAGAGAAGGACATATTTATATATAAGCCACTTGTTTGATGCTGGACACTGTTGGAAAGAACCTGACAGATACTGGATGTTGAATTGTGACAGCAACTCCGTGGATAAGTGCTCGCACCATCTCTACCGATGAGGACAGCGGGGCTGAGGAAAGTAGGTAGCGGAGCCAGGAGATGAAGCTGGCTCCAGAATTTGGGTATGACATCACTCAGCTAAGCTTATAGACAATGCCTTTCAGTGCACTCTAAGACAGCTCCTTTGTCCATCACAGTTGCACAGTGCTCTCTTGCAAGAATGCAACAATGAACATAGTTGCAATAGTTTGCTATTACAAGTGACAGCACAATAGCTAAGCTTACACGCAAGTAATTTCATACACAGGTATAAAAATTAACATAAACTCCCAGAGCTAGAACCTCATGTGAGAGAGCAGGTGCATCTCCGTTTATCGTAATCAAATAAAAATATTTGAGCCAACTATGAATAGATAGGAAACACTAAAGACTCTAAAGAAGGTCTAAGGAAAATTGCAGTTAGCATCCGAATATTGGCCCAGTGGCACACATCTGCAAACTCAACACTCAGGAGTCTGCAGCAGGAGAGTTTGCTAGGGAGTTTGAAGTCCATCTGAGCTACCTAACAAATTCAAGGGCAGCCTGAGAGGTGTTAGAGAAAGAGAAGAGACGGGGAGGAGAGACACTAATGTCATATCTAATAGTGATAGAATGAGGAAAAAGAAAAAACAAACTGAGGGCTGGGCAGTTGTGGCGCATGCCTTTAATCCCAGCACTCGGGAAGCAGAGGCAGGTGGATCGCTGTGAGTTCAAAGCCAGCCTGGTCTACAAAAGTAAGTCCAGGACAGCCAGGACTGTTACACAGAGAAACCCTGCCTCGAAAAACCCAAAACAAACAAACAAACAAACAAACAAACAAACAAACTCTGTTTTCATCACACTGCTCAGTATTTCACTGGAGATAATAACTATTGCAAAAAAGTGGGGGTGGGGGGTGTATGATATCACAAAGGAAGTAAAACTGTCCCTATTTAGGAGTAATGGGCTGATTTGTATTTTTAATCACTATGATTATACAAACAACTATTAAAATTAGCACACTATTTCACCAAGGTCTGGACACAGGAAGCCTTGACTGTCCTGGACTCGCTTTTGTAGACCTAGCTGGCCTGGAACTCACAATGATCCGCCTGCCTCTGCCTCCCGAGTGATGGGATTAAAGGCCTGTGCCACCACCGCCTGGCCAGTCTAGTCTTTTTATAATAGAAATCAACAACTCAAAGGGGCTGGAGAAATAGCTCAGTGGTCAAGTGGCTGCTGGAGAGACATAGTCATCAATAACAATAAAATTCGAAAACTAATTTCCACGTGGAGAATAATCTAATTTTTTCTACGATGGTAATGTGATAATCCTTTCAACAATTGCTGAATCAGGAGGATGTAAGTATGGAAAAAATAATCACTGGCTACTCAAAACTTAGATCAAAATTGGTCACTGTCCTAAATCCTAAAGCTATAAAAACTTGAAAAAAAAAATGTAAGAGAAAAGTATTTATCAAGGAAAATTTTCTTAAGATATATAAAAGTCAACAAAATAAAGAAAAAATTCGCATTTAAATTAAAGACTTTTCTCTTAATGGTCTCCAGTGAGATAGATCAGCAGGTTCTATTTGCCGTGTAAGCCTGGTCCACAACCCATTTAAGTGTGGAAAGAAAGAAATGACTCCACAAAGTTGTCCTCTTACCTTCACATGGGCACATGCATATATGGACAAGCATGCACGAACACACCTGTCCACATGTAAATACATACAGTCACATGATAATAAGTAACAAAGTTTAAAAGAAAAAACCATTCCTCTCTGAAAGACACCATGAAGGCTGACAGGCAGGCACAGTGGTGCGGACGAGTAATTCAGAAGGCTGTGACCCGAGCTCTGGGGGCTAGCTCAAATTACACACTGAGTTCTAGGCCAGCCCAGAGGACAGAACGAAACCTTGTCTCATGAAGAGAAAAAAGGAGGAGGAGGAGGAAAGAGAAAAAGAAAGAAAGGAAGGAAAGAAGAGGGGGAAGGGGAGGAGGAGAAGATGAAGAAAAGAGTTGGACATAGACCTCCAACAGAGAGGAATTACTTGTAGCATATGCATCTTACGAAGTGTTTATATAGCAGCCCAACAAAAAATGCACAAAAGATTCGAACTAGGGCCGGGCATGGTGGCGCACACCTTTAATCCCAGCTCTTCGGAGGCAGAGGCAGGCAGAGTGCTGTGAGTTCAAGGCCAACCTGGTCTACAAAATGAGTCCAGGACAGGCAAGGCTACACAGAGAACCCCTGTCTCGAAAAACAAAAAAAACAAAAAACAAACAAAACAAAACAAAAAGCTAAGAAAATGTCTACCATGTGAGGTTACCCAAAAGAAATCAAAGTGCACAACCACATAGACACATAGAGACTTGTAACACTTTTTTTGTGCTTTGCCTAATTCAAGGCCACCAGTATTTTAGTCCTCTGTTGCATCTAAGAGCTGCACAGTTTTAGCTCTTACATTTAAATCTGTGATCTATCTGGGCTTAGTTTTTAGTGTGATATGTGAGGTACTTGTCTAAATCCATTCTCCGCCCCCCCCACCTCCTTTCTGGTTTTTCAAGATATGGTCTCCCTACATAGTCCTGTTTGTACTAGACTCACTTTGTAGACCTGGCTGGCCTTGAACTCACAGAGATCAGCCTACTTCTGCCTCTCAAGTGCTGGGATTAAAGGTGTGTACCACTACAGCCTGGCTTTCATTCATTTCTTGGGCCACTGAATTTCTTAAGACAAGCGGCATTTTTAAGAAGGCTCATCAACCTGGCGTGGTGGTGCATGCCTTTAATCCCAGTACTCCAGAGGCAGAGGCAGGTGGATCTCTGAGTTCACGGCCAACCTTGTCTACAAACTGAGTCCACAGAAAAACCCTGTCTCAAAAAACCAAACCAAACCAACCAAACAAACAAACAAAAAACTTTAGCAAACAAACTCAATGACATCTACTTTTCCCTCAGCCCTGGGGACTTAAAGCAAGGCTTCCCACATGCTATGCACATGCTAGATCACGGAACCATACACTCCTAGCTCCAGATGGCAGAGTAACTGTAACTATCCTCTTTTTTTTTGTTTTCTGATCTATTTTTATGAACCCTTTCAATTGGCAGTCAAGATTCTGTGCTTTCCAATGTGCCTTTAGTTATTTTTAACTTTTAATATAAATATTATAAAAGGACACACAAATATACAGTAATAACATATGGTAATTTCTTGTCCATAGCCAAGCATCTCGATGAGCTGGTTCTGGAACATTCACTGTTTCATCTGATGAGCTCTTTACATCAATGTAGCAGCTTAATCCTGTGACAATGTCATTATGTCATGCCTGCTTGTAACCTACAGTTAAATCATTTCCGTTGTCTTTTCCTTTTCTTCTTCATTTCCACCAATGTGTTAAGCCTTTCTCTTTGCCCGTGATTCTATAGTCAAAGCTGCCTTGCCTATTCCTTAATATTTATGATTTACTAGTGCTGGAGTAGGGTTGTGTTGAAACCCAATTCCTTGGAACTAGAAACCCCTTTCCAGTTATTGCTGTGGTCTTGCAGCCAGATGTCGAGCTCTTGTTTTGGTGATTTTCTATCCTGCGGGGGTGGGGGCTGGGGGTTGGAGGGGGCACTTTATAATGACAAAGAACTTGGGGAAACTGTTTTATCTTTTTTTCCTGGAGTTATATTTTTCTCTTGGTGTTGTGGGGCATCCATCAGAGAAGACTGCTCGAACTTGGGTTTAAGCCAATAGAAAGTCTTCCCTGCGCCCCGGCCCCCCCCCCAAATTAGCCTGCCAGCAACTACATTGGCTGTTTGAGGTCCCAGTTTTGCCCTGAACCTTCCTCAGGGTGAGCTTTTAAGCACAAAACAATGCTCTGGGTTGATACAACTCAGCAAGATCAGTTAGCTAGAAGCAGAACAGAAGCCAAAAAGCAAGGTTAGTACGTTTAGAGATTTTTCCCAGAACTATGAACTTGGATGGATTAGGTCTTTGCTTTCCTTTTGGTAGGTAATGCTGTCTGTGTATTGAGTTTTATGGCCTGAATGGCACATCCATCTTGGCACCAGAAGAGCTACGGTCTGGGGGCCTGTTACATTGGGAGTTTACTCATTGTTTATCTTTTAGACACTAACTTCCTGTTTTAAGTTCACCGTTCACCGAGTGACTTGCTATTGTGGATTTATCTCATTGACAGACCATTTCTGTTTCCTTATTGCATGAAGGGGCCGTCTAGCTTTTAGAGCAATGATTCAGGCCTCAGGGTGACTTTGCCCTCAGAGACATTTGGTAATGTGTGAAGACATTTTTGGTTGCAACAGGTATTACAATAACTCAGAACTAGCATTTTATTTCTTTGATATTGCTTTATCTTTGATCTTGGACAGCTACAAACCAAGCCAACCAGGAAGCACTAGGTTTGGAATTTTACCCATGGTGAACTGCAAACAGGCTCTAAGCAAGCTAATCAGGACCCAATGGAGAGTTCCCTAGCAAACACTTGCAGACTCCACTAGCCAGGAAGAAACGGGGAGAAAACAACTTTGAAACAGATCAGACAAGATGGGAGTTTTGCCCCCAAATCAAGGCAAGAAAATAGAAACACTGTTCAGTGACTGACTTCAGGTTGTAGCTGCTCCAGAGATTGTTAATGGGTTCCTTTAATGCACATGATATAATGTCTCTAATCCGGTCTGCTTCCGTGGGCATCCCATCTAATGCCTAGCTCCGCCAGCTATTTATAGAGCAATGACTCCGGGTAAGAGGAAGACAGGAAAGGTTTGAGGCTTTCCTTGAACAGACGAATTGTTTCTGTTTGGGTGGGGGTGCTCCCTCGGCTTCCTGTTTTTGTATCTTGAGCGGGAGACAACATACTTACTACTCAAATACAGGTTTTCAAAGCATAAGAGGGACCACACACCTCTGCACCTCGGAGCCCCTCGGGCCCCCCAAATATGCACCGTATGCATTAGAGCATGTTTTCATCGCCAAAGAAAGCTGTCCCCGTCACACCCAAGCTTCTACTCCTGCCCCTGTGACCCGCAGGATGATCTTTGCTCCCTAGCTCAGGCATTCCATCCTCAGGAGGCATGCGGACGCGGGGAAGGTGGGGGGAGGTCGCGGAGGGGGGCGCGAGGGAGGAGACGGGGGGGGGGGGGGGGAAGGGGGCGGGGGATGGGGGGGTTGACACAGAGAAGGTGGCAGAGGAGGGAGGAAGTGCCTTACCGACAAGCCCAGTCAAAAGGCAAAATAACCTAGGGCAGAAAGGAGCCACAGCAATACTGCGCTCTCTGTACCTGTTACTTTTGGAAGTCTCGGAAATTTTCTAGGCTGAGTAAACAGAGCTAGTTAGTGGCTCGGCTTAAAGAGTCTTTTTTTCTCAGCCATGAGTGGGCCGGCTCCGTATAAGCGTCTGCCTGTTTGTGTCTGCCTTTGGCCACTATCAAGATTGCTGCACTTCTGGGAGCTAGAAGCCCTCTCAGTGAGATGGAGACTTGTGAGGGTGTAAGCCGGCCAGAGAGAGGCAGAACTGCATGGAGAGTCTTTGTCTTGCGCAACCTGTGCCCTACCACTGGGGTTTCCAGAAATCTCTGAAAATTTCAAGAAATTCTATGACTTTCTCAATGTGCTTAACGTTAGGAGTCTGCTTCAGTCTGCCTAGCAACCTGTGACGCCATTGCCTACCTGCCACTGGGAGTGGCCCTGCCCAGTGTATAAAAGGACAGACCCACCTCATCCCTCTCTCTCTTGTCTCTCTTTCTTTGTTTCTCTTCCTCTGTCTCTGTTTCTCTTTCTGGCGTACCCTCCTCCCTTTCCTTCTCTCCCCATGCTCATATAATAAACCTCTTAATATCATATCTGTTGTGTGGCACATATTTCATATTTCATTGGTGGCCAGTTTTAACGATTAAAAAAAAAAAAAAGATGCCAGGCAACACATATTACATAGAGAGGTTTATTATATGAACGTGGGAGAGCAGGTAAGTGAGAGGGGTACCCCAGAGAGAAACAGAGAGACACAGAGACAGACAGACGGAGATAGAGACCGCAAGAGAGGAGGAGAGGAGAGTGGGGGAGGGCGAACAAGAGGGAGAGGTAGGCGGGTCTGTCCTTTTATAAGCCTGGCTAGGGCCACGCCTAGTGGCAGGTAGGCAATGACATCACCGGTTGCTAGGCAGACAGGAGCAGAATCCTAACACTTACTTGGATAGTTAAGTAAACCAGCATAAATTGGAAGAGGAACTGACACCCTGCCGACTTGCGTAAGGTGTTCAAGTGTCTATCAGAAAACTAGTCAGCTAGCAAATTGGTTTGCTAACACGCCCTGGAACCAACTGTGTAGACCAGGCTAGCCTCGAACTCACTGACTGAGATCTGGTTCTGTTTCTCTAATGTGGGGATTAGATGCATGCAGCACAGTGCCTGAACTAAATGATCTTGAATGAAATGATCTTGCTCACCCCGACTCCACCCCCATTCCCCACCCCCCACCCCCACCCTCGCGGCAGAACTGAGGAATTGAACTCTAAGCCTTCTTCATACAAGGCAAGCACTCTTCTTGTCTCTGAGCTACTAAGTCCTTCTAGGTATTTATTTTTGTTGTTGTTGTTGTGGGTTTTTTTTGACAGAGGGTCTGACCATGTAACTCTGCCTGGCCTGGAATTTGTTATGTAGACCAGGATGGTCTGTCTCCAGCTCACAGAGAGCCCCTTGGCTCAGCCTCCCATGTGCTGGGGTTGATTGATGAAAGTATGACGCCAAGACCAGGCTGAAAATTTGGCCTTTGATGAAAATGTTTTAGGGATAGGATTTAAAACCCACTTCTGTCCTTGACAGGATCCTGAAGGTGGTTACCTGTGCGGAGCCTCTGACATTCCTAACCTGTCTAAGCCCCTGGCGTGTCTCTCTGGCCTGTGACTTCAGCTACACAGCCGGACAGAAACAACAGAACTTCAGAGGTAGTCCTCACCTTGCCTAGCACGCTTTAAGCCTTTCTAAGCTCTAGTTCAGAGCTACCGACCCGCTCTCTCTCAGGCATTATTGCTCTGTTTCTTAATACTCAGCACTGATCTCAGTTCCGTCCCCATCTGTCCCTTTGAGCCACCAGATCAAGGGTGCTGAATAAGCCGGTCTTCCTGCGTCACAGTGTCCAGTGTCATTCTGTTCCGTCAGGCCCTCTGAGATGCTGCGCTTGCTCATAACATGTCTGGCACCAAATGTACAGCGTCTTCCAACACCACTTCCCCAGCCCACTCTGATGCTGGCTAGGTGTGTCCTACAGTTCTGTCACTACATGACGTGAGCTTCGGGTCTATGGAATCAAGGCTTCTCTGCTCCACCTGAGGCTTCCCGCTTTAGACACCGTCACAAGCTCCATGTCTTCAGTGGGACTGCTGACTGGCTGGCTATGGCCCGATGAGTTCCTTTCACACGTTTTGATAGCTAACAGGTTTGATGGCTGTTCTCCAGAAGTGCTCGTGAGACTCATGGAAGTGGTTGATTTAGTAGTAGTGATTTATCATAACGGATGCAAAGGAAGGAACGCCAAAGGGAGGAGATGCGTAGGGCAAGTCATGTGGCAAAGGGGCAGAGCTTCCACTGTAAGATTCCTGGTGGCCTGAACTCAGAAACAAGTTAAGAATTATAGGCCAAAGTTAAAATTTCTCCCCTAGTTTCCATCTCGACCCTACCCTCAGAATTCACTGCCCGCATCTCACCCTACTTGGAATTTACAACCTTAGACCCCCCTCGGAATTCACTGCCCCCATCTCACCCTACTCTGTTTGGAATTTACTACCTCAGATTGTTAGCCTGTCACTTGCTAACTAACCATTGTGCTGAGTTCTGCTTCTGTAAAGGGTATTTAAACCCTCCTCATTTACAGAATGAGGTCTTCCATCTCCTCGGAGTTTGGTGGATCCCAGTGCGATGGCTCAATAAAATTCTTTTGCTTTTGCATGGACTCTGGACTCTGGCTCTCAATCGGGCTTTCAGGAATAGACTCTGGCGATCGGAGTCTAGCACCGTACCCTCCAGGCCCGCTGCCCTCTCAGATCACCAGTGTGTTCACTAACCCAGATTCATTCCAACTCTGTGTCCTGGGTTGTGTGGAGCTTTCCTTCAGCGGGAAACATGGATTAAACCTTGTAATGAACTAGTAATGAACTCACTTGCTAGCCTGTCTCTGACGTGTAGAGGTGGGGGCTGGGGCTGTACCACAACTATCTATGGATGCCTTCTCCTATCCTGAAGTTTCCTCCACTTGTGCCCTGGGATGGGGAGGACCACACCCTCCTTGGCGCCTGCTGATACAACTTTTCCTTAGCTCACATTATCATGTGTTCTTTCAGACCTGGGCATTCTGTTTGGCAAACAGGAATGGGAAACTTCCCATGGCAGCCCCCATTGGATGGGTAACCATCCCCAGCCCTTGCCCCTTGCTCTTCTTCTGTGTCCTTGGATGTGAGTTAGAAAGCTTAATGATTCTGTTTTCTTTCTTTCTTTCTTTCTTTCTTTCTTTCTTTCTTTCTTTCTTTCCTTTCTTTCTTTCTTTTAGGGAGGGAGGGTTTATTTGGTTGGTTTGGGTTGGGTTTTTTTTGTTTGTTTGTTTGGTTGGTTTTTTTGTTTTTGTTTTTGGTTTTTTTGTTTTTTGAAACAGGATTTCTTTGTATAGTCCAGGCTGTCCTGGACTCACTTAGTAGATCAGGCTGGCCTTGAACTCAGTGATTCATCTGCCTCTGCCTCCCAAGTGCTGGGATTAAAGGAGTGTGCCATCATGCCTGGCTAACTATTATGTTTCTTAGCATCTTACTGCCCCTATCTCACCCTACTCGGAATTTACTACCTTAGAGAATGTTAGAATTCTGTCCCAGGAGACACAAGCAGAAGTTTCTAACGATTTAGAGGATTTTTTTTTCCTCCTTTGATAAAGGAGATAACACAGTGGACGTACTGCTTTGCCGTGTTCCTACACTGAAACCTCAGGTGCAACAGTGAGAGTCTCAGCAGACATGGTGGAGCCAGATAGGACAGTGCAATGAAACAGAGGTGCTCTTTCCACACTGGAGCTGATGACTGATGAACCCCTACACTTCTAGACTTTGTGAGTGAAGGCATGACCCAAGAATTGGGGCTCTCTATAACTTGCAGCCAAAATGAATAATCTCAAAGCAACTCTTCCTTAAGAACCGGGTCAGTTTTGACACTAAATTCTAGAGAAACGCATTTAGCAATAACAAATTATAAACTTCACTAGTTTTATCTTGCCTGGAATTGTTTTTTAATTGCTTTGCACACACCTCTACAAGTTAAACTGCTTGATCATGGAAACATCTAACATTTCACCCTTCCTGAGCAGGGCTAGGTAAACTAAAAAGTGCTCTTTAAGCAGAATAATCTTTTGATGAGTCATCCTGGCCTCAGGTGAGGTACAACTGGAAAATCTGTACCTTTGAAACCAACAAACCAAACGAAAATTCTAGTGTGATTCACTGTGGACAGAAATGATTCACCATGAGTACGTGAACTCTATAAACCAGGGGAAAGCCATTGAGTAAGAAATAAAATTGGGCTCACACCCCACAATGTACCTCAGAATAGATTCCAAAGGGAACAGAGACATTAGGATAAAGAGAGAAACCAAACAAGTAATAAAATAAAAACACAGATGAAAATATCATCACTGAGTGCGGGGAAAGGATAACCACAATTCAAAAGCCAGATATAACAAGAGAAAACTCCATCTTAAAAAACAAAATCATTGCTGGGCGTGGGCTTAACAAAATCATTGCTGACCTCAGGCGTGCCTTTCATCTCAGCACCGGGAGGCAGAGGCAGGTGGATCACTGTGAGTTTAAGACCAGCCTGGTCTACAAAAGCGAGTCCAGGACAGCCAAGGATATATAGAGAAACCCTGTCTCCAAAATCAAACCAAAACAAAAAAAACCAAAACTGTGGCTAGGAAGGTGATTTTTATAAGTAAAGTGCTTTCTGCTCAAGGGTGAGAGCCTGAGTATATATCCTCATCCCCCACATTAAAGCCAGGCTTAGCCGCATATACTTGTAATTCCAATGCTAGGAAGACAAAGACAGCATCCACGACAGGTCAGCTTAGCAGAATCTGCAGACACCAGATTTGGTGAGAGGCTTTGCCTAAGAAACTATGTAGAACACACCTGACATCAACCTCTCGTCTCCACATGTTTATGCACACAAAGGCAAGTGGGCAGGCACACACAGGCATTCCTGTGTTCATATGAACACACACACGTGTGTGTGTGTGTGTGTGTGTGTGTGTGTGTGTGTGTGTATGTGTGTGTGTGTGCATAGCCAGAGCCAACACGAACAAACTCAAAAGACAGGCTTAGAATGCAGCTCAGGGTAGAGTTTCTAACATGTCTGTAGACCTGGAATATTGACCCACCCCCCCACCCATACCCCAACACCACAAAGCCGTTCTCTCCACCCACATCAAAAAATAAACAAGTGATAGATGCGAAGAATATATTTCCAAAATATATGACAAATCATAGGTTACTACTCATGAGAACAAGAAAAGTCTCAAACCTAATATTTAGTGGAGAGTAACACTGATCACTGGGAAAGTGCAGTGTGATGTTAGCAGCGCTTGGTTAGCATTTCCCGTCCAACCTCCATTCATTTAAGGAATTAATAGTCATGAGGCTGGAGAGATGGCTCAGAGGTTAAGAGCACTGACTGCTCTTCCAGAGGTCATGAGTTCAATTCCCAGCAAGCACATGGTGGCTCACAACCATCTATAATGAGATCTGATGCCCCCTTCCGGAGTGCAGGTGCACATGCAGGCAGAATGCTGAATACATAATAAATAAATAGATAAATCTTTAAAAAAGAAAAAGAATTAATAGTCATATCTCAAAAAGCAGGGCAGCTGAAATGCTTAGCCATCTATAGATAGATTCCGTCCAGTACTGAGGGGATTTACAGGCCTAGTGTGAATAAGAACTTCTGTCAAGTCTGCACAAATAAATGATGCATACTCTATTTGAAGACAGAGGGATTTCGGGGATATTTTTAACTCTGACATTTTCCATCCCAGAAGGATTTTTGTTTTGGTTTGAAACTTGTGGTCTGCTGGCATCCCCTTTCTTTTTCTGCATTTATTTTAGAATGTAACTCCCACAAACAATATGTTCCATCTCTTGGCAGAGATGAGCTGCTAGACATTGGAGGCACCATAAGGCCAGCTGTGCTGTAAGGCCAGCTGTGCTGCGAGGCCAGCTGTGCTGTAAGGCCAGCTGTGC
>OU015758.1:16884935-16919935 GCA_907169655.1 Acomys percivali | reverse complement strand
TTACTGGCTCACATTTAGCCACATTTTAAATACAGTCCAGGCACACCTGCTTAAAGACGGTACTACCCAGAGGGCCAGTACCACGCAGAGGAGCCTGGGCCCTCCCATCATCTGTCAAGACAATTTACCCAAAGCATGTCCACAGGCCAATCTGATAGAGGCAGCTCCTCAATTGATGGTCCACTTCACAGCTGAAGCCAATTATGAGGCCAATTATTACACTGACTCAAGACAGCCTTATCCAAGGAAGAAGACTAGAACCAACTAAGGAAAGGGATTGAAGGTTTAGACTCAACAGGCTTTGCTACAAAAATAAATAAATAAATAAATAAATAAATAAATAAATAAATAAATAAATAAACAAAACAGAGGGAAGAGCTGGGTCTGTAAATACACCTGTAAGAGGTTAGAAATGAGCGTGCCTGCTGTGTGTAAGGCCTGTCAAAGTCAAGATGCTCTTCCCTGTCTTTTGTATTTCTATAACAGTATACCCAGTGCTGGGCAATATTCAGAGTTTAAGTGGCTCCTAATTCTGGGAGTGGCTACATCTCAGAATAGAGGGGAAGCAGGAAGAACACTAGCCGCATGCAGGAGTACATGGGTCAAACTCATGTTTTAATAGTCTATACTTTTTTTTTTAAGTCTTTAAAAATTATTTTGTGCATAATGAATGTTTGCCTACCCTGTATGTTTGTATACCACAGAAGCCCAAAGAGGGCATTGGATCACCTGGGATTAGAATTACAGATGGGTGATGTCTTACTTAGGGTTTCTGTTGCTGTGAAGACACACCATGATCGCAGCAACTGTTACAGAGGGGAAAAAAACCGTTTAACTGGGGCTGGCTTACAGTTCAGAGGTTTAGTCCATTATCATCATGGCGGGAAACATTACAGTAATGCAGGCAGACATGGTGCTGGAGAAGGAGACAAGAGTTCTACGTTTTGCTCCACAGGCAGCAGAAAGGCTAGTGTGCCACTACACAGCTACCACTCTCTCATATAGCTTAAGCACATAGGAGACCTCAAAGCCCGCCCCCACAGTGACACACTTTCTCCAACAAGGCCACACCTTCTAATAGCGCCACTCCCTATGGGCCAAACATTCAAATACAGGAGCCTATGGGGGCCATTCCTATTCAAACCACCACAGTTGAAGACAGTCAGTACTCTTAAGCACTGGGCCATCACTCCAGTGCCCTAACAACCCATTCTTACAAGAACTCAGCCCTATATTGAACTTGATTTGGATGAGGCAAATCTGGTCTCAAAACAGAGATAAAGGGCTGTGAGATGTCTTAATCAGTAAAGACCAACCTGATGGCCTGAATTCAATCCTCAGGACACATACGGTGGACGGAGAAAACCATCCATATATTGTCCTCTGATCTCATGCATCAAGGGCATATACACTCCCCTCCCCCAACAAACAGTGAATACATAAATGTTATTTTGTTTGTTTGTTTTGTTTTTTGAGACAGGGTTTCTCTGTGTAGCCTTGGCTGTCCTAGACTCACTTTGTAGACCAGGCTGGCCTCGAACTCACAGCCATCTGCCTGCCTCTGCCTCCTGAGTGCTTGGATTAAAGGCGTGTGCCACCACATCTGGCTCTATAACTGTTATTTTTAAAAAGAGATGAAACTCAGTTGCTTCCAGTCTCACTCCAGTTGCCAATTCCATCAGTAGAGGCAAGGCATGAGCCACAAGAACCAGTGTGGCTGCACCAATTGTTTTGTTTGTTTGCCTATTTGTTTGTTTTCACTGGTCCAAGATTTGAATCATAGATGCTTCTTCAGAGAACACTTGAGGAGTGAGGCACCACACTTGCTGATTGTGTTAGAATAAGGCACCTACCCGCCACCCCCACCAGGCAAATGGTTTTATAACGTTCTTTTGAGACAGTGTTTTTCTGAGTAGCCTTGGCTGTCCTGGACTGTTTTCGTAGACCATGCTGGCCTCGAACTCAAGGAGATCCACCTACCTCTGCCTCGGCCTCCGGAGTGCTGGGATTAAAGGTGTGCACCACCACCTCCCGGCGTTTGTAACTTGTTCTTGTGTTGAAGAGATAGATACAGCCATGTATACTTGACCATACAAGGTTGATGGGTAATGGGACCAACCAGAGCTGTTTTTAGAGAGAATTCTGTTAAGCTCGATGCCCATCAGTACTGGCTGGTTTTGTGTCAACTTGACCCAAGCTAGAGTCATCAGAGAGGAAGGAGCCTCAATTGAGAAACTGCCTCCCTGAGATCCAGCTGTAAGACATTTTCTTAATTAGTGATTTATGGGGGGAGGACCTAGCCTGTTGTGGGTGGTGCCTTCCTTGAACTAGTGGTCTTGGGTTCTACAAGAAACCAAGCTGGAGAGATGCCTCAGAGGCTAAGAGCACTGACTGCTCTTCCAGAGGTCTTGAGTTTAATTCCCAGCAACCACATGATGGCTCACAACCATCTATAATGAGATCTGGTATCCTCTTTTCGCAGGAAGGCGTATGTGCAGGCAGAGCATTGCACACATGATAATAAATATATCTTAAGGAAAGAAAGAAAGCAGGCTGAGCAATCCGTGAGGAACAGGAAATGATAGAGGAGATCGTGGTGGTGGTCCTTGTTACAGAAGCAGAGGTGGCTGTCTGTGGTATGAACACTGAGGTATGGGAGAAGAGGAAAGAGCCACAGCAGACAGCAGGAGAGGGGGAGTTGTTAGAGCTGCAGGCCATTTTAAGGCAATCCTCCCAGACTGTAAAAGTCTGTCACAGAAGGAACCATGAGTCATAGAAAAATTACTGTTACTTAAAACAGGAAATTCTCACTGCTCAGGACTGTCCCACCCATAGTCTACAAAAAGTTCAGTTAATGTCTAATCCAACCATAGTGCCATGAGATGTACATTCCTGGGGCCTTTTACCTGTTGAAGACTTTTCATTATATCAGGTATAGTAGCCTGTAAAGTATGATGGTGCTGCCACAAGCAAAAAAGAAATAATAGGAATTTTTCACTTAAAAAAAAAAAAGCCCCTCAAGCTAGGTGTGGCTGCACACACCTTAATCCCAGTATTTGGGAGGCAGAGACAGGTGGATTACTGTGAGTTCGAGGCCAGCCTGGTCTACAAAGCAAGTCTAGGACAGCCAAGACTACATAGAGAAACCCTGTCTTGAAAAAACAAAACAAAACAAAACCCCAAAAACCATCATCACAACCAACAAGAAGAAAAAAACCCCCCAGGCCTGTCCAAAGGCAATTCTCTTATGACCATTGGACCATCTTCCACCTTTCCCTTTTAAAGACTCGGCAGTGATGCCAGGCCTGGTGGCGCACGCCTTTAATCCCAGCACTTGGGAGGCAGAGGCAGGTGGATCTCTGTGAGTTCGAGGCCAGCTTGATCTACAAAGAGTTTTCCAGGACAGTGAGGGCTACACAGAGAAACCCTGTGAAGAAGAAGAAGAAGAAAAAGAAGAGGAGGAGGAGGAGGAGGAAGAGGAGGAGACCAGGCAGTGCCTACTGGGACCCAAAGGCTTTGGGAACATTGGAACTTGCCGCTTGGACAAATTGATAAGTAAAGCACTAGAGTCCTTCCCCAGGAGGAAAACCCCATAGACACAAGAAAGTTCACAGTGTGGGCAGTTCTGAGAATCTGAAAAATATAGATGCAAAAGGGAGGATGTAGATTGTTCAGAAACCGAAACCTATGAATTGCTTCAAAAGCAGCTGCCATCCGTTCATCTGACAACACAGCCAGTGACAAAACCATGGATGAGGCCAGTTGTGGAGGAACTGTAACTCAGAACATGGCCGCTCTGGCAAGAGATCACATCCAAAGACTTTCTAGGTCTGTGTGTTTCAGCTGGAATACAAACAGGCCTTTAATCCAGGAGACAGAAGCGATCAGATCTGAGTTCAAGGACAGCCTGGTACAGAGCAAGTTTCAGGTAAAGAAAAGCTTAGGTCCAGGCACGGTGGTACATGCCTTTAATCCCAAACAATGAAGGTAAGGTTAGTTTGTAGAAGGAAGCACTCATGTTTGAAAGTGATGTCTAATTGAGTGTCAGAAAAGGTGATGAGTCTGAGAAGATTTATTGGAGTAGAATGCACCCAACTCTCAGGAGAAGAGAGGAAACGGAAGCTATCTAATGGACAATGCAGACAGAGAGAGAAAGGGGTTGGGTGGGAGATGGGCGGGGGTGGGGGAAGGGCAGTTTCACCAGGAGAATTTTACAGAGAGAGGTTGAATGTGAGAACAAGCTAGACACAGGTGAAGACAGAACGAGCCAGAGAATGAGAAGGAGCCAGAAGATTGGAGCAGATTGCTGGAGTTAGTTTGAGGCCAAGTAAAGCAATTCGGGAGCCAAGATTGAATCAGTCAGCGGAAGGAGGACTTTGAGCCAGAACAGCTGAGTTGAACCAGCCATGCCAGAGCTCAGAAAGAAGAAGTAAGGGTGAGCTTATGAAGCAGTAAGTCTCAGAGGCTGAAAACATTCTAGGCCTAGGTTAGATTGTCGGGAGGCTAGAAGCTTCCAGGACTAGGCCCAGGTTAGCAGTCAGAGGCAATAAGCTTTGGAGACAACAATTGAAACAGACAAAAAAAGTTCTATTTTCAATGGACCATGTATAACATTATATGTTTTTAGTGTATTTAGCTTAAAGTCAGTTCTAGGTGTTAAGGAAATTCCAACTTAAAGTGTATAATAGATATTTTTTTAAAAATATTTTTATTTAATTTTAATTTATGTGTGTTGGTGTGAGGGTGTCAGATCTTGGAGTTACAGACAATTATGAGCTGCCATGAGGGTGCTGGGAATTGAACCTGGGTCCTTTGGAAGAGCAGGCAGTGCTTTTAACCACTGAGCCATCTCTCCAGCCCCAATAGTTATTTCACATTAGGCTTATGTCTTTTTTCTTTTCTTTTTTTTTTTTCATGGTTCTGACTTTGACGTTCAGTGACTGTGTTGAGTGCTTACTGTGTATCTTCCCTCTGAGAAGAGGACTGTCCTTGGGTTGTGCGCTGAACACATCATAGCCAAAGATAAATACTCCTCCCCTCTCCACTGCTTTATTGTTGTTAAGGGTGGTTGTGGTTCAGGTCACGGAGAGAGAAACTGGAAACAGAGCTGACTCTAGGGAGGGCCCCCACTGCTGTTTGATTTTATTTTCTGTCTTTCGAGAGGGCTGAAGTCTCCGTATGAAGGCTAGAACTCTAGTTGTTACCTACGAGTAGCAGCTGATGGTGACAGATATTGTGTGTGACTCCATGATGACCTGTCCAGAGCTGGTCTTTCCCCATCACAGTCATTCTTACTTTCAGAAGTATAGCTACTCTAATGGATTCTCTGTTCTGTGCAGACAATCTATCCTGGGTGAATGCAGCACCCAGAGCTGCCGAGCTATGATTAAATTGTCTTTTACCTGCAAAGCAATCCTTGCTTAGCTTGCTCCTCCTATTTTTATTTGGGGTTCTCTGCTTCTGTGTAGCCAACTTCCTTACACTTTGCAGTTAATATAATTAGGACCTTGAACTTTCCTACAACAATAAATTTTTTTGTTTTTGTTTTTCGAGACAGGGTTTCGCTGTGTAGGCCTGGCTGTCCTGGACTCGCTTTGTAGACCAGGCTGGCCTCGAACTCTTACAATCCGCCTGCCTCTGCCTCCCGAGTGCTAGGATTAAAGGAGTGCGCCACCATGCCCTGCTGTATTCTGGTTTGAAATCTTGTCTGCCTGTGTCCTGCCCTAAGCAATTGCTCTTTAGTTTCTCTCTCAATGGGGTTGCTCAGGAAAGCCTGAGGTGGTCCCCTTGGACCATTATGAATCTGTCTTTTTTTTTTTTTTTCTCTCTTGCTTGACAAGGTCATATCCAGGTCTTTAGAAGCTCTTCCTGGATTCAGACCCCCAGCTCTTTCTTCCTGGTCTCTTAACTGATTATTCTGTCAGAAGCTTTCATGAAGCTAGGAACCTGGCTGAGGCAGCTGGAGAGGGGCCAAGATAGACAACTGAAGCTGTAGGAGGAAAGGGAGCTGACTCTGCAAAAACCGCTGTCTAGAGCCTTTCAGTGCCTCATTCCACTCGTCCAATGGGACCAGGATAAAGTTGCCACCAAGGAGAAGCGATTCTCATAGTTGGGTCAAAATTAGTTTTTTCTTCTGTCTTAGTTATGTTAAACTTAGGTCATCTAAGTTTATCCCTGAAGCCCATTTGAGAGACAAGAGTCCAAAGTCGATGTAAAAGCAGAGTTTATTAGCCGATGCGTTGGGGTCCACACCACACTCCATAGAGCGGGAGACCTCATCCTGCCAAAGCTGAGGCTTTAAATACTTTTTATAGAAGCAGAACCCAGCATGCAGTGTTTAGTTATCAAGTGATAGGCAAACAATAGGTGACCTTTTAGGTGAATGGGGGCCTGAGGTAGTTAAATTTTAAGTAGGGGAGATAGCTTTCAGGTACCTGGGGGTCTGAAGTAGTAAATTCTAAGTGGGGGAGATAGCTTTCAGGTACGTGGGGGTCTGAGGTAGTAAATTCGGGGTGCAGGGTTGAGGTGGAGGCAGGTGGAGAATCTTTAACTCTTTCTCATCAGTTTGTCCTTGTTATCAGCCTGCAATTCAACCTGTTTGCTCAGCTAGGTCTGAGCTAGCCATTCGGAGGCTGTATAAGTAATTTCTATGGGAAAATAAACCCTGTGGGCCATATGTGCCCCAGAATAGCTATGAATGTAACCCAATAACCTATACACCTTTTTAATATTACAGAATTTTTGCTGTTGTTGTTTTTGTTTCTACAATTTTCATTGCGCAATTCTTTGTAGATGACAACTTCATTTCACAATGTCAAGAGTGTTGAACTCACCTACTTCCAAAGGGGGGAAAAAACCAAGACTGTTTTTATCTTCTCCACAGCATTCTACAAAGCTTGAAGGAAGGTGAAGAAGGAAGCAAACAAAAGCGGTGACCAGTGAAACAGGGGAAGGGCAGCAGAGGGCTTTGAGTGCATGCTCCTGAAGAGGAGTTTGTCTCTAACTTTATTTTTTCTGAGGCAAGGTCTCACACAGTGCACACTGGTCTCAGACTTGCTGTGTAGCTTAGGATAACCTTGAACTTCTGATCTTCCTACCTTCTTGCCCCAGAGTTCAGGGATGACAGACATGCATTACCACTCCTGAAATTTTTCCCCCTTAATTTAAATAAAGATGACATCAATTGGTTTCAGCTGGGGAACTTTTAAAAGCCAAGAAGCAGAAAGTTTAGTTTTGCTACTGAAGAACAGATGAGATTTCCAGCCCACACTAGATTGAAATGAGATGTTTCTGATCAGAAGGCATGGGAGCATCTATTAACCTCCCTGTGTCTTCCTCACCTTTCATGTATTTCTTTACTACTTTGCATTTATCTGATTTTTATTTATTTGCATGAGTTCATACTACAGCGCATGTGTAGGAGTCAGAGGAAAACTTGTGTCAGTTCTACCACGTGGAGCCTGAGGCTTGAACTCAGGGTTTTTTTCAGGCTTTATTTGCTGTGCTACTTATCTCTTGGACTTGATTACCTTTTAAATCCTCTCTCTCTCCTCCTTCTCCCTCCCTTCCCCCCCCTCTTCCCCGTCTCTCTCCTCCCTCCCCCCTCTCCAGTGGTGTGGATTGAACCCTAATCTAATAAGTCCTTGGTAACTAGTTTTTGATTGCCAGCAGGAGTGATAATCTTTTATAATATCTGCTCAAAATTAAATGTGACCAGTTATTACTTATAATGTCTTATTTGGAAAAATTATGAAGAGGTTTAAAATAAATAGCATCATGCAAAGAGAGGAAGAGAAAACTGCTCAGGGCTGAACTACATAAACTTGAATGCAGCTGGAACCTACGACAGGAAATAAATGCATCTCTCCAGTGGGCACATGAAACCTCTTTGCCACGGAGCATTAGAAGCTCAATACAATCAATATGACACAATACAAGCTGTACCAGAGCAAAGCAGTGCACAGTTATATAATGCAGAAGGGTACAGTGGGTCAACACACTTGCTTGGGAGCCAGGTTCCAGAGGTCACATTTCTGTCTTGCTGTTTCTGCCGTGAGAACTCAGGAAAGTTGCTTAGGTTTCCTCTTCCTAAAGTTTTGTCAGTTGTAAAGTACAGCAGATTCTGTTCATGTTCTCATAGGACAGCTGATTGAGGGAGCTCACAGCTACAGTGAAAGCACTTCCAACAGTAGCAGAGGTGTGGCCATGGGGGCTGCAGGCGATGGGGCACCCAAGAGAGGGGCTGGAGTATGGTGGTATATGCCTGTAACCTCAGCCCTCGGGAGGTAGAGTCAAAGAGGATCAGGAGTTCAAGGCCAGCCTGAGATACGTGAAACCCTGTCCCCCAAAACAAATGAATATAAGGGAATATAATCTTCTTGTTGCTGTAATTCACCATCTTTACATAAAGCCAATGCCAAAAATTTAACTTATAAGGCACTAGTTTTCAGCGAGGCCAAGTAATAGTTCCTTTGGAAAACATTCTGAGAGTGATAACAGCTGAGGTTGTTTTAAAAATGTAAAATGAGATAGAATTTTCTTACTTTTTTTCTGTGTTGGAGCTCAAACCCAGGACTTCAAACATGTTGGACAAACCTAGCACTGAACTACACCCACAGCCCCCTTCTTGCTTGGCTTTGGACTTGCACGCCATGGGAGTTCTCAAACAGAATTTGCGAACGAAACTTTTCAAACCTCATTTGTCCAGGCAATTGTAAACATATATATTGGTTTTCCTATGTAGCCCAAGATGGCTTCAATTTCATGGGCCTTTTTCTTTCCTGAAATTCCCAGTGCTAGAATTACAGGCATGCACCAGCGCATTTGCCTCTATATTGGTATTAGTAGCAACTTGTACAATCTTTAACTTGAGCTATTGAGCCCTTCAGACTTTAGAGGTATAAAGAACACAGGAGTTCTAGGTTCCTGGATTTACCTACGCCTCGCCTTTTCCTCCTCTCTTTTTCTTTCTTGCCTTCTTTTCCTTTCCTCTCTCTCTCCCTGCCCCCCTTTAAGAAGTTCTTAGTATTTAATCCCAGCACTTGGGATACAGAGGCAGGTGAATCTCTGTGAGTTTGAGGCCAACCTGGTCTACAAAGTGAGTCAGGAAAGGTAAGGCAACACTGAGAAACCCAGTCTCAGAAAAACAAAAACAAACAAACAAACAAACAAAACAAAAACCAACCAACCAAACAAACAAAAGAAGTTCTTAGTAGTCTATTGCCATTTTTGGCCAGTTCACTCCAATTGTCTTCACTTCGGTGGGTACCACATATGTTGTGTTTGTTGTTATACTTACAGCTTTAACCACCATTCACTGTACATAATGAACGTTTTGGAGTTTTGGTAAAGATACGGGCAAAGGCTCTACACTGGGCCAGTGGAAGGCAACTGAAGCAGCCAGAGCTTTAGATGTGGAACAAAATCTTAGTTTTCTAATCGCTTCAAGTTGCTTAGCATTTTATGTGAAAAGAGAGCACTCCCCATTTTATAACAAGTATACTTTTTTAGTTTACAAAAAATGTACTATGCAGTGTATGGTGTTTTCTAGGTACCATGTTTTAAAATAATAGGGCCTTAAAATTTGAGTTATGAGGACTGGAGAGCTGGCTCATCAGTTAAGAGCTCTGTCTATTCTTCAGAGGATCCAGAATCAGTTTCCAGCACCTAAATGGCAGCCAACAACCATCTTCTGTAACTCCAGTTCCAGAGGATCCATAGGCAGTGCACTGCCCATGTGGTACATAGACACATGCAGGTGAAACATCCATACATGGAACACAGAAACACACACACACACACACGCACACAAACACACAGGAGAGAGAGAGAGAGTTATATACTAATTTCTCAAGTTTCCACATAACATAAAATAGTAAGACAAGTCATAGACTATTACAGAAATGTTATGAGCGTTCAAAGAAGACAGAGATAACATATGTTGGAGAGAATCAGGAAAGGAGGTGGCATATGAATGATCCTTGAGGTATAATTAGGATTTCAAAATGTTAAGTGGGTAGGTATATCCGGGATAAACTAAGACCATAAGCAGGGGTATCGAAGGCGATACAATACAAACGAAGGACCAGTTAACTTTAGGGTGAAACATGGCCAGGGCTGTGTAGCTAAAAACGTAGGGTGGGGCCATACAGGGAGTGTCTGATGACTTAGGGGCAGGTGTATGGCATAAGAGTTGGATTACTGCAGCAGAAACGCCAGCAGCACAGGAAGATGTAAGCATGTAAGAGTGGGAAGACCAGTTAGGAGAGGTTATTGCAGTCTGGGGTAAGAGATGATAAAAGTCCAGCGCACAGGAGGTGAGCAGAGGCAATTCAGAAAAGACGAGGACACGGGAAGAGGGAATCACACCAAGTATCCACAGTGTGCGACGGGTGAACTAGACAGCTGGAACCATTGGCAGTGATGGGTATGTCACGGGCGGGGGGGGGGGGGGGGGGGGGGGGAGCGGGGGGAAGTTGGGTTGCAACTCGCTTCCACGTTTCGGGTTTTGTTTAAGTTCCTTTTTTTTTTAGGGCTCTACCACTCCTTACCGTTCCCCCCCCCTTTCCCCTATCTTACTAACTGGGCTTTTCCATCACAACCTGGCCCCGAGCTCATCCCCACGCTCCAACTCTTGAATACGGTGCACTCCCAGGGCAGGACCCTGAAGGTCAGATGCTGAGGCTGGGGCAACTGGACCAGTAGCATCCCCTCTCACCCGCGCGGGTAGCGTCCTTGCTGGCTCCCCCACGGCTCCGCGACCAATAGGAAGGCCGCGATGCGGGGACTCGACCAGCTATTGGTTGGCTCGGCCGTGGTGAGAGATGGTGCGGTGCCGGTTCTGCGCCCGGGTGCGAGCAGTGGGCGGTTGTTAGGGCGACCGTTCGTGACGTAGGCCGTCAGGCTGAGCAGCCGCACGACGATTGGCTGGGCGATCGGACGATCCTTCCTTATTGGCTGCCGGCTGGAGGCCCGGAGCGTGCGTAAGTGCCGTTCCTTCCGCCCGCCGCCCCGTTGGCTGGAGACGGCGGCTGGGCAGGTTTGGTGGCCTCCATTGAGATCCGGAGGTGAGCTGGCGGACTCTGGCGGGCGCCTGGGCTCCGGCTGCGGGGATGGCGGGCGGCGGGGCTCTAGAGGTGGCTGCGGACCGAGGGGAACGTCCTTGAGGCCCGGAGGCAGGGCGGCGACCACCGGGCAATCCGTGGGCCGCCTCGCCTGGACCCGAGGGCCAGTGCAGCAACGCCCCGTCCGTGGGTCCAGTCCGGAGGGCGCTGTGCAGACCGGGCGGGTCACGGTCGTCCGGGTAGAAGGAGTGTCAGGCAGAGGGGACAGCGGGAGCGGATGTCCGCGGAGCTCTGGCGGAACAAGTGTTCACGCCCAGGCGCTGCTTTGCGGCAGGACCTTTCTTTAAAGTGATGGAGAAGGGCCCGATATAGGATGCAGATTGACCCAGAGCCAGGATCCGCGTGGGTGCGGCAGGTTATGCCCCTCCTAGTGGGCCCAGAGGGGAATGATAGGTCAGTGCAGGCAAAGCTAGCTCTCAAAAGTCGGTCGAGCCGGTCTGTATGTCTTGTCTTTCTCCTAAGGGGCGTAGGCTCATTGATACTGATGTCCTTACCTTGTACCTTTTTTTTTTTTTTTTTTTTGAAATTACTTGGTATGATTGAGGAAAACCCGACCTTCGAGGTTCCTAAGTTAAACAGTAGACTTCTGAGGTGAGAGGAGGTTCATCTAAAGGGGTCAGATGGAGTATTTACTTTCTTGAGGATGTGTCTTTTCTGGTTAGGTCCCATAAAGCCAAAGTAAACGTTTGTTACTAGGGTTTTACTACCAAGTCTTCGTGTAGGATTAAAGCATCTTACAAAGTAGGGAATACATTTGTTTAGTTACTTTATTTTTTTTTTTAAACTTAGGGCAAAGACTTGGATATACTGTGAGGTTGGACTGCATTTTGTGGGCTTGCTTTGTTGTAGTGCCTTTCTAGGAATTGATAGATTTGTCAGGAAGCACACATGGAAATTAATATGTGGAAAATGGAAAGATCTCGTTCACAAACTCTCAGAGCAACATGAAAACTTAAGTGTATGTCACAGTCCCCCTGTGGGGGAAAGTGGCATGTATGCACACTCTACTATATTTTTTGTCTATAATTTGTAGACCATCACCTATATTCTGGGATCAACTTCTGAGCCCTTAAGCCCACATGAAATTGCTAGTATCTGAAATTGGACTCTTTTAACTCTCAAAATAGTAGTTCTTTACGGTTCCACTTAATAATTTGGTCAGCACTTGAAAAATGAAGAGGAGCTGGCCTTACAAACGGGTGACTCATAGTAAAGATGGGTATGGAACCTGTTTCCTAGTGCCGGATGGTGGTGGTGATCCTGTGTGATGGTAGGTTAAGGAAGCAGAATGCGCCATCCTGTTGCCACTAAAAGTCACCGAAGTATTGGATAGGGTTCTTATCTTCCAGAGGGACAACCTGCATGCACTACTTAATTTGAGGTCAGTGTAGTTCTGTATAATCAAAGGTTGGAGTGTGTAACACGAGGAGACTGCTGGGGCAGTGGACTGGAGGAGTCCTAGAGCGTTAGTTCTTTCTGTGATGGGCAGTGCTCGCTGGGTCTAGTTGAAGATAGGATTAGACTTTAAGAATTCCAGTACTCGGAGGCAGAGGCAGGCGAATTGCTGTGAGTTTGAGGCCAGCTTGGTCTACAAAGTGAGTCTAGGACAGCCAAGGCTACACAGAGAAACCCTGTCTGGAAAAACAAACAAACAAAACAAAGTGCCAGTAAGTTTAAATTTTCAGACCTTTGAAGAGTCTGAAATGTTTACTGTATACTTTATTTGGATACCTAGGCATATGATGCTTATTCACTTTGTTTTAGGTGAGTTCTGTTATTGTTGCAATACAGCACAAAAGCTGTCTACTGAGCTTTTATAAACTGCCACATAGCCCCACTGGTGTCACTTGTAATTGCTAGGAAGGTGGAAAATTGGATTCTGTGTCCTGTAAATGCTTTGCATAGTCACAGAAATGGGAGGATGCTCTTGAGAGGAGGTAGTTTATAATTATGGTCAGTTTTGACACACCTTGGTAATGTTGCTCAGTTTGTATTTCCAGGTAGGTGTGGTTTTCAGTATTTGGGTTGTCACATAGGATTTTGTGTAACTTTTTCCCTCTGAATATTTTTTTTTAAATAGGAATTTATACCTAGCAGGGGAAAATGGCAGGATTGACAGTGCCTCCAGGAAATCAGCTGGATGGAAAATCTGATATGCCTAATATAATGTAGCTGTGGGTTTGGGATTACTAATTTGTAATCAGATTGGGGACCCTTCCTGCTAGCAATTCAGATTTTAATTCAGTGGGAGTGACTCTCTAGGGAGGCTTGCTGAAGCTTTTGGTTGTGAAGGGTGGAGAATTGGAAGTGATTTTGACATAGATTTGAAACTAATTTGTCTTCTGAAACCTTGAAGCCAATCCGTTAGACCAGTTTGCTTTAGTTTCTGTTTTAAAAAGGAGAGTATACGGCTGGGTGTGGTGGTACACATCTTTAATCCCAGCACTTGGGAGGCAGAGGCAGGAGTCCAGGACAGCCAAGGCTATGCAAAGAAACTCTGTCTCAAACAAAACAAAACACCCAAAAAAACCAAAGAACAAAAAACCAAAACCAAAAAAACAAAACAAAACAAAAGAAAAAAAAGTGCGTGGCACTGAAGAGACAGTTCAGAGGGTTAAGAGCACCAGCTGTTCTTCCAGAGAACCTAGGTTCAATTTCCAGCTCCCACATGGCAGCTCACAACTGTTAACTCCAGTTCCAGGGCCTCTGACACCCTCACACAGACACACATAAAGGCAAAACACCAATGCACACAAAACAAATGAATGAATAAATAAATACAGATACCTTCCATATCTTTATGCCTTACTAATTGTTTTTCTTCAAAATTGAGACCCACAGTAAGAAACATACAACCCAGGGGGATTGTTCTGAATAATTTTATGATACATGAACTTATGTATAAATAGTACTTGCCTATACGTCCTGTCTTATCAGTCAACTATTTTATTTATTTTTGTTTTGTTTTGTTTTGTTTTTGAGATGGTTTCTCTGTGTAGCCTTGGCTGTCCTGGAACTCGCTCTATAGACCAGGCTGGCCTTGAACTCACAGCGATCTGCCTGCTCTGTCTCCCAAGTGCCTGGCTACAGGCCTGAGTTTTTAAATCTTCATTGTGACTGATTGTTGTGGGTCATGCTCTTCATTGTGTTGTTGGTTGTACTGTGAGAAATCGGCTTACATGTATCTATCTCTGTAAGCCATCAAATTACTGTTCAAATAGCTATGTCAGAATTATAAATAAGGCAGCAAACACTGGAATGGTAGTCATGTGCCCTTTGCAGACACACATTTTAGCCAGCCATCTGCTTCTATTGACTTTCCAGTCTTGGCTAGCTGTAAAAGTTGAGGACCCTTCCGCATCAACACATTTAAATTAGTCTTCTAGCTCTATGGTTTGCCAGGAAAGAAGCAGCCATCCTAGTAAAATGCAGGTCCCCTTTTTACTAACATAGACGCATCTGTCAGAAAAGACTCTGGTGGTAGCCGCCATAGGGAAGTTTATTAGATACTGTGCTAGTGACATTCTGCTTTGTGTCCTATAGACTAAAGTAATACTATGGGTTATTGCTTATAAATCACCATGATTAGCACTGGGTATGGTGGCGCGTGCCCAGCACTTCAGAGGCAGAGGCAGGAGGATCACTGTGAGTTTAAGGCCAGCCTGGTCTACAGAGTGAGTCCAGGACAGCCAGAGCTATAAAGAGAAACCCTGTCTTGATAAACAAAACAACAACAAAAAACGAAAACAAAACAAAAACCACAAAAAAAAAAAAAAAAAAAAGTAAGGAAAAAAAAGGGACGATTGCATACAAATTCGATGCCAGTAGATAATAAAAGATTTAAGTGACAAAGTAGCAAGAGTCGTTCTAATAGAATATTGGAATTACTTCCCAGCATTATGTGGACTGTTGAAATAGCTGTGTAAGATGCTGCACAGAAGGCTTACAGAATCCTCTGTCTTCCTGAAAGTGAGCTGTATGCTCAGTGTTCGTATGTGATATTCCCTCCAGGATCCAAGGACCGGGTAGCTACGATGTTGTCAAGACTTTTCCGTCTGCACGGCCTCTTTGTGGCCTCCCATCCCTGGGAAGTTATTGTGGGAACGGTGACACTTACCATCTGTATGATGTCCATGAACATGTTTACTGGCAACAACAAGATCTGCGGTTGGAATTATGAATGCCCAAAATTTGAAGAGGTTAGTGAGATTGATTTGATACTAACTAAAGTAAATTACATTTTCAGTTTCTCAAGAATGTCTGCTTTGTAGAGAACATAAAAGCAAAAAGTTCTGAGGGAAGTGTTGTGGGCTCACCTCCAATTTTCAGCTATTTACATTTAGTGGTATGGAATGCACTAAAGTGCTTTCTTTTTTAATACAAGTGAGTATTGCTGTCTCTGAGAAATATATCTTTTGTCAAGTCTATCAGAAGAGTGATTGTGAAGAATTACTGTTTAAGAGTTGCATTCAATTTAAACATTTTATAGTGGGTATTATGATTTGGTTGTACTATGCTGGCATTTTTATTCTTGTGATACTATGTAAAGCAACACACAACAAGAGTTCTTGCGTGTGAGTGCTGATCTGGAAGCTTTCTTTTCCTGCCCTAGGACGTACTGAGCAGTGACATCATCATCCTCACCATCACGCGGTGCATCGCCATCCTGTACATTTACTTCCAGTTCCAGAACTTACGGCAGCTTGGGTCGAAATACATCTTGGGTAATGCTGGTCACCTTCTTTGCACGCTGTCACACTTAGGTTGACTGGAAATTTCTAAGTGCGCAATGCTGAGAGGGTGTTGGGTACATTCGTTCCCCCCCCCCCCAGGATTCTTGGTAAACATTCTCAAATTCGAGGCCTCTGTAATATAGAGGAAAATGATACTGTTCTTATCAGAATATTGTATGAGACTAAATGTTAGCATTTGTGTAATAAAGAAATTTGGGCTGGAGAGATGGCTCAGGTTATGAGCACTGATTGACTGCTCTTCCAGAGAGGTTCTGAGTTCAATTCTCAGCAATCACGTGGTGGCTCACAAGCATCTCTAATGAGGTCTGATACCCTCTTCTGGCCTGCAGGTGTTACATGCAGGCAGAGCACTGTATACATAATATATAAATAAATTAAAAAAAAATTTTTCTTTGAGACAGGGTTTCTCTGAGTAGACTTGGCTGTCTAGAACTCACTTTGTAGACCAGGCTGGCCTTGAACTCACAGAGATCCGCCTGCCTCTGCCTCCCGAGTGCTGGGTTAAAGGCGTGCGCCACCATGCTCGGCTGAGTAAATCTTAAAAAATAAAAATATAAAATAAAGTGTTTTGACTGTTGAATTTTTGCCATTTTAGGTATTGCTGGGCTCTTCACGATTTTCTCAAGTTTTGTCTTTAGTACAGTTGTCATTCACTTCTTAGACAAAGAATTGACAGGCTTAAAGTAAGTATTTAAGGCCCAGTTATGTGTTCTTCTAAAATATATTTTATTATAAAGATGATATGTAAATTTAAAAGTTTAGAAAATACAGGAAAATTTTCGTGTACTTGATACTAGCTAGTTCTGTTACCATTTTCATGTATATACTTTTCTATTTATTTTAGGCATATTTTCTGACTGTCATTCCACGTATGCTGTCTCCTCTTTTTTTTCCCCAGTTTATATAGTTCAGCTGCATCTTTTCATGTCCTTGTAAAGTAAAGTATTAGTGATGGCTATTTAGTGCTCTTCTGTATGAGTATTTTATAGTTAATCGAATGCTGGATTAAGTTAAAATTCCTTCATAAATGTCCTAGTAATCTCCTTATAGACAGTTTTGGTCTATGTTTATCATTACCTCCTAGGGATAAATTTCAGGAGTAGCACAACTTATTTTAAAGCTTTGCTTTAGGGATGGTAGGGTACCTTTTTAGCACTGTTACCACCGATTTGTATATTATACATTTTTTTTTTTTTTTTGGTTTTTTGAGACGGTTTCTCTGTGTAGTTTTGGCTGTCCTAGACTTCGCTTTGTAGTCCAGGCTGAACTCACAGCGATCCACCTGTCTCTGCCTCCCTAGTGCTGGGATTAAAGGCGTGCGCCACTACGCCCGGCCATTTTTCTTAATGTTAATTCAGGTATTTTTTTATAAACAATAACAGAAAACACTGAAAGGTGTCTCAGCGTATGTGCATTTACACTTTAATATTGTCAAGTACTTTTATTTAGTTAAGCTGGGCATAATGGCAAAGCCTGTAATTCCACTGCTTGGGGGATGGAATCAAGGGGATCAGGGATCCAAGGCCAGTTTCAGCTACACAGTAGGTTAGAGGTCAGCATGGCCTCAGTGTGGCTGTGTCTCAAAAAGTGAAACAAAATACACGTTAGCAAATATTTTGAGCATCTCTTAGCTCTGAGGTTTCAGAAGAATCCTAGCATAAAAGTCTTTTTAACATTGCATGCTCATGCCAAGTGTGTGGAATTGGAAGGGTCATTTTAAAAAGAACTTTGTAAAACTGTATTTTCCCCATATTGAATGCAACTTGTCTTGATTTTTTTTTCCCCCAGTGAAGCTTTGCCCTTCTTCCTGCTTTTGATTGACCTTTCTAGAGCGAGTGCATTAGCAAAGTTTGCCCTGAGCTCAAACTCACAGGTGAGTACTGCTTATAACCTGGAGTGTGAGAGTGGTCCTCTGTTGGTCAAAATTTACCTCCATCTCAAGCTTGAGACTTAGGTTTTGAAACTGGTTTGTGTAAGAGTCTCAGTTCCCCATTGTCCCTTTGAAAATCATCTGAAATCCCAGTGCAGTGACTTGGATAAATAAACTACCTGCTGAAGCTGTTAGGGAATCGAGTGAGTGTTTCAGGCACTTCCCTCGCCACGCTGACCAAGTCCTTGACACAGCACAAATTGAAGGGAGAAGAGGGCTTGTCTGGGTCCGTGTTTCCAGGGGCTCTAGTTCTTCACGGTGGGGGAGGCGTGCTAGCGGGGACTGCAGGCTGAGCAGTCAAGAAGAGTACACCTCAAGATAGCCAGGCTGTGGAACAAAGCCACCCTGTGATCCACCTCCTCAGCCTTCTCAAGGAGCAGCACCTTCTGGGGGCCACGTGTCCAAACACAGGAGCCTCTGGGGGCTATCGCACCTTCAAACTGCAACAGATCTCGTGGGACAGACTGTATCAGTGTGTCCTGAATTACAGTGATGCCCCTGCCTTGCTCACTGAGTGCTGGGATTGCAGGCATGCACCACCATGTCCTACACAGACATGTTATGAGTTTCCGTCCATGACCAGCATTGAATGCAGGACCTTTTGCAGGCTTGTCAAGGGCTCAGTCACTGGGCTGCCCCTCCCCCAAGCTGTGCACTAATCTGTAGTTCTGTCCCGATCATATATTGGATAATGCTTATCATCATTTGAAGATTTTGATAAGAAAATCATCTTGGTTTTATTGTATTAACCTCAAAGACTTCTCAGCTAAGCGTGTCAGTTGGAGCCAAAATATAATACAAAATGCTAATGGGTTTAATTAGGCGGAATTTAAGTGGTTGGATTAACCTATGACTTCATAGGAATATTCCTGAGAATATGTCTCTCAGCTCGAGGGGAGGCAGGGTCCTAATAGGTGTTTGATGATGTCACTTAATTGTGCTCCTACCCCATTTTGCCCCTTGACTAAGTCCTATATTACCACATTTGTTCTTTGAGTAGGAAAATGTGTTTAGTGTGGGAACCAGGATGCTCGCAGCATTTTAAAAGCCTGACTTGTACTTGATAACCACCTGTGTGTTTGATCTGTGTTTTAGGATGAAGTAAGGGAAAATATAGCTCGTGGAATGGCGATTCTGGGCCCCACATTCACCCTTGATGCTCTTGTCGAATGCCTTGTGATTGGAGTTGGCACCATGTCAGGTTTGTAAACAAGATTTCTAATGCACTTTTGCAGCTAAGTAGGTCAAAAAGGGGGACTAGAAGGTCTTAGACCTAAATTGTTGATTCTTGAGCAGTGACTTTAAATGACTTGGACTGTGCATGTTCTCAGTGCGTGGACTCCTGTATGTGGTAAGATGTGGTTACTCACGCCATCTTCTCTTTCTCTGTCTACGTTGGTGGTTAGCCATGGCTATTGGTTTGCAACCAAGACAGTATCCCAAGGCTGGGCTGAGGGCCTTGCAGTAACTAACTAGACTCAAGTAGCAACTTGGTTCCTGGTATTTCATTGCCATGTTGGATGTGGGGCAAGAGTCCGGGCCTGTATTAGGTTCATCTTATTGGGTGGAGGGAAGGTTGAATTAGAGACTAAGCTGTACATCTTAGCACGTCCACAGCACCAGCCTTACTCTGATGGATACTAGAGAACTAAAACTGAACGGCAAACAGGACTCCATTGCATATAATACAAATTATGGCCTGACTTGGGAATGTTCCAGAATGAGTATTATGAGGTTTCCTGGTCATTAGATAAGATTTTATGGCTTTCTCATGAAAACTGGACTTATATATCGTGTGTGTGTGTGTGTGTGTGTGTGTGTGTGTGTGTGTCTGTCTGTCTGTCTGTCTGTCTGTCTGTCTGTCTCCATTCATGTCCCCTGGAGCTGGAGTTAGAGATGGTTGTGAGCTTTTATTTAAGAAAGAAAAAACAACATTTATATTCCTACTGCTGGGGATACAGCTCAGTGGCTCAGTCTTTAGCACACAGTGGGTTTTGTTTTGTTTTGTTTTTGCATACTTTAAAATTCACTGTTTGCAAACTAGGAAAATGGCTCAAAGGGCAAATAAAGTGCTTCCTGTGAAAGCATGAGAACCAAGCTGGTCTCGAACCCATGGAAGGAATGGCACGCTGGCACATGTCTGTCATCCAGTGCTCCCATCATGACATGGGAAGCAGAGACAAAGAACATTTCCTGAAGCTCAAGGCCCAGCCAATCTGGCATAAGCTGTGGCACCGCAAAGAAATGTGTCTGTCTCTAATAACATAGACACAAGGACAGACAACTGACACTGCCCTCTGACTACACACATGCCCTGTGGCACATGTGCCCCACAGTCACATACACTTTAGAAAATTATCCTCTTAAAGGTATAATTTTGTTTGTTTTTAGTTTTTCAAGACAGGGTTTCTCTGTGTAACAGCTCTAGCTGTGCTGGAACTTGCTCTGTAGACCAGGCTGGCCTCAAACTCACAGAGATCTGCCTGCCTCTGCCTCCCAAGTGCTGGGATTAAAGGCGTTCACCACCACCCTGGCCTTAAAGGTATAATTTTGAGTTTTAGTGAACATCTTATGTCACCACCACTAAAATTAAAAATTTTAGCCAGGCATGGTGGTGTATGCCTTTTGTTCCAGCACTTAGGAGCCAGAGTCAGGCGAATCTCTGTGAGTTCGAAACTAGCCTAGTCTGTCAAGTGAGTCCAGGACAGCCAGGGTTCTGTTACACAGAGATATTCTGTCTTGAAAAAAACCAAAAAAGAAAAAAAGGAAAAAAAAAAAAGGTTGATCAGGTGAAAACAGAGTTATGTGAATTTCTTCCAGCAGAAGAGTGTGTGAGGTGTTGAAGGTGGGTCAGGAAGTGACAGGCCTTGAAACAAAGACTGCTTATTTGAATCTGATGCAGGAGGTAGTAGTAGGTTGGTGCCTTGTCTAGAAGTGAACCAAAGAACTGGGTGTGTAGTTGCAGACGCCACTGGAGACATTTTTTACCTGTGTAGACACAGGGATGTGGCTTAAAATTTGGTAGTAACTCCGCCACAGCACCTTTCGCATGGTGTTAGGGCTTGCTCCAGGAGCTGGTACATGCTGTAGACACATTCTACACTGAGCTATAACTGCACTGGAAGCAGCTCTGAAAGCCAGTACAGAAGAAAGGGGTTGGGCTGAGTGTGGCTCAGGGGTAGTGTGCACTTTGTGTATAGGAAGGTCTAATTCCTAGCACGCACGTGTGTGCGCATACACACACACACTCTCTCACACACACACTGTTGAGCGTGTGTGTGCACACGAACCACAACTTGGAAGTCTTTGAGCTGGTGCCTTATCCTTGTGCAGTACCAAAGTGACAAAGAGACTTCTTTAGGGACAATAAGGAAGAATAATGCCAACATGAGTTTAGAAAGAAATAATAGTTGATTAATTTGTGAAAAGCATTAAGTATGATTGAATGTAAAATAGTCTATTCACCTACTGTTTAAAATATAGATTCGTTTTATTATTATAATTTGCAGTATCTCAAATGCCCATGGTTGTAAGAGTAAATAATGTAGATTTTTTTTTAATAATGTAGATTAAAAAAAAAAAAACAATATATACTTTCAGTGATCTGATACTTAAAAAATAAAACCAACTTTGAATTTTTATATTAGCTTTTTGAATTAGTTTTTATTAGAAAAGGGAATTGTAGCCAGGTGTGATGGCTCACACCTTTTATCCCAGCACTCAGGAGGCAGAGGCCAGCCTGGTCTACAAAGTGAGTCCAGGATAGCCAGGGTTACACCTGCCTTAAAACAAAACAAAACAAAAAACTAAATAAAAAAGGGGATTGTTTCTTAATTTTATTCAGTGCAGATTGTGATTTTAATTTTAGTAAACAGTATGAGTTGATAATCTTAATTTCCTTTCTGGCCTCTACAATTCTATTGAAAGTTGAGATTTTAATAGATCTCAATCTTCTATTTGAGATTACCAAATGACCCCTGAAACATTTTGTATCAAAGTATTTGTTAATTTTCAATCATTATTTAGTAACAGTTTGCACTCTATCATTTTCAGACAGGCCAGTGAAGTAAAACTATAAGAACATCATGTACTCTAGAGGATTTATGGAAGTTTGAACTTAGTGGTATGCAAGGAATATTTACTTAGATACCAAGTTAGGAAGGCATAACTGGCTCTTCTTGATACATAGGTGAATTGCCTTTGTGATAGTAAGTGAGTCTGGGTGAGTAGTGTAGGTTGGAGGAATGAAGTTATTCCTGTAGGGTAGCAGATCTCTGTGAGTTCAAGGCCAGCCTGGACTACAAGGCGAGTCCAGGACAGCCAAGGCTAACATGAAAATCCAAAAATAAATAAATAAATAAATAAATAAATAAATAAATAAATAAAGGAAGGAAGCCCCCTGTGCAGCGCCACTTGTTCCTTGTTCTCTGCAGGCGTGCGCCAGCTTGAGATCATGTGCTGCTTTGGCTGCATGTCTGTGCTCGCCAACTACTTCGTGTTCATGACGTTTTTCCCAGCTTGCGTGTCCCTTGTTCTAGAGGTAAGATGGCTTTCCTGATGGCACTAGTTAAGAAGCACATGACTTCTCATTCTGTCACTTTACCGCAATCAGCTGCATACCTCCTAATGCAGTGCTAACTGACTTTGCAGCTCTCTCGGGAAAGCCGCGAGGGTCGTCCAATTTGGCAGCTCAGCCATTTTGCCCGAGTTTTAGAAGAAGAAGAGAATAAACCAAACCCTGTAACCCAGAGGGTCAAGATGATTATGGTAATGACATTTTTCTTTTCCAGTCTCTGTAGTTTCAATGTTTCTTATACTCTGGGTATCTGGGGCTTCTGTTTGAGTTTTTAGTTTCCTGTCTTGTTTATATATTTGGCTGGTGTTCCACTGCCCCCCCCCCCCCTTTTTCTGAATTTGTTCTTTGTTTCTTTGAAGTTCTGGGATATTAGTTTGTTGTTTTGAGACAGGATCTCACTAGGTAGCCAAGGCTGGCTTTGAACTTCCATTCCTCCTGCCTCAGCCTCCTGAGCGCTAGGATTCTAGGTGCTACTACATCCTATTGGGCTTTGTTATTTTTACTCTCTTGAATAGGTTTTTCAAGTTCCTCTATCCTTGAAAGCCTACTCTTTGTCATGTTTGAACAGTAATGGGACCAGTGCTTTTATTAGTCACACAACAAACTGGGGTCTTTCTTACCTGGGAAGCCTGTCTGGTCCTGGAGTTGTGAGGGCTGAGAAAGCAGTGTCCACAATTTAAATGTGTTCCTTCAGTCTTTAGGCTTGGTGCTTGTTCATGCTCACAGTCGCTGGATAGCTGATCCCTCTCCTCAGAACAGCACGGCAGAACAGTCCAAGGTTTCCTTGGGACTGGATGAAGATGTGTCTAAGAGAATTGAACCAAGTGTTTCTCTCTGGCAGTTTTATCTCTCCAAGTAAGTTGACTGAACCCGCCGTGCCCTGAGCTCTCCCAAGGCTGCTCCGGGACTTTTCTGAACTGCTATGTGACCGCTTTGCTTTTGTTCAGGATGGTCAGCATGGACATTGAGCAGGTGATCACCTTGAGCTTAGCTTTCCTGCTGGCCGTCAAGTACATTTTCTTCGAGCAAGCTGAGACAGAATCGACACTCTCATTAAAAAATCCTATCACGTCTCCTGTGGTGACCCCAAAGAAAGCTCAGGACAATTGTTGTAGACGTGAGCCTCTGCTCCTGAGAAGGCACCAGAAGCTTTCCTCAGTGGAGGAGCTGGGAATGAACCAGGACAGAAAAGGTACTTTCCAGGTCCTCCTGTGTGAGCCCTTCCCTGAGTTGACTTCATTTGAAAGCGATTGCAGGGTTTTGAGATGCCTTTTTGCCTTTCACACAGTTGAGGTTATAAAACCATTAGTGGCGGAACCTGAGACTGTAAGCAGAGCTACATTTGTGCTTGGTGCCTCTGTAGCTAGCCCTCCGTTGGCACTGGAGACACAGGAACCAGGACTCGAACTCCCCAGCGAGCCTCGACCTAATGAAGAATGTCTGAAGATTCTGGAGAACGCAGAGGTGAGCACGTGAGCACACACTCCCACTTGGGATTTTTCTTTAAAAGAGGATGGATTTGTTTTATCTTACTTTTTTTTAATCAAAGGAAATAAAAGCTGGTACCATCAAGGCCTGCCGTGTTCTAGTCACTGAGTCATGTGGCTTATTGACAACTGTATTCATCCCCTACAGCCTTTGGGGGCAATGTCTCCATCCATCAGACGAGCCCCAGCTCGAGAGGCTTCAGTGATAACCTGTCCCGAGATATTTACCACTGAGGGATGTAAAGCTAGCAGCAGGGTGTGTGCTCTTTCTGGTTCTAGAATCAGAACTCCTTGTAGTGCTTTACCGGCTCTCAAAGCTGTGGGGAGCCTTTGATCCCTTGTGTGGCGAGCGTGGGCTCAGCGAAGCTTGGTTTTGTGCTTTTCCATCTCACCAGGAAGCTAGCTTTTCTCCTGGAGGTCTAAACACTGTTCTGTCTCCACGTTAATATTATCCATTCATACTTCCAGCCACATCTGCTTAATCTGACTAACTCTTCTTGTAATAAGATGATGTTTTCCTGGTCTACATAGTGCTACATAGTAAGAGCTTATCTCAGGTGTTTTTTTGTTTTTATTTTTGTTTTTTTTTTTTTTCATATTTTGTAAGATACAGTTCCAGTCTACCTTCACTTTATTAAGATGTAATTGACAGAAGAAATTACATATATTTAGAATGCACAGACTTAATGAATAATCAACAATCAAGATAATTAAATACAAAGTTTCACCACTGTGTATTCCTGGCTAGCCTGAACCTCAGTAGATCAGGTTGGCCTCTAAGTCGGAGATCCATCTGCTTCTGCCTCCTGAGGGCTGGGATTTTAAAGCTGTGTGATAGCCCCGGCTTCATCTGATTTTTTTGAGACAGGGTCTCTCACTGAACTGGGAGCTTGCCATTTTGACTAAGCTGGACACCGTCATCTGCCTGTGTCTTCCTCTTGCTCCGTGCTGGGAACAAGATGTGTGCTTCTGTGACTGCCTTGCATGTGGTTGCTAGGGATCTGAACTCGGGTCCTCACACCTGCATAGCAAGACACTTCTCTGGCTCTCCTTCATATTTTTTGTTCAAATCCCTCTTTACCAACACAAGGCCTTTTGAGTTTTCCTCTTAATGTTCTTGCACTTAAGCTCTTTTGAGAAGTGGTAGTGTCAGCTGGACTATATGCTATTTAAGGACCACAACCTGTGTAGCCTTGGCTGTCCTGGACTCACTTTGTAGACCAGGCTGGCCTCGAACTCACAGTGATCCACCTGCCTCTGCCTCCCGAGTGCTGGGATTAAAGCCGTACGCCACCATGCCTGCCGTAAATTGCAATTCTTAACTCTTCCTTTGTCTTCTCATTTTCTTTTCCCTTTCTTCAGAAAGGTGCAAAGTTCCTTAGTGATGCGGAGATCATCCAGCTGGTCAATGCTAAGCATATTCCGGCTTACAAATTGGAAACGCTAATGGAGACTCATGAGCGTGGTGTGTCTATTCGCCGGCAGCTCCTCTCCACAAAGCTCGCAGAGCCATCTTCCCTACAGTACCTGCCGTATAGAGATTATAATTACTCCTTGGTATGCATTTGATTAGGGAGGGGCAACCCTCCACTGCTACTTTTAAAATGTTTTCATGTTCTTATAGTCATTACTGAAAGAGTCCAACGGGTTTTTGTTTGTTTGTTTTGATTTTTAAGCTGGTGCTCTGAATAGCCCTCTCTGTCCTGGAACTCACTCTATAGACCAGGCTGGTCTTGAACTCAGATCTGCCTGCCTCTGTCTCCCAAGTGCTGGCATTAAAAGGTGTGTGACGCCACTGTCCGGCCAGTTTAAATACTTTTAAAGGATAGATTTGGGATGGGGTTTGGCTTAGTCATAGAATGTTTCCCAAGCATTAGTGAGGCCCTGGGTTTGACCCCAGTACCATAACCAACAAAAGAATACATTAAAATTATTGTTGAAATATTTTTTAGTGACAGGGACTGAGATGGGCTGCCGTCTGTCCCAGTGTGGGTTTTCACGCGCCGCCCGCCTGTGTTTTGTAGGTAATGGGGGCCTGCTGTGAAAATGTGATTGGATACATGCCCATCCCTGTGGGCGTGGCAGGGCCGCTGTGCCTGGATGGGAGGGAGTACCAGGTTCCAATGGCAACAACCGAAGGCTGTCTTGTGGCCAGCACTAACCGAGGCTGCCGAGCGATAAGTGTAAGTTGTGGAGTGTGTCTACTTTAAAGTGGGAGGCAAGCTGGGCAGAGTAAGGCATCTAAGACAGATCTGGGGTCAGTCGAGGGCTTTAGCAGACACTGAAGTGTTTTCTGGATTAATATGTTCCCATAATCCTTGCCTAGCTTGGTGGAGGTGCCAGCAGCCGGGTCCTTGCAGATGGGATGACCCGAGGCCCCGTGGTGCGTCTTCCTCGTGCTTGTGAGTCTGCAGAGGTGAAGGCCTGGCTTGAGACGGCTGAAGGGTTTGCAGTGACAAAGGAGGCTTTCGACAGCACCAGCAGGTGTGTGGGTGGGAGGCGGGTTCACGTGGAAAGTTAGGCTTCTTTTCTCTGATAGCGAGATACATCGCCTGCTTAAGATAATGTTGCACTGGCCTGGAGAGAGGGCTCAGCTGTTAAGAGCACTGACTGTTATTCTAGAGGTCATGACTTCAATCCCCAGCAACCACATGGTGGCTCACAACCATCTCTAATGTGATCTGGTGCCCTCTTCTGGCCTGCAGGTGTACATGCAGATAGAGCGCTGTATACATAATAATAAATAAATCTTTAAAAAAAAAAGATAATGTTGCACTACCCTGGATTCATTCGTTGAGGGTGACTAATATTTATTCTAATAATTAATGATTAGGGTAGATGTTGATTCAGATGAATTACCCCATAGAAACAAATTGGTTTCTAATGGTTGATGAGATGGCTGAACAGGTAAAAGCACTTACAGTGCAAGCTTGATGTCCTGAGCCAGACTGCTATGCCCCAGAGACAGGTTTCCTGGGCAGAGTAGATTTAGTCTAGTAGTGGCTTTACTTTGAATGATGACTATTAAGGTTACACAGAAGCATAGTCAGTGGATGAGAGCTCCTAAAGTTGAAGCTGATGTCTTTGTCATTTGGGCTTAGAGTGCATAAGGCGTTAGTCCACCTTCTATTCTGTGTCTGAGAACGAGACTCAGCTACAGTGGTAGCTTTCCTGTGTCTAAAGAAAAATAATCCCACTGGGCATGGTAGCACACACCTTTAATCCCAGCATTTGGGAGGCAGAGGCAGGCGGATCGCTGTGAGTTCGAGGCCAGCCTGGTCTACATAGTGAGTCCAGGACAGCCAAGGCTATACAGAGAAACCCTGTCTCAACAAACCAAAACCCCTCCCCCCCCCCAAAAAAAATAATTCCATCTTGGATTCAAATAAAAATCTTGCCTTTACAGATTTGCACGTCTACAGAAACTTCATGTGACAATGGCAGGACGCAACCTCTACATCCGTTTCCAGTCCAGGACGGGGGACGCCATGGGGATGAACATGATTTCCAAGGTGAGCGTAGCTCATGGCATCTGAGCGGGTTCAGGGGTGAGCACAGCGGACTCACTGTGTGGCGCAGCGTGGCCCCGAGCTCAGGGTGGGTCTTGTGCCTTTGCTTTCTTATTGCTGGGTTGACAGCTGCTGCCATGCCCAGCTGTACTTTTTATCGATATACTATGTCCACATATTACATACTTAAAGAGTTAATTGGTTTCACATGTTTATTAAAAGCTAAGTATTGCTTGATATAGCTTGGTTTGGTGGTGCTTTCTATTTGACTTTTTTTTCTTTTTGATTACTGTATGGGTGTTTTGCATGCCTGAATGTCTATGTGCCTGGTGTCTACAGAGACCAGAAGAGGACATCAGCTTCCCCTCCAACTTAGGTTTCATATTGTTGTGAGCCACTGTTGGGTGTTGGGAATTGGACCTAGGTCCAGAGCTCTTGACTGCCGAGTGGCTGGCCTCAATGCACTGCTGTAGACGTGGCAGTCTGTGTCGTAACGTGCGCATACCACTTGGGAGGGATCTGGGGCTAGCAAGCACTCCAGAACTTCGTCCAGTAATTCTTCCTTCCCAATGAGGAGGCACTGAGGATTTAGCTCAGAGCAGAGCAAGGGTGCAGGGTGGGGTGGGGGTGGGGCACTTGGGAGGCAGAGGCAGGAGAATCGCTGTGAGTTTGAGGCGAGCCTGGACTACAAAGCAAGTCCAGGACAGCCAAGGCTACACGGAGAAAATCCTGTCTCAAAAAACCAAAAAATAACCAACTCAATAAACAGTGGCTCCTGAACAGCTTGAAAATAGAATCGCTGTGCCATCTCTGTATTCTACTCCGTGACCTGACAGCGGAGTCTTAGAGACATCTGTAGTCTCACGTGCACGGTAGCGTTATTTACACCAGTCAGTAGGTGGAAGTAGCCTAAGTGTCCTTGGGTGGATACAGGGACAAGTGAGAGGCATGCCAAAGTAGAACATTACTCTAAGTGAAATTGCCAGTTACAAAATATTACACGGGAGCTAGGTATTGGTGGTGCACGCCTTTAATCCCAGCACTCGGGAGGCAGAGGCAGGTGGATCGCTGTGAGTTCCAGGCCGACCTGGATACACAAAGAATACACAAAGAATACACAAAGAAACCCTGTCTCGAAAATCAAAAAACAAAACAAACCCTACCTGGCTCCATTTACCTGAGCTACCCAGAGTCATCAAGTTCATGGGCAGCGGTAGAGAAGCAGCAGGGGCTGGCAGGGCCAGGAAGTCGGTAGCTGATGTTTAACAGGCTTTCAGCTTTATCAGAGAAAGATCGCTCTGGAAGCTAGTTATGTGATAACTGGGCTGTACTGAATGGCTGCATTTAGAAGTAGTTAAGGTGGTCAGAGTGGTGACTCCATCATGATTTTGTTTGCCTTGCTTCTTACTAGGGTACGGAGAAAGCACTTTTGAAGCTGCAGGAGTTCTTTCCTGAAATGCAGATTCTGGCAGTTAGTGGTAACTATTGCACTGACAAGAAACCTGCTGCCATAAACTGGATCGAAGGAAGAGGAAAGACTGTGGTTTGTGAAGCTGTCATTCCAGCCAAGGTGGTGAGAGAAGTAAGTGGTGGATGTTTTATTCTCCCTTGATTGGGTTGAGACCAGGTATGATGGCCACAGCTATGCTCTGGGGAGTCTGAGGCCAGGGCAGGCTATGTGGTGAATTCTAGGCCACCCATGGCTGGTTTTTAAAAAATGATAAGAAATTAAAAGAATACTAATACCTTTAATAAGATTAGATTAAAGGGGAGGTGGCACCCACCTTTAATCCCAGCCCAGGGGAGGCAGAGGCAGGCAGATCTCTGAGGTTAAGGCCAGCCTGGTCTACAGAGTGAATTCCAGGACAGCCAAGGCTATGTACACAGAGAAACCCTGTCTCCAAAAAAAAAAAACAAAACAAAACAACAACAACAAAAAACAAGGGGAAAAAATGTTTACATTTGCAGGGTTTTGTTTTCCATTAAAATGGCTGTTTTCTTGCTGATGGCCATCTGCACGACCCAGATGGGCTCCATCTGTTTTCTAGAGGTGGGTGTGCATGGTTCTGACTTGATTCTCCTGGGGGAGTGTGTAACTTGTCCACTGTGGTCTAGGTATTAAAGACCACTACGGAAGCAATGGTTGACTTAAACATTAACAAGAATCTTGTGGGCTCTGCCATGGCTGGGAGCATCGGAGGCTACAATGCCCATGCAGCGAACATCGTCACTGCCATCTACATTGCGTGCGGCCAGGTGAGCTCTCCAGCACCCAGCTCACTTTCCGCTCTGTTGTTCTGTGTGAAGAACTATGCTGTACTTTCTCTTTCCCCTTCAGGATGCAGCACAGAATGTGGGTAGTTCAAACTGTATTACTTTAATGGAAGCAAGTGGTCCGACGAATGAAGACTTGTATATCAGCTGCACCATGCCATCTATAGAGATAGGAACCGTGGGTGGTGGGACCAACCTGCTACCTCAGCAAGCTTGTCTGCAGGTATGATTGTCTGGCACAGGCCTTGCTCTGAGTCCCCAGTTGTTGTGGCTTATTTTCTGTTTCTTACTGACTAAAACGAACTTGGGAGGGAGAGAGGGTTTATTTTAACTTACACATCTAGGTAGAAGTTCATTACTAAGGGAAGTTTAGGCAGGACCAGGGGCAAGAGCTGGAGACAGGAACTAAGAGACTGGAGGTGTGATGTGCAGTGGTTTGGTCCTGGCATCACATTTGGCTGTCAGGCTGGTGGGCTGGGTCCTTCAGTTAGCAATCAAGAAAATACCCTGTGGGCATGTCCACAGGCCAGACTGCTGGAGGCAGCTCATCACTTGAGATGGCTTTTCCATACATCATGAGAAAATACATTAATCAAGCAAGCAACAGTGTGAGCAGCTTGTGGGTGTTAGTGATGCACTGTGTCAAAGGTAGTAGTCTGGCCTGACACCTACCACTTCTGATGGAGTCTAGTTTCACTCTGGTGCCTTGTAGCCATCTTGTGTGTGGGTCTCTGATTACAGATGCTAGGTGTTCAAGGAGCATGCAAAGACAATCCTGGAGAAAATGCACGGCAGCTTGCCCGAATTGTGTGTGGCACTGTAATGGCTGGGGAGTTGTCCTTGATGGCAGCATTGGCAGCAGGGCACCTTGTCAGAAGTCACATGGTTCACAACAGGTAAGACTTCCACATTTATGACCTTTTTCCACATTAAAGGTTACAATCCTGCTCTGGGAAATACCACTAACATGTTTGGACAACTTGAGTCTCACCCCTAGAATCCAGATTTTAAAAAACAAAACCAAAGAGATGTATTGGCATGAGCTTGAAATCCAAATAGAGCAGGTGGACCTTCTGGGCTCATTGATGAGTCAGCCTAGCAAGTTCCAGGCCAGTGAGAGGGACCCTGCCTCAGACTAAAGCGTGCGTGGTGCCTGAAGGAGGACGTCTTGTGCTGTCTTCTGGCCTCCCCACGCACACCCATGCACCCTAGCTCCCAATTTTGCATTACTGACGTTTTCTCTATTACTATGTTGTCTTTTTCTGGCCTAGATCAAAGATAAATTTACAAGATCTGCAAGGAACATGCAGCAAGAAGGCAGCTTGAGCAGCCTGACTGCACTGAATTGAGCCACGGGCACTGAGTTCTCAAGGACTACCATGAAATCTGTGAATTAAAAATCTCAATGCAGTGTCTTGTGGAGGATAAATGGACATGATCAGTGAGATGCCTACTTGGTTTCTGGCTCTTTGAGAGACATCTGAGGTCCTTTGCAAAGACTCCTCAGATCTGGGGACAGTGTGGTCCTTCCCATGCTGTGTCCTGGAAAGATACTCACATGGATGCTGTGCTCTGCTCTGGGCACCACAGATGTGATCTGCAGCTCGTTTCTGAAAGCCACCACAAGCTGGAAACAGCTGCTTTGACAAAATGATGGAGTTCATGGTGATCAGTGTGGGACTGACCTCCCTGTGGGCTAGAAATGGAGTTTTAAATTACACTGTAGCTGACAGAACTTCTGATTTTTATTTATTCAGTCTGGGTTGTAGAACTTTGCAATCTAAGTTTATTTTTTTTCGTAAACTAATAATTCATTTGGTGCTGGTCTATTGATTTTTGGGGGTAAACATTATTCTTCAGAAGGGGACCTACTTCACAGAAGGAATTTTATTCTCAAACTACAGAATAATGTGCTAAGTAGTGCTAAATAGTTTTTGATGAAGAAAACAGTACTGCCTTTATCTCCGTAGGTCCTTGTTCAGAGAGGCCTCTTGTCCAGACTTTGCCAGCTGGGCTACTGCAGGTCTTAGCAGGTCTTCAGAGAAGTGCCATGCTCTGCACTAAAGATAACAGAGCTCTTGGTGTTACTTAGAGCAAAGTATGTGCAAGTTGGGCTGCTCAGAACTTAAGAGTGTGGGAACACAGTTTTTAAAGAAAACGACCATTTCTCTAAGCCAACTTTCTTTTAGAGACATTTTAACTTATTTAGTGGAATTTTAGATTTTTTTGGTAAACTATCAAATCTGTATATGTTGTAATAAATTGTCTTAAGCTAGGAATTTATTGAAAGTGTCTAAGAAATAAAACAACTCAACTTTTACACTGATCAAGTGCTCTAGCTTGGGCCAGAGAAGACAGTGCTCGTTAGCATTAGGCCAGGAAACCTGGGCTTGCTTGCCAGGCCTAGTGAAGGGAAGTCAGCTCACAGAGCCAATGATGGAGCCACAAGAACGGCCCTGGAGCTGTGTGCCTTGTTCCTGTGGCTGGGAGCTTGGTGACTGAATCATTATGGGCCCCTTTGAGGGACCCATAAGAGCTTTTAGCTTCCTCAGGGGGTCAGCAGAGTTGTTGAAATTTTTTTTTTTAATGTACCAGTTTTGTATAAATAATAATAAAGAGCTCCTTATTTTGTATTCAATCCAATGCTTCAAGTTTGGTCTTGGGAAGCTGACGTCTCATGTAGAAGATGGACTCTGAAAGACATTCCAAGCGTACAACGGCAGCATGGGAGCCTCTTAGTGATCGTGTGTCAGTATTATTGTGGAAGATTGACTTTGCTGTTGTATGTAAAGTTTCAAATTGCTCCTCTTGTGACTTTTCAGCCAGTAACGTTTCATTTACCTGAACTTGTCATGGAAGTGGCAGTAAAAAGTATTGAGTGTTCATGCTGGTGTCTGTAACCAGTGTCATCTTGCTAAATTCATGTTTTGTACAATTACTAAATTGTATACATTTTGTTATAGAATACTTTTTCCAGTTGAGTAAACTATGAAAGGACATTATTATTGACAAGTGTAAGCAGTGGCATTTTTTTAAAAAAAGACTTACTATGTATAGTGTCCTGCCTGCATGTCTGTATGCCAGAAGAGGGCATCAGATTACATTATGGATGGTTGTGAGCCACCATGTTGTTGCTGGGAATTGAACTCAGGACCTTTGGAAGAGCAGTAAGTGCTCTTGACCTCTGAGCCATTATCTCTCCAGCAGTGGGGTTTTTAAACTGAGGGTTAACTCTAAGCCCAAGGCCCAGAAGTTCTGAGTCTGGCAGAATGGTGCCTGGCCTCTGCTGAGGGTCATGCCCTCCTTTCTCCATTATACTTTATTTATTTTCAACATTAGCCAGTGGCCAGTATTGTGTGTTTCAGTGATTTTTTTTTTTTTTCCCCTTACATTTAGAGAGTTTGGTTCAGAATCTCACTGGGTATCCACTGGGGAGTTCTAAGGAAGGGAAATAAAGGTCAGGTCACAAAACAGTAGCCCTTTCAAGTGTGTTCAAGTTGTATGGGGGAAGCCTGGCATGGTGGCTCATGGTGGCGCATGCCTTTAATTCCAGCACTTGGGAGGCAGAGGCAGGTGGATCACTGTGAGTTCAAGGCCAGCCTGGTCTACAAAAGGAGTCCAGGACAGCCAAGGCTACACAGAGAAACCCTGTCTCGAAATCCCCTCACTCCCCAAAAAAGGACCCAGATTCTGGAGACTAATCTTAATTTTTTTTTCCTGAAATGGACAGTGATCTCCAAGAGATTGGATAATGGTTGCTGGGAAGATGATAATTTAGCTTTTAGTTAAATGTTTAAAATAGACACGTTTTATTTTCACATGGAGGGTGGGTGTAGGAAATAAATATCTTACCACAGTCCTCAAGGGTGCTGGGCATGCCTGGTGGACATGATGCAGACTACAATGCCCTGCTTTGGGCTTTCTGACTCCTTGATTTGCGGGGAGCCAGGCAGGACCTTGTCAGCTCTGACAGCCTTGCAGTGGCAGCTGTGTTTCATATGAAGTGCTTGGTATTTTGAGGACCAATAGGTTTAGAGAATTATATTCACTTAGAAGCACTAAGTTAGGAAATGCTCATAGAGACTAAGTGCTGACCAAAAACAAAAACCTAACCCTGGGGGTGATGGGCAGCCAGCTGTCCAGCCAATGAGGATTTGTATGGCTCTACCCTCAAGGCTCCTGAGCAACACTGATACTGTCTGTATTCACATGGTTGTCTTTGTTATGGCCTCTATTGCTGTGGTAAAACACTGACCAAAAGTCACTTGGGAAAGAGGGCTTATTCTGGCTTTTCAGGTCACAGTCCATCATCAAAGGAAGTCAAGGCAGGAACCTGAAAGAGGCCAAGAAGGAATGCTGCTTACTGCCTTGTTGAGCCTGTTTTCTTCTAGCACTCAGGGCCACTAGCTCAGGGGTGGCTCCACTGGCAATGGGCTGGGCCCATGTCCATCAATACATTAAGTTGGGCTTGGTGCATGCCTTTACTTCTAGCACTTGGGGAACCAGTGAATCTATGATTTCAAGACTAGCATGGTCTACATAGCAAGTCACGGATACATAAAGACCCTTTCTCCAAAAAAAAAAAAAAAAAAAAAAAAGCACTTCAGACTTGCCCCATAGGCCAATCCAGTGGGAGCATTTTCTCAAATCAAGTTATCTCTTCCAAAAAGCCAGGTGTGGTGGTACAAGCCTGTAATCCCAGCACTTGGAAGGGAGAGGCAGGCAGATCTCAAGTTCAAGGCCAGCTTGGTTACAGAGTGAGTCCAGGATAGTCACAGCTGTTAGAGAAATCCTGTCTCAAAAAACAAAAACAAAAAAGTTATGTCTTCCAAAATGACTAATTAGTGTTAAGCTGACATAAAAGTAGCAAGCACACATGTGGGATAGGTGTGGCTAAGGCTCCAGGGCTTGCTTGAGGAGACAGAGAATCTTGGGAGGAGAGACTGGAGAAGAGAGGAAGAAGGCTGTGCCATGGGTTAGGTGGAAGAAGCTTGACAGAAATTATAAGAAGCAGATGGCATGGGATTGGGGCAGGGATCCCATACCTGCCCCACTGTGGGAAGTAGTTTAGGGAATTAATATCTGCCCTGCCCCAAGTTAACTAAGGCTATTTTAAAATATAAAAGGTGTCTGTCTTGATTGGTTGCTAGTGGGTTAGAAAATACTGCTGTATAATAATTATAGGCCTAATAATAGACATTGTTAGGCCATACTGATAATTAACTGCAACAGAGGGGCGGGGGGAGAGGAGAGAGAGAGAGAGAGAGAGAGAGAGAGGAGAGAGAGGAGAGAGAGAGAGAGGAGAGAGAGAGAAGAGAAGAGAGGAGAGAGAGAGGAGAGAGAGAGG
>OU015758.1:16857355-16884835 GCA_907169655.1 Acomys percivali | reverse complement strand
CAGAAGAAATTGGATTTCAGGGTAACTGAGGCAAAGGTTAAGAAATAGGCCTACAGGAGATAATCTGGCCAGCTGCAAAGAACAGCCCCACTAGAAAGTGCACTGCCTAGTGACTGACCTGAAGGGTCCCACCAGAGATAGAGTTGATAAGAGACCCAGTTTTATAGCCACATTCTTCCTGCCCACTGGAAATAGGGTTAATAATCCAGACACTTCCCTGGACAAGGTAGTGAACAAAGAAAGCTAAGCCATGGGTGGTCTTGGAGCCTTTTTCTGTAGCTTGTCACTTTAGACATTAGACCTCTTCATGTTACTTAACCAATAGATGCTTGCCAGGTTGGAACTCCCCTGCTTTGGGGCACTGGGAGGGATAGGAACCTATACATTTACCCTTAGCCCAGAGATGAGGCTCTTTCTGGATATCACTGTGTAAAGTGAAAGGAATGCCCCAGGTACCAAGTAGAGCCAGCTCAAGGGAGAGGCCAAACAGTGTGATCACCATCCCAAATGAGGTAGTTGGCGTATATTAACTAGGCACACTTAACACTCTTAAACACTGGAGATGAAATGTGTTCAGTGCTTTTCAACACAAGCAAAGGGAGGCCCCAGTGAGTGCACTACAAATCCTCACTTCATGATGGTGGTTCTAGGAGTGCAACAAGTGGAGCTGATGCTATTTTTTTATTAGTTATTTTGAGAATAACTAAATGAGAAATTATGTGTTCATAGTTAAGAGGACCTTGACAGATGTGTGACTCATAGATGCTGCACTCCCACTTTAGAAACTCAGGAACTGTTATGTAGCTTCACTCTCTGGCTAATAAGACCGTTAGGTGTAATTCATAATCCATTTAGGTTGTGATTCATTACACACACATAATACACAGGACAAAAGACAACGGACAGGATACTTACCTTTAGTGATGCCTGTTTTGATTTGTTAACAGAAAATCAAGTTGTTTCCTCAGAGTTTTCTTGATCCTTAATGGAGCTACAAATAGGGTTAATGAATTGGAATAATTCAAGAAAACTTTAAAAATTACCCAGAAAGGCCGGAGCATGGTGGTTCACGTCTGTAATCCCAGCACTCAGGAGGCAGAGGCAGGCAGATTTCTGAGTCCGAGGCCAGCCTGGTCTACAGAGTGAGTCCAGGACAGCCAGGGCTAAAACAGAAACCCTGTCTCAAAGAAACCCAAACCCAAACCAAACCAAATACTACTCAGAAGATTATCTACGTCAGTACCTTGAGGTTAAGAAAAACAAATCAAGCGAGTGAGCATATTTGTCCATAATATTTTTAATACTTCTCCACTTTTAAATACTGGTTTTAATTTTGTGATTGTAACATGGAAGATCCATCTTTTATTTTTATTTTAAAAAAACATCATCAGAATCATAAAGCTATTATAGTTACACTCTACACACTCCCAAGGTATTTTAAAACAATTATGTTTTGAGTCTGTAGATGAACAATGACAACAATCCAAATACAACGTCTGTACAGCCGGACTACATACTGGTCAAGTGTCTGCTAGGACAAACAACTGAGAAGCTTTAACGATAACCAGCACAATTTAACAAGTGAACCAGCTCAGCCCAGCCCAAACTCTCAGTAGCAACTGACACTGATATTGTCTAGGTGCATAAACTAACCAAGAAAACGAAAGAGATGAAAAATCCATGTTTCCTTTTTCTTATCTGCCTCCTTACAGCTCTCTTAGGTACCTTCCTCTTTCCTGGGCTGCGACTCTTGTAGCAACACCGAGTCCAGTTTCTCCACCTCAAACACGGAGTCCTCAGTCCCAGGAGGACCACTGTGCGCTCCTCACATTCACTCACAAGCAGGGACAAATCCCCACATCACCAATATTTTTCAGGTGTCTAACATAGCACAAAATAATTTAGCAGATTTGAGTAAAAGGGCTTGTTTTGGGGGCTGTGGAATGGGGCCTTGGGCTGTGAGAAATACCCATGTATGAGGAAACATCACAAATATTGAGTATGTAGGAATTAGCCAAATCCAAGTAATTCTTGAGCGTCTGAATATTACAAAATGGCCAGTGATCCTCCTAACTCTGTTTAGGATTGGGCAGGATTAGCTCCAGTAAAGTACCAGTGCAGTTACTGAAAGGTAAAATGTATCACTGCATATCTTTTTTTAAATACAAACATTTTTAGTGTAACATTTTATTTACAGAATAAGTTGTAAAAGTATATCACCACATTTAGTGCAAATGCAGATTGGTGATAATTAGATGCAGACCCTGCTTCATAAACTTTGCATATCTTTGTAAAATAAAGCTATCCAATTTAGTTATCAAAGAGTTACTTGCCTGGCTCATCATAGTTAGCAGAAATGCAAACAGAGGACCATTTATAGTGGGTGTAGAGAGTGTTTTCTTTTTTTCTTTTTTCTTTTCTTTTCTTTTTTTTTTTTTTAAAGATTCCCACCAGTGCCTATGGCAAATAAACTTTCCCTCCCAACCCTCCCGGCTCTCCCATCCCAACCCCGCAGCTGATTGCAAAATAAAATACACATTTGAGGTATAAACTTTTCTTTTTTAAAACATCACACTATAAAATGCTAACTGGTGATGTAAACTGGTATGATAATCTGTCTCACTTGCCTTCCTAGCATTACCACCGTATAGGCACTTTTCCACAGAGTCAAATTATGAATAGCATTTCTGTAATAAGGCATATTCCATGCACATCATTTAGAGAAAGGTAAATTAAAAAATATAAAAGATTTATGGGACATGAAACTGCGTGCATGTAATGTAAGCTCTATGTTTTATATGTACTTTCTCTCTGTACAAAGTAATAAATATTCTAACTGATGCAAGTAATTCACTTCCAGGATTGTGCATATTAAGTGATCAGACGAATCCCATCATTAAATTATCACACCTTGCACTTATCTTTAGACTCCATTTCCATGTATGGAATATATACAGGCCATGTTTTACATGACATGACTCTCTGCTTTACAAACGGGTCTGATCTCTGGGTTTCTAAGGAGAGGAGTAGTCAGCAAAGCGTCTACAAAATGCCTGATTTACATAAATACATTTGCTTGTAAACACAATCCAGAGTCTGAAGTGGGCAGTCATCTCAACCTCAGTGAGTACCATTCCTTGCCTCAACTCCATGCTTCAAAGTATTCACAGAGGACTACAGCCTAATTAGGTATTTTACACACTAGCTTCTCACAGCAACTAAGAACAGCCTTTCAGTTTGAATAGTGTGAAAGTTTACTGTTCTGCTGAACCTTCTGATCAAGAGGCAAATGGGAGCATTGTTCAGGTTTTCTATATATACCTTGTGATACATCATCTATAGTGATCCAAGCTAGAAAATCTAACATATTTGCTACAGAATACTAGAAATAGTAAATCAAATGTCAAATTTAAACAGTCTGATTTGGTTTAACAAGTAATACCATATATTCTCTTATAAATTTCAGGGGAAATATGAACCCACATTATCCTGACCACTGTATATAAAGTACTCTATACCCACAAGAGATGTACAGATGTCTCTGACTGGAGGCAGGCAGAACCAATTTAAAAATTACCAAATTGTGTTTGTAATAAACTGAAAAAAGTTGGTAGCACATAGTACACAACTAAAATATATAATAAAAATATAAAGATATCTGGGGGAGAAAATAAAGCTTTTCATTCTTTCTCCATCAGAACCGAGGTTCTTCATGGGAGTAAGACTATAGAAAAGGCAACAGCACAGGTTATCGACAGTCCTCAGTCATGAAGAGACACACAACATGAGTCCTTGTAGAAATCAGCAGCAACAGAGTCTATGATTATACAAAGCAAAAACGTCAAAAACTTCTGGACACGGACACAGACTGTAGGCCTGTAAAAAGAAGCCCGTCTGAATATTTGGTGCACAGAGAGCACGTGCCTCAGGTGCATTCAACTTTTGTGCTTTTCTTTTGTGCACAAAATCTGATACAACCGAGGATCTTAGGCTGGACCATGGTAAATAAAAAAATTCTGAAAAAGTTCCCCAAAATTAAAGCATCAGTTAATTCTTAGTTGTAATTCAAAGTTATTTTTTTTTTCTCTCCTAGGAACAAGCAAATAAAAATATAGCCATATACATGTGATTTTACATGTATTTCTAGTTACACGCTGAGCGAGGAGATGTAGCAGGGATGGCTAGTGTTAGATACCCAGCTTTACTAGTGTGGTGTTTCTTCGTGGGCCACAGGCAAGGCTGTAGATCCTATGTTCCAGCTTAGAGCGTTTGGGTTTTTTTTTGTTTGTTTGTTTTTCTTCTTTCTTTCTCCAACATGGAATGTCACACAGCCTTGCTTCAGTCACTGCAGGGGAAAAAAATGACAAGTAAAAACCTAAGCAATGGCAATACACTAGTAAAAGCAATAGGACTACCAGAGTAGAGGCCTCCACCCTCATGTTCATGGAGTACACAGAATCTCTACAACCTTTCACAGGATTTCACCCTTGCAAATGTCAAACTATTGAGCTTATGTTTTTGAAAAAATTTATCCTCTGCCAGCAACAGAAAATATAAAGGGATGTTTTGGAAGTTATGGGGAAACTGCATGGAGAGCACCATGCTGTAAGCAAAGAGTCCACCTATCAGGTTTCTCAGGTATTAGCTTATGAACTAGCCTTGTCTTCATCTCTGCCCTAGGTAGGATTTATGCCTTCTAATACTATTTCCAAGAACTTGATAATTCTACTTAAGTCATGTGGGGTGGTGTCTGTCTTATTCAAGAAATAAATATGCTTGTGGCCCAAGAGTTTTGCCTGTTATCAACTCTGGACAGAATGTACCAGAATCAAAACTGTTAGTTTTCTAGTCAGGTGAGGTGGCACTCGCCTTTAATCCCAGCACCCGGGAGGCAGAGGCAGGGGGATCCCTTTGAGTTCAAGGCCAGCCTGGTCTACAAAAATGAGTCCAGGTCAGCCAAGGCTACATAGAGAAACCCTGTCTCTGGACACCCCACCACCACCACCAAACAAACAAAACAACAACAACAACAACAACAACAAAAAAAAAAAAACCCTATTCGTTTTCCCAAGCTTTCAACACTGGGACCCACTGAAAACACCTCCTATGATTATTGTGAAGCAGCAGCCATGTAAGGTTAACAAGGATGCTTAGTGTATGTCAGGGCTTGACTTGGCATTTCTGAAAAGAGCATGCTCAAACTGGATTTCCAAGTGCAGGACAGTATATCTTCTTATGACATTTCTGTACATACACACATTCATCTACAAACAATGCTATTTCCTACATCAGAGATTTGAAAAAGGATTTCACAACTTTCCATTCTATATATGTACAAACAAGTCAATAAAATACTATCCTGAATCCAGGACTCTGGAGATGAATGTTAGGAATGTAATGTCTTAGCATGTTTATTTTAAATGTTTAAAAAATTACTCTTTTTCAGGAGCTGGGTAAATGGTACAGTCACAAAGTGTTCATGAGAACCTAAGTCTGGATCAGTGGTACCAAAGTAAAAAGCTGGGACTGCTGCAGACACTTGCAATCCCAGCACCTACTGGCCCACAAATTGTATCAATTGGCTAGGGAAGTGTGTCCCTGTAGTCTCTCAATTGTTGTGTGTTAACTGCTGTGCTGGCAATGCCAGGTACTGGCAGGATATGTAAATGTTTGTCATTTCCTCGCCTGGGCAAAAGGACTCTTCTGGATGCAGTGGCTTATGCCTGTAATCCCAGCACCCTGTGAAGCAGAGGCAGGTGGATCTTTTGTGAATTTGAGGCCAGCCGGGTCTACAAAGTGAGTACAGGACAGCCAGGGTACAGAGAGAAACCCTGTCTCAAAAAACAAAACAAAATAAACAAGAGATTATCTGAGATTCTCATGTTAAAACTGCCATGAGGGAGGTCAGTAGCTCTCAATCTGGCCAGAAGGCAGCACTAGGAGAGGGATGCACAGGGTGCAGTCCTGCTGCTGACTGGCTGGGAGTTGCTATGAAACCTCTTCCATTATGCTAATAGCTTTTTGGTATGAGAGAGGAATGTGCCCATTGTTAAATAAAGTGCTGGTTGCCAGAGCTGGGGCAGAGAACAGAAGCAAAACAGGAGCAGGGCAGGAAGTCAGGTGGTCAAACAGCTTTGTACTGTACAACATCGTGCCTTTATCACTAAACCTCAAGTGGGCCCCCTCCCCAAAAAAAAGCTCCCACATTATGGAGTGCTGACAGGAGGATTCCTATGGCTTGCTGGCCTGCCAGATTCAAAGACAGTGTTTTAGTCCCAGCACTCACTCTGAGGCTCAGGCAGGTGTCTCCTTTAGATAGTGAGCTCTAAGCCTGTCAGGGCTGCATAGCGAGAGCCTTGCCTTAAAAAGAAAAAAATAGGCTTGGTGGTGCACACTTTTAATCCCAGCAGAGGCAAGCGATCTTTGTGAGTCTGAGGTCAGCCAAGGCTACACAGAGAAACACTGTCTTGACAGACAGATGGAGAGACGGGTAGACAGACAGAATTAAAACTACATTAAGAGCTTTTGTTTGCCGAGATGGTGAAGATCTGAAAGTTTTGCTTTATGAGAACCTAGGCGGAAATGTTAGGAGACAGCTGCCCGAGGCAGGCATCTCAGGGACAACCTCTATCTTGCTGACAGGGACATGCTTCACTCAGGTGTGTCATGTGTCTGTTACGCAGTAAAGGATGTAAAGAGGGCAGCTGTCCTTATCCAGTCACGTAATCTAAGGCACACAAGTCTCAAGTGTGGGGCTTGTCTGACTTAAGCTTATCCTCTCTTTTGCTCCTTTATCATTCTAAATTCTGGGCCAAAGCCTAAGAGGAAACCTAATTCAAAAAAAGAAAAAAAAAGTTGAGGGTCCAGAAACCGGGTAGCGTGGATAAGGCCCAGTCACCCACGTTTACTTCCTTGCTCAACTCCCAGTGTCAAAATGACTGGTCAGTGCAACTCCCTCTTGTCTTGTGTTCCCATCCGTTAAAAATGTACAGGGGCTGGAGAGATGGCTCACAGGCTAAGAGCATTTACTGCTCTTCAGGAGGTCCTGAGTTCAGGTCCCAGCAACCACATGGTGGCTCCCAGCCATGTAAAATGTGGCCTGATGCCCTCTTCTGGCCTGCAGGTATACATGCAGGCAAGAATGCTGTATACATAGTACATACATCTTTTTAAAAAAATGTTGTTCAATCTCCCTTTGGGGACAAGGCTCAGATGCAGAGTGAAGAAAACAAGTTTCTCTGAAGGGAGTTTTCTTGGCTTCCATCCTGAGCCCAACAGAAATACAACACATTATTATTGCTGGAGAGATTAGTTAGTGCAAGCTCTGTGTGGGGTACTATAGGAACTATAATGCATGGTCCCATAGGCAGTAGTACCACATCTTGAATTTCTAACACACAGAAACTATAAAGTGCAAAATGACGAAAGATATAATTCTAACACTGTATTAGTAAAGGCTGCAAACAACTTTAGTATGTGTAAGATGCAGAGCTTGCTAGATAAATGATGTGCATTCATTCAAAAGAAAACCAAACCAGGAAATTCCTTACTAACACATGAAGAGCTTTAAACTCAATTATGTGTCAGCAGATCTAGAACAGCATATGCAGTGTACTGCCTGTGTAAGTGCACTTCTAACTGTGCATGCGTGTGCACACGCACACACGCACGCACACACACACACAACCAAAAATGACCAGCTTCTGGGAAAGAGTGACAGGGAGTTGGTCCTTCTTACATTCTATGTATCTGCAATGCTGACATTTCTTTAGTGTTAGTAGAGAAATAAATAACAGAAAACTATTACAGATTACAGACTACAATCCTCTATTTAGGAACATAAAACATTTTCAACACTTCCTTCCGAGAACTGATTGAATTTTTCTACCTGCAGAGTCACACTAGACAACAAGTTCTGTAGATCCTTCATACCTGTTAATACTAAAACAAAATTGGTTTTCCTGCAGTTTTTTCTTGGACGTAAGAAGTAAAACGCTTTAGAAATTTAGGATATTCTCGCTTTGCCACTGCTCTTAACACCGAAGCTGGTGCCCATCCTCCCGGGTTCACTGTAAACAAAAGAAAGTCACGCCCATTAAGACATAGCTCTCCACCTACATGTGAAGGACCCACTATGATCCCAGTCAAATCTTTAAATTTTTAAAAAATGTTATTTATTTATTACATATACAGTGTTCTACCTGCATTATAACTCCTGCAGTCCTGAAGAGGGCACAAGATCTCATTATAGATGGTTGTTAGCCATCGTGTAGTTGCTGGGAATTGAACTCAGGACCTTTGGAAGAGCAGCCAATGCTCTTAACCTCTGAGCCATCTCTCCAGCCCCCAAATCTTTAAAAATTCTTACATAGTAGTTCTAAAGTAGAAATTCAGACAATGTCTTCCACATAATTCTATATATGACTCATCTCCAGGTTAATAACTAGTAAATTGGATATTTTTATGTAGACGATGGCCAAGAACCGGCACATTATCAATGAGAACAAACAAGAAGAACTACATACCATTAGCTACATATGTAATCTTGCACAGAATGTTGTCTCTGCTTATCTCCTGGTTTCCCTCTGGTGGGCTCACTAAAGTTTGACAAATCATAGCAACATTGATTTTGGCACGGACACATCGATTATTCAGCTGTCAAAACAAACACACAAACTAGCATCAGTTTGTAGATATTTGTTATTTTGTATTCTCTGTTACCCTATTGCTGCATTAGTCTAAACTCTGTTACAATAAAGTCTCCAGTAAGACTTCCTTAAAATAATTGACTCATGCTTTTATTTTATGTGCCTGGGTGTCTGACCACTATGTGTGTGTAATGCCCACAGAGGCCAGAAGAGGGTGTCAGGTGCCCTGAGACAAATTACAGACAGTTGTGAGCCACCATGTCAGTATTGGGAGTTGAACCTGGGTCCTCTGGAAGAGCAGCCAGTGTTTTTAACTGTTGAGACACCTTTCCACTTCCCATTTAAAATGTTATAATCACCAATTAACATATGTAAAACTGATAGATACCAGTCTTTTCCCTCTTCCAAAGTACTAAGTAAAACTAAATCAAGTACAAACAACAGAATGTTTGCAGTCGTTGGTAGTGGCTTAGAAGATTACTTTAGGAAGTACGTTGCTTAGACTACCACCTCAGCAGCTGCCTTACCAAACTCAGAAGGAAAGCTAAGGGCTCCAGATGGGTGTGAGAGCCTTGACACTTGTCTTCAGAACACGCAAGGGCTGTCTCAAGCACTCTTAACATGAAATCTAAAACACATCAAGTAAGTATCTGTGGGTGGGTGGGAGGGAAGTGTCTGTTTAAATTTGGCTGCATTATATATTTAGCTTTATATTATAGAATTCTACTCATTTCTATACTGTACTCACAGGAGCGCTGTCATGATCCACAGAAAAGTTACAAACTATCCAAGTTTCAGGGTCATTTTCAGTCTTGGCTGGGATCTTTCGAATAGCAGAAAGATATAGCACATCTCTCTGAGAAGCGGGCCACACTCTCTGTGGAAGAATTAAAAGTGTTTTGACAATTTGAATTACTTTTTACTGAGATGTCACACAGGGGTGGGGGGGGGGGAAGAGAACAAGTTTCCTGCAGTTGGAGTTTGTGACTCTTTGGGTGGGAACATCAGACTGCCCACAGGGGTGTGAACCTTTGGCTGGGAACATCAGACTGCCCACAGGGTGTGTTATATGAGCAGTCTCTAGCTTTCCAGAATAGCAATCCTCCTCCTTTTACAGTTACTGTAAGCTAACTATTCTTAGTGCACAGCTTAGTATACTGCAGTCCTTTCTTACAGTCATCCTGTATGTAACTGCAATGCTCCTGAAGCTTGCCATCACCTCCACCAGAAACTCTGTACCCGTCCCACCTCCCATAGTCTCTGTCCATGTTCTGCTTAGAGAGTCAAAGACTTAAAAAGCAAATAGGACTACAACTTCTATAGAACACCTCTGAATTAATGTTAAATCACTTATATCAGATATTTCTATTTGAACGTATAAGAAAAACTATTTGCTACAGAAATGACATGCAGCTTATAATTGGAACTAGCTACTTTAAATGATAGAAAACCACTTTTATCCTGTTCAAGTTACTTTTATGCTAAGTATTTGGTATTTGCAATTGACCTCTGTCCTAACTATATAATGTCTTTCTTAGTTACTGAATGCAGAAAATGGCCAACAACTGCATGTGAATACATCTGCAAGGTGAAACTGTTTATCTTGAAAAGACCTAGGATCTCAGGAAGCTGGGCAAATGTAGTAGGCAACACTGAAGATGAACTGTTGACTCTTGTTCACTGAGCACGTCATCAGAAGCAGGGAGTCACGCCCTCTCCAGCACAGTGTACAACTGATGTGCTCATGCATGCCTGCGTGAGACGATCAATCGTCCAAACCCCACAGTGAGTTCGAGGGCAGCCTGGGATATTTGAGACTCTACGTCAAAAAACAAGAAACAACAACAAAAACCCAAAAAACCCAAACAACAAAAATAGAAACACAAAGCAGGAATAGGCCCTTGATCAGCTGGGTACACAGTCACTCAAACAGAGCCGGGGACTGTCTGAGCAACATGGGGACCTGCCTCAAAAATACAGACAGACAAAACAAGTAACTAATACCAAGCTACAAGGACAAGAACAAAAATGACTCCAATTTCAGTAGACAATAGTCATCTTCCCATATCAAAGAGTCAAATTTAATGGAGAAAAAATGTTGTAGATGGCTATCTGATTTTTCCTCCCCCCTAACATTTTTACAAGACAGAACTTCCCCACCGGTTGATCTCCAAACACAAATGCACTCATACGCATACATATATGTACATGCCCATACACAAAATAAAACAATTATTTGACATTTTTCAGAAGGGAAACAGCACCACCACCACCACCACAACAAGCCAGACAAATACTATAATAACTCAACAACTTTATTTTTTATTTTATTTTATTTATTTATTTATTTATTTGGTTTTTCAAGACAAGGTTTCTCTGTGTAGCCTTGGCTGTCCTGGACTCGCTTTGCAGACCAGGCTGGCCTTGAACTCACAGCTATCCGCCTGCCTCCTGAGTACTGGGATTAAAGGCATGTGCCACCACACCCGGCTATTTTTTATTTTTTATTGGTTTTTCGAGACAGGGTTTCCCTGTGGAGCCCTGGCTGTCAACTCAGCAACTTTAACTGTATTGAAAATTAGTGGGGGTTAATAATATAATATATAATAATAATATTACATATATAATATATAATAACATAAAGGGAACCAATTCAATTTATGTTTCTGTGTGTTCTAATAATACAACCAATTTCTCAAACTTTCTTTGTTTCTAGGTAATCTGTATAGATAATTTTCATATCTTAATATAGTAAATGCCATATATTCCCTTACCTTGATATTATTGTTGTTATAGAAAACTGTTATTCGTTTGTATTTGATAAGTATCATTTATAGGTTGAAACATTAAACTGTTGGTGTTAATTTAAAGGTATAATATAATGTTTATTATTAGTCCTATACTTATTATGGCGGTGCTATCTAACCTGCTATCATAATCAAGAAAAGATACATACACCTGTTGTATTTTAGAATAAGCCTCATTTTACATGGGGCTGGGCAGATATTAACCCCTTAAACTACCTTCCATGTTTACCAGCCCCCATCCCATGTCATCTGCTGTAATAATTTCTATCTGGTCTGTTTCCCATCCATAATCCCAAAATACTTGCTCAAGCTGTTCATCTGGGCCTCTTCTCTCCACGTGGAACCTCCGCGTTCCTCCTTCTGCCCACATGGTTCTCTCCTATCCCCTGGTGATCTATCCTTGTTTCTCCTTTGGTCCTCTTTACTCCTTCCCAAGATTCTTTTCTCCCCGAGCCCTCGAATCTTTGCTTGGCCCCTTCCTCCGGCCCTGCCCAGGTGAAGGTTTATATAGGGAGGCATAGTTAAAAAGCATAAACAGTAAGTAAGAATCTGGGGGTGAGGAGGAGCAATTAACAAAAACCAAACAAACAAACAAAACAAAACAAAACAAAAAAAAAACACCAGACCATGCCCCAACACTAAAGAGTATGTAAATGAAGTCCAGAAGGTTCTTTTCTAGACTAGTTTAGATATTAAACTAGTTTGATCTTTATCAAACGTTGTTTCAGGACTTTATTCGTAGGTTTTCAACATATGACATTCCTTAGGTGGTAATAAAGCCTTTGGGTCTCCAAAGGACATGGTGGCACATACCTTTCATCCCAGCACTTGAGGGGCAAAGGCAGGCAGAACTCTGAGTTCAAGGCTAGCCTGGTATATAAAGTTAGACATCCAGGACTACATAGAGAGACCCTGTCTCAAACCAACCAACCAAGCAACCAACAAGCAATCAAAAAAGGTCTTTGGTTATTTTGTGGGGTTTAAATTTAACTTCCTGCCAAACTTTGCTGTTGCAAATTTGTATATTCAAGTTTGAATAATTTACGTCTTTGGGGACAGATGACAAGATCATTACCTTATGTGTTTGATAAATGATGATTGCATTATCAGCTAATGTTTCCACCACATGAAAGTTTTCTATAGTAGCTGAAACGAAGAGAATACTATTAGCAGCTGCAAAAAGACATATTGCATTTTCTAGAATGTGGTCAATTCACTTATAAACAACATTATGGTAAAACATAGAATCCTGCACTCTCTGTGCTACATCTAATGGAAGAGTGAGTGCTCGGTACTAGGGCAGGGAGTTTCCTTTCATTCTGCAGATGGCAGCTGTGAGGCCTGACTACAAGGAAGTTTTCTCTAATACAACATCTTCCACAGCAAGATAAATTCTAATCACTACTGTACTACTCCAGGTGAAATAGTTTCTAATGTTGTGATTCCTCTCTTTCACTTAATTCTCTGGCTTAGTGTGTTCTAGTTAGGCATAGGTTATATTTGCGGGGAATAAATGTCAAAATGCCAATGATAAGTACCTTATGATGTTTGGAACCATCTGTATCTATGAAATGTGAGTCTAAAAACACATACATGAAAAAATAATTCTAACCTAATTTCAGCCCGGTTCATCTGAAGATTTGTCACAGAAACAAGACAGTTTAGCAAAGAGCAGATGAATGCAAAATCTCCCACAGCAATCCTGACTTTTTCTACTAACTAGCTCTGTCACTTCTAACAAACATTTGATGGGAATGAATTTTACTATATTTGTATGAAAAATACCTACCTATCACAAGATACTACTAGGGTACTGGATCCAGTGATACGCACTGTAAATGTTTTAAACAGCTGTGGTGTTTAAACAGGTATGGCCTCATGGGTTTGAATACTTGGCCATATGGAGCGGCACTGTTAGAGGTAGATCCACGCTGGAGAGCGTGTCACTGTAGGGACAGTCTCTGAGGTCTCCTATGCTCAGGCTATGCCCGTGTGGCACGCAGTCTCCTTCTGCTGCCTAAGGATCCAGATGTACAACTCTCGGCTCCTCCAGCACCATGCCTGCCTGCACCCTCCCATGCCTCCTGCCATGATAATAATGGATTACACCGCTAAAACTGTAAGCCAGCCCAATTAAATGGATTTTTGTTGTTGTTGTTGTTTGTTTTAAATAAGAGTTGCCTTGGTTATGGTGTCTCTTCACAGCACAATAAAACTCTAACTAAGGCCAACAAAGAAAAGTCCTATTTACAATTAAGATATTACCATACATAGTTATACATACCTATACTTGTACAACTTGGAAGGCTAAGGCGGGGGCTAATAATCCAAGGCTAGGCTGGCTACATAGTGAGATCCTGTCTTAAAACAGTTGGGTCTGTGGAGATAGCTCAGTGGTAGAATAGTTGGCTAGCATATGTGAGACCTGGGTTTGATCCTACTGTCTCCATTTGCAAATGAAAGTAAGGCATAATTAATCCTATATATGACTCTCTTGATATTCTACAATGAGTTGATAAACTCAGAAACAGACAATCAGGTTTGGTATGACATTAAATTGAAATGAAAACAATTATTTGGTAATATATTAATGATAGCTTACTTTCCCAGTCATTGCGAACATCAACATTCCAAAAGTAATTGCAGACCTCATGTCCTGTAACACCTTTAACGGCATGAGTAGCTTTCAAAGGATCCAGAACGATTCCATTTTCTTCTACTTCTCTTCTGTATACCTAAGGAAAACATATTAAAAAAACAAAAAAATCTCAAACCTTTGGCTCTTGGGCATTCTAGGTCAGATAGCCTGTTGCTCCCATGTAATGAACTCTGAACTGTCCTTTAATAATAGTAATAGTAGGAATAGGTGTAGTAATGATAACCCCCCAAAAGTTAGACTTTTGAAATAATAATAATGATGATGATGATGATGATCATGATGATGATGATGGTAACCTCCCCAAAAGTTAGACTTTTGCAATAGTAATAACAACAACAACAACAACCACCACCTCCCTGCTAAAAAGTTAGACTCTTGCAGTACAAACTTGAAAGCATGCTTCTGGCTGGGCTGACTCTGCAGGCTGTGGTGCCGTGTTCCTGTTATCCCAGCACATGAGCAGACAAAGCACAAGGACTGCAAGTTCAAGGCCAGCTAGGCCTACACTGCATGTTTGAGGCCAGACTTAAGACCCTATCTCAAAAATGTTAGTTTTTAAGATTGCACTTATGAAAATCTATTTATAGAACATGTTCTTCTGTAAGAAATTCAAACTTACACAGCAAAGGTATTTCAAAATGACAAATCCAAGGTGATTTATTTTCTTCCTTCCTTTCTTCTTTCTTTTCTCTTTTAATTTTCTTTCCTTCCTTCCTCTTTATCCTCTCTTTCTTTTCCTCGTCCACCACCTCCTCCTCTTTTTGTTTTTTTGAGACAGGGCCTCACTATGTAGCTAGCTCTGACCATCCTGGAACTTACTATGTAGGGCAGGCTGGCCTTGAACTCACAGAGATCCACCTGCCTCTGCCTCGTGAGTGTACCATCACGCCCAGTTCCAAGGTAAATTTCAACCATGAAAAATTTTATATATATTATATATATGATAGATGACTAATTGGTATAGCTTTTAAAAATATATAAATTAGCATTATGAATCAAATATTCTCAAAGGCTGTTTGACATAGCCAACAGGGCTAAACAAGCCTAGATAGAATAAAGTATCCAACAGTAGATTTCAGGCTGCTTTGCTCAATTGTACGTTCCCAGCATCCGAACAGTGCAGAAACACAGAGGTGTTCAAGTATTTGTTGAACAAAACACTAAAAGCAGAAGTGGCAAATGGATCATAAACAGATTCATGTATTTCAAAATTATAGTTTGCTACTTTAGAGACATCTGTGATGAGTTCTTTTAAGAAATAAGAAAATGTGGCAAGAACAAGATGTCGCTGTGCTATGGAGTGCTCACACTGGACAGTCTGTCTTCTGCCATCTTCTCTTGACATTATTATTGATGCACATTATCAGGATGACCAATTTTATCATCACTTAAGCTGGAAGTTGGCCTTCTAAAAATTTCTATAAAGTTTACAAAACTATTAAGCATATTTCTGATCATCTCTAAAACACCCTCCAGCCTGGTTTCCCTCCAGGGCTTATGCATTATGCTGTAGGTCTCAATCACATTGTGTGTGGTGCTCTGCAGTGGTCTTTCAGGTCTCTCGTTTAGTTCTTCCAAAGCTGTTCACTTCTCTAAAATGATAGGCTACATAAAATGGAAGCCTATTGTGACAGCAAACCACCTTTCTCACTGGTAGGGTACTTAGGATCCTGACATCTAACCCCAACTTCTCTGTCTCTACTGCTGTGGGTTATAGGAATGCCTTTTCTCTATTTATTACAGGTAGACGAACTTCACTGTATACAAATGACAATCGTGCTGAGAAAGAAATTAGGGAAACTACATCCTTCACGATAGCCATACGTAATATAAAGTAACTCTAGCCAAGCAAGTGAAAGACTTGTATGGAAAAAAACCTTCAAGTCTCTGAAGAAGGAAATTGAAGATGACATCAAAAGATGGAAAGATCTCTCTTGTTTGTGGATTGGGAGAATTAACATAGTAAAAATGGCCATCTTACCAAAAGCAATTTACAGATTCAATGAAATCCCTATCAATATACCTACACAATTTTTTAAAGACATTGAAAGATCAATTCTCAACTTCATATGGAAAAACAAAAAGCCCAGAATAGCTAAAACAATTCTGTACAATAAGAGATCTTCTGGAGGAATCTTCATTCCTGATCTTAAGCTATACTATAGAGCAACAGTAATTAAAACAGCATGGTACTGGCATAGAAATAGGCTGGTTGATCAATGGAATCGAACTGAAGATCCAGAAATAAATCCACACACCTATGGACACTTGGATTTTTGACAAAGAAGCCAAATCTATACAATGGAAAGAGGATGTCTACATGTAGAAAAATGCAAGTAGACCCATATTCATCACCATGCACCAAACTCAAGTCCAAGTGGATTAAAGACCTCAACATAAAACCAGAAACACTAAATCTGTTAGAAGAAAATGTGAGGAAGAGCCTTGAACTCATTGGCACAAGAGACAACTTTCTGAACAGAACACCAACAGCCCAGGCTCTAAGGTCAACAATTAATAAATGGGACCTCAGGCTGGAGAGAGTTCAGAGGTTGGGAGGACTGACTGCTCTTCTAGAGGTCCTGAGTTCAATTCCCAGCAACCACATGGTGGTTTACAACCATCATGTGATCTGATATCTTTTTCTGGCATGCAGGTGTACATGCAGGCAGAACACTCTAATAAATAAATAAATATTTTTTAAAAAGGGGGGAAGGCATGGTGGTATACACTTTTAATCCCAGCACTCAGGAGGCAGAGGAAGGCAGATCACTGTGAGTTCAAGGCCAGCCTGGTCTACAAAGGAGTCCAGGATAGCCAAGGCTACACAGAGAGACCCTGTCTCCAAAAACAAAACAAAACAAAAAAGAGACCTTACAAGGCTGAGAAGCTTCTGTAAGGCAGAAGACACGGTCAACAGAGCAAAATGACAACCTACAGACTGGGAAAAGATCTTCACCAACCCTACATCAGACAAAGGGCTAATATCCAAAATATATAAAGAACTCAAGAAATTAAACATCACCAAACCAAATAACACAATTAAGAAATGAGGTTCAGAGCTAAACAGATAATTCTCAACGGAGGAATAGCGAATGGCTGAGAAACACTTAAGAAATGTTCGACATCCTTAGTCATAAGAAAAATGCAAATCAAAATGACTCTGAGATTCCATCTTACACTCATCAGAATGGCTAAGATCAAAAACTCAAGTGACAGCACATGCTGGTGAGGATGTGGAAAAAAGGGAACATAGATTATTAAACATTTCTGGTATCTCTTCATTCCTTCATGTCTGCATCTCTAAAAGCCAGTGCTTTGTCTGAATAGTGAGTGTGGGGCCAGGGATCAGGGTGGGAAAGTATAGTCCAAAGAGAAGAGTACAAAGTAACATCTGGGAACAACATTTACCACCTTTAAATCTGGTGGTTGATGAGATGGCTCAGCAGTCAACAGTATTGGCTGCTCTTCCACAGGTCTGGGTCCAATTTACAACACCCACATGGAGCTCACAACTTCCTCTAACTCTAGTTCCAGGGGATCAACACCCTCACAGAGACATACATGCAGACAAAAAAAGAAAGAAAGGAAGGAAGGAAGGAAGGAGCTAAATAGAAAGCCATCAGGTCTGTTTTACATATAAACTCTAACGCTTTAATTTCTCCATTGTTTAGGCAAAACAAAATATTATGCTTGTGGCCAGGCGGTGGCGGCACATGCCTTTAATCCCAGCACTTGGGAGGCAGAGGCAGGTGGATCGCTGTGAGTTCAAGGCCAGTCTGGTATACAAAGCAAGGCCAGGACCCTCAAGGCTACACAGAGAAACCCTGTCTCAAAAAACCAAAACCAAAACAACAACAACAACAACAAAACCAACTTGTAGATTTGTATTACGATCACAAATCAATTAATAGAAATGAAGTTATGAAAACAGAAGTTTTACTTCCTAGAATTTGGTACTTCTTTGATGTAATAACTTGCTTTAACATTTTATACCTTAATGATTTCAGCAACCTTCACTTAGCAATCCAAATAATTAGTGTGGGAATTACCTTCATTTCTCCTTCTTCTACAACCAGTTGCCAATTTGCATCACCACCTACATCCTGTAATGAATAAGTCATGTGGTTCTGTACCATTTCTTCAACCTTGAAAAGAAAAATAAAGCCATGAGAATTCACATGTCAAAGTTCAGTCACTATCTTTAAAAAAGAATGGTATTGCTTACTTCAGTTCAGAAGTAGCACGCTTACAAAGCAGCAGTTAGCAAGTTTAACACGGAGGTGAGTTTAGTCACATTCCACATATCCAGGTTAATGGAGTAGAAAGAGACAAACGCAGGAAGATGCCTGCTTCAATCAAGTAACATCAACATGAGCTGTGCATCCTTTACTAAAAATCAGAGATGATGTCCTAAAGCACAAATCATGGAACACTGAGGCCAAAAGGGACGGACGGGGACAGACAGAGACAGACAGACACAGACACACATACACACCACACGCGCGCCACCAACTAGTCCCAGTGTCTCCATATTTAAGACTCTGTAGAGATCACTAGAAAGCTTGTTGTGTGTCAAAATGAGAGGTATATTATACCAGTTGACCTCTCTTTTTTTCTTTATTCTAATTCATTGTTTTGAATCCTTTTACTACACTCATATTTAAACATTTACTCTGACTGTGACTACTTATTTCCCATAAAGTCTAGTGTGCTTGCCAGGCACACTGAGCAAGAAGGTAGCTTAATACATTTTGAAATGAATTCTTAAAATACTGACAATAGCAATCCTCTATACTTAAGGACGCCATCAATCTGTTGTAGAGATAGATGCATCTCAGAATAAATTTTTAGATTTTGAAAATGAGTGAAATTTTAAGCCTCTTTTGATTTGGATCATCCAAAAATGTTTGATTAAATTGTTAATATTAATTCCAAAATCTATTTTTATACTAAATACTAACATTTTAGTTCTTTACTCCTAATTCCTAGACAATGTGAATGAGCATAGATTTTAGAGTCGAGGAACTTACTAATTTACCTAATAGCACATTCTGTAATCTTGTCCTTTTAGTTGTGAGCCTGAGTCTTGCCAGTCCTATATTATGAAATTGTATAAAGCTTTAATTAGGAAAAAAAAAAAAAAAAGCAAAAACAACTCTAGGTGCTGACTAGAGAAAGCTGTGTGCCTCTTAACTCTGAAATCTGCTATGCGCAAGTTAGTGTGGCTAATGCAGAATTCCAAATTACAAATGCATAAAAGGCACGTGAACCCCACAAGGATAGGAAGTGCCACTTAGTACAAAAAAGAAAGCTACCTCAGTGGTGTTGCCTTGACTCACTAGCCTGTCAGTAGAGACACCATTTACCTTATTTGATATTCCTAAATCTTATAAAATATTTAGATTTGAAAAACAAGACTTGGGGCAAGACTGGAGGTTAAGAACTCATGTGTTTACTATGGGTTTAGATGCAGAAAGGAACCCTACTTTCCCAAGGCATACAAGTGAAGGAGGAATGCAAAGCATATTTTATTGCAGTGAGAACAAAGAATTCAGTTTAATACTTTCAGCCTCGTTTATAGCTCTTCTGTCATACCATATGACATACATTATTTCTGAAGTAGGTATTTCAAATATTTGCAAAAAAATTGATTTTTATTTTTCTACAAAGTAAACCATATTTAATAAATATAATCTGTTAGAAGAGAGCATAATTTTAACAATATACAAAAATTAATCTGAAAAATAACTTTCTGGACAGATTTTTAAAAATGATATTCCTAGGATAAACGTTTCAAAAAGAAGATTGCACTTAAATCACAGTTAACTTTTAAAGTCTTGTTTTATTTTGGCTAAAGAGGGCTTGTGAAATCCAACAAAGAAAGAAGATTTATCTAGTACTATTCTTCCAGGAACACAAACTGGAGTATACAAGTTTTAAAGACTCTCACAGAATCTTCTATTCGCTGTGTCTTCCTTGAGGTAGTAACAACATGAGTTAGGAAACGCGCTGCAAGGAAACCTTCATTAAATTCGTTCTATGCTCACTGCAATGAAACATAAAGTAGCCAATAAGACTACAGAAGCACTGTCTTAATGCACCTGGCCACTGACACTTGATATTTAATTTAATAATCTGTCTAGGTTACTGTGCGCATATTTACTGTCAAAAAGATGTGGTGATCTAGGGACAATTAAGTTTGATGGCAAGCCAAAGCCATTTTATCAGGATCAAACTTTGTATTTCAGGAAATATTGTTACTAGTAATAAGTTAACAGAGCATTACTACCCAAAAGAAAATGGCCAATGCCTTAATAACTGAGTCACTGAAGAAATAACAAAATAAACAAAACAAAAAAAACAGAACCAAAACAAAAACTCACAACGAAACTAGTCTGAAATATAAATTGGCCCAACCTTCCTGATGAACAAATTTTCAGTAAGAATAAATATAATGTTGATATGTTCATGGCCTTTGTCCCAATCATTTCACTCTTAGGAATACATGTAAAGCAAACATTTCCATAAGTATGCAAAGATTTATATAAGGAAACTATTCCAAGAATGCTTATTGTAATAACTCTAATGAGAAAAAGTAAAACTGTTCAATATTAAGTTGGACAGGCGAGCACAATATGCACATAACCATACATACACACACATACATACACACACATACATACATGTGTGTGTGTAGACCTATAATTATTAGTGAGTAGTGTACCTATTAAGTATGTCTTTTAAAAGGCTATGAAATTTTTATTGTATTAATTACTTTGGTAGCAAAAAGATAAATTTATCAACATATGACACATGCCTGCTTATGTGTGTGGTCCTGCGTGTAGTATGAATGCACGTGGTTGACACTGCAGTCTTCCTTTACGGCTCTGCATGCCTAGGCTTTTTTTTTTAAAAAAAGAAAGGGTGTCTCATTGAACCTAGAGCTCACACTTGGCTAAACCATGGGCCACCAAGCTTCAGGAATCCTCCTGTCTCAGCTTCTCCACACTGGTAAAGCTACAATGTTCACACAATATCTTCACGTGGATGCTGGAATTCCAACTTTAAGTCCTCTTGCTTGTAAGGCAGGCTTTACTGACTGAGCCATCTCCACAGGCTGCTGCTTCTACTTTCTCTTTTGTGGTCCTGGAGATTGAACCCACAGTACGTATAATCATTGATAGGCCCTAGCCAAGGCGTTTGTTTTCTTTTTTTTTTAAATGTGGGCTTGCTAAGTTATCAGGTTGGCCTCGAACACTTTAGCTCACGTGGTTAATCTGCCTTGGTCTTTGAAGAAGCTGGCATCAGAGCCATGCTCCACCATACCTAGCTTTCTATTCACATAAATACATTAAACACAAGCACACCAATAATGAGGCTGGAGAGATGGCTCAGTTTGGTATAGGCACTTGCTTTTAAACCAGATGACCTGAGATTTAATTCCTAGGAGTGATATGGTGAAAGGAGAAAAAAAAATCCCTCAAGTTATACTCTGACCAAAAAGTTTAAGAGAATATCAATAATGATTTATTATTTAAATTTAATTTTTAGTGAAAAATAATAATAATAATAATTATTATTATTATTATTGTTGTTGTTGTTGTTGTTGTGTGTGTTTTGTACATGTGCCAATACATGTGTGGAGATCAGAGGAGAACTTTGGAGGCTGGTTATTTCTTTCCATCTGGGTTTGGGGATCATATTTAGGTTCTTTGGCTTACACAACTAGCTTCTTTACCCACTGAGCCATCTTACTTACCTAGTGTGGACATTTAAAATATATGAACTGATCATATGTTACGTGCCAGACATTCTGCAGTGTTTGTTTTCTTGGCTGGTGCTGGGGATTATGAGTGCTATTCTAATGGTCTTCCACTCCCCTACAGCCCCATCCTTGACAAATAACTGGCAGTGATATTGAACTGACTTATCTTTTCAATGAATAAAATGAAGCCTTTGGCTACCAAATATTTTAAGGAATTCTGTAGAACTCCTTAGTGTTCACAGAAATATGTTTTATATGGCCATGTAACAAAACATGTTTCAAATGTTAGTGAATAAACTGAACTTATCCTGAATCGACTTAAGTCTGTTCAGCATCCAAGACTGTAAAATATACAAAATGTAATTTAGCCACTAGCATAATTACATACTGAGCTGAACTGGTAGAATGTTCCAGACAACACTCTCAGCTAATATTGACTATAGGCCTAGATCTTTGCCAGACTCCCTGCTGTGGGAGAAAAGGTACCTAACATCATTCAAGGTCAGCAATCTTACCAACTTGGAATTATTTATTCTACAGATGCTGGAGAATGTGAGCACAGTGTAATTTCTAGAGCCTACATTTGCTAATGACAATAAACACAAAGACAAGAAATATTTTAAGATTTTAATACTATTTTCTTTTGTTGTATAAAGGAGTATACAATCAAAAGTTGAAACATGACCTGATTAATTATATAGTACCATAGATTAGAAAAAAAATCTATCAGTGAAATTAATTTCTCTTAATTCATACGCACAACTTACAACATGTTTATACACTTAAAGGCTTTCAGCGATTGCCTGGCTAGAGGCTCTGGCTAAGGCTTGAGTTCTGAAGACAAGATTTAGGCATCCTAATTTCTCCGTGCTCTTAGTGCATTTGCTTTGATTACAGCCTACATATCCGAACATGTCAATAACGGTGGATTTCAGCCCATGACTTTACTCTTCTGTGGAGTCTACATGTGTGCAGATGCTTTAGAGGCCAGAGAACAAACCTCATGCCTTGTGCTCAGGCCCTAGCCACCGTTTTTGGGGAGAGAGGGTCTCTCGCTGTCTTACACCTTGCCATGCAGGCGACAGAAGGGCTGGCCAGCGAGCCACATGGGTCTGACAGAATCGGGACTCCTTAAGAGCACGCCACCACAGCTGCCTTTCTATGTGGATCATGAAGAGCGGACAAAGGCCCTCATATTTATGCAGAAGCACTTTGGCAACTGTGCTATCTCACCATCTCTAAAATTACTGTTTTGATGAAACAAAGGGCTTAGCAGGATAAACCAAAGTTCCTTGGTATTAGTCTACTTTTGTTACTTACTCATTTGAATACATACTCCCCCCTCCCCCACCCAACCCCGAGACAGGGTTTCTCTATATAATAATAAATCCCTGCCTATCCTGGAACTCTCTTTGTAGACCAGGATGGCCTCGAACTCACATAGATCTGACTGCCTCTGCCTTCCAAGTGCTGGGATTAAAGGCTTATGCCACCACGCCTGACTGAATGCATACTTTTTTAAAGGCATGCAAAAATAGATAAAGAAATAATAACATGGATGGATAGTTAAGGGTGATTTCTGATAAGAAAAACTATTAAATATTTTCTCAAAGTCAAAAAGCCATAAAAAAATCAGAAAATATGTACTTCCAAGTCTTTTTTCCTCTTTTGCATTAAAAATGAATGTAGATTTAACTTGTTTATATAACATAACTGAGATCTGTTTTAAGTTATGACTTTTAAAAAGTTTTACTGAAATACAGTGAGGGAAAGATGATACAGTAAGTCTGATTGGCTCAAGTCACTCAATGTTAGTATAATGGCAGTAAAAAGTCAGGTGCTTAAGCCTTGTTATGTTCCTAGACGCTAGCTAAATAACAGAAGCCGCATACAGAGAAGCTACACAGGTTATTAGCCAAATGACACAGTCAACCAGGATTTAAACCCAAGAACCATGACTACATAGCTCAGGTTTACAACATAATGTGGTCAAAAAATGTGACCACCATAAAAATACAAAACTGAATGGCAAAGACTTGAAAATTTAAAAACCTTAAAATTTTAAGGCCTGGGATGTAGCTGAGTGGAATGCCAGCATCTTAAGGTTATGCTAAACAAAACAAAACAAAACAAACAACAACAAAAAAAACTTTCTGGCAAATTAATCCTAATTTGAGGATAGAGACTGCAAGTTCAGTTTACTGTCTTAAATTCCCAATCCCTCAGTGACAAGAAATAAACTTAGAACCAACTTCTACAGGTTTAGCAGATATACAGGGATATTAACCTACACTAGTCACAGGCAATTTGAATAAAAAAAATATAGTCTGCTCAATGAATTTAATTTAGTATCATAACAATAATGAGACAAATAGTAGTTAAAAGTTATTTCTTTGCTGAACATCACTGGGAGACATTTAAAACTAGATGAAAAGCAAGACCGTTAAAATCCACTTTTATGATACAGCATGAACTGTAATCCATGTCCATAGAGGTTGTTGAAACAGGGGAAATATAGCCACTACACGATGAGTGAAAAACCAGATCGCTTCTATATATTTCAATTCAATTGAAAAAATTGCCCGAGTACTACCTTCCTTAAGATAAAATTCCAAGCTGTCCATAGCAGAGGATACAAAATAAAGGGCACATGCAAGGCTGACAAAGGAGAATTATTTAGTAGGTAAGAAAAGCCTTTTTAATGTTGTGACTATTTAAAATTCAAAACCAAAACAAGTGGCCCAATCAATAGATTGCTAAGTACTGGGAAAGCAGGCGGAATATAGCAAAAAAGACTCAAGTCCACTCTATATATTCATACAGTACCTGGGAGCTGAATCTGTGAACATCGTCAGAGGCACTGACTAGATCAATGGAAGACATGGAGGAAGAGCGACTATAGGGCTACCAGAGACAGACAAAGAAAAAACCAAGTAATCAGAACAAAGGCACAACAGAGCATTCAGTACCAACTTGCAAACACAAGATAAAGAGGGAGAAAACAAAGCACTATATCAAACAGGCACAGCAGCAAGTGCTGACTTCACGCACCTATTATGTATTATGCTCAACTCATCCCAAAAGAATGAACTATTTCCAAAATCACAAAGTACTTAGCCTCAGAGAAGGAAGCAATCTCCCTGCTACCCTGTAGCAGCCTTTCCCACTGCCCACTCCCTATCCTCAGCCCTCCACTTCACCCTTAATAAAAAACAGAACATATGTTCAGAACATAATTTATAGGTTGTTTAGTACAAAGTTTAGGAAATAACAACAGTACAAAAAACCTTATTACTTAAAACTCATGAGGAGAAGAGAAAATTCATATGGGATAGTACCATAAACAATGAGGAATGCAGGAATTCTTTCAGTAAAGTCCATTTGCTTACCTTTTGTACAAATCTATGAGTCCCAACAGAAGAAAAGGCATCTCCAGATGGCAAAGGTGTAGGCCAGTGTAACCTGGCCTTTTCGTTCTGTGACTAAGAAAAACAAATACTGACATGAGATGCTTTGAAAGTGTATTTTGCAACCTACAAAATGGCTACTATACCCGAAGCTAACATTTTATCAGTAAACATGTTAGCAATAATAGCCTGAATAAGGAAGTTACTCTACACACACAGCTTTGTTCAATCCTGACACTTACTTCAGAGATCCCAAACTAGTCTCTTTCTACTCTACAGATAGTGCATTAGATCAGGGATAACTTCTTTTATATTATTCCTGAGCAAAACCCTCTCATATCATACAGTATCAATGAGTCAAGGTTAATATTACTGTCAAATTTCTTTTATCTAAACTCTGGTCAAATCATCTCCATTATTCTACTGCATCCAGGACCAGCAGGTCTGGTCCACAGACTGATACCATCAGAACCAATATCACTGTTTGCTTCTCTTCTGGGTTCTTAAGATCATTTCGTGTGTGTATTTTTATCTCCTTTCCAAGAAAGCAGTGTGCCTTCATCTCAGCATCCAAGTCCTGTTACCTGACACTTGACTTCCTACCTCTTCTTCAGTTTAACTGATTACATTTGACACATTCAAATAAATATTTATTAAAAGTAATGCACTGCTGTGTTGTTTGCACTTAACTACACAGAAGACAGCTGGTCATTTCTATTCAGTGCTGTCTGAACACAGTACTATCTCAGTTCTTATTCACCAATTTACTTCATGTATCTTCTACTTTGCAAATAATTTAAACTATAAAATGCATTATAAAGGAGAGTATCTTTGTAGTGGCTGTTGTGAAATGCTGAAAACCGCACACCGAGAACAGAGAAGGAAGCGATTTGAACCTGTGCAATTGACCTTATAGGCCACTGGTGCTTAGTACTTTACAGTAACGCACACCATTTCTGTCTTGGCCATACTAACAGAGATATAAAACTACAGAAAAAGACTGGCCACAATGAGTTTACTATTGTTCCCAAATGAACACATTCTGGAAAGCAAACAACAACAACAACAACAACAACAACATTATGCTTCTTCAGGTTGCACTTCTAAGAATAACTTTAGGCTTCCAAAAGCCCAGATTAATTGATTACACTACATTCAGTTAAAAGTGTAAAAGACAAACAAGCATTAAACTTTACATATTAATATGGCATGAACCATTAAATCACTGACTTAAAAATAGAAAGAATATGAGAACAGATAGATTATTTTACCACACCAGAGTAATTCCTGGCTACTTAGCCTAACAAACTGACATAATGTAAGTAAATTTTTAGTATAAAAATAATAGACAAATGATACTCCACATCCAGATTAGTTACACTTGCCCCAGGAGGCAGCTTCTACCATACACAGTACAGCTTGAAGGGACAGCATCAAAGAGAGGCCAGTAAGTAAAACTCATCTTTTAGTACCATCTGGTGGTAACTATGGTAACTGCATTGTAACAGAATTGAAGCCAGGAATCAAATTAATCTTGAAATTGGAATTCAAATATGTAAGCAATTCTTTCAGTCAATTTCCATGAAAGGAGCCGGATGTAAATGCTGCAGCTCCAGTGAGGACTACGAAAGACTCAGCAAAGTAAGCGTGAAGGGAACTGAAGGTGAAGGTTGTAAAGCAATACATGCGCTAATAATAAAAGCTGGGTGATGTGTGAGTTCAGACGGCGCTTGGGGAAACACTTAGAGAGACTCCTTTTATATCAGAATGGCTAAGGCTGAATGGTTTAGGAGTAATAGGAAGAACATTTACATTTAGGTTCATATTAGCTATGTATACTTCTTTGAATAATTACTGGTTTTGTTTAGAAATTAAAATATAAAGGAACTGACTTACAAAGAGTCTTTAACATCTCTGACAGTATTTTGGTTACATTCAGCTCCCAGTTCTATCAACTCACTTCAAGAAACACCTGTGGCATTAAAGCCAGTGTGCTTGCAATATGAGTAGATGTACCTGTTCTTCTATTTTATCTTGTCTGTCAAGAGCAGCTTCAACAGCATCAAAGAACTCTTCTTCGTTAATCAGACTGTTTGGACCTTCCTAGATAACAGAAAACAAATTCCATTTATTAAAAGAAAGGAAGAAAGAAAGAAAGAAAGAAAGAAAGAAAGAAAGAAAGAAAGAAAGA